>VYXF01007274.1:634614-666375 GCA_013397295.1 Polioptila caerulea
AAAAAAATAATGGAAAAAGAAAAAAAAAAAAAAAAAAAAAAACCCAGAAAGGATCCTCGAGGACTCAAAGCAAAACCTGGAAGATGCTCAAAGACAGAGGAAACCGAGGTTTAAAAGTTTCAGTGTGCTTTATTAAATTGAGAAAATAAAGCTTTTTTTACCCTTTTTAGGTATGTTTATCTTACCCTGGACAAGGGAAACAGGGGGAGTCTTACAAAGTCTGGGACAGGGCTGGGAACACGGGGCCCAGACAGGAGATGGGCTCAGGGTGTCACTTGTGGTGACAGCCAAGAGAGACCAGCAGAGCTGGCAGTGCCAGAATACGTGCAGGTAAAAGGAAAGATGGGGCACAGGGAGCAGAGCTGAGCATCCCAGGCTGGAATTCCTTACCTGGCTGTGGATTCTCCCTCCTGCAGTGGGCAGGAGATGGCTCCACACACCATGAGCAGGGCTGCAGCCAGGCACACAGCATAGGCAGCACTGGATCCCAGCCCTGCTCCCGTGGGCAGCTCCGACCACACCAGGATATCCACGCTGGGAACATCCCTGGAAAAACAGACACACAGGGACTGACACAACCGCCCTGAATTCCACCTCCAGACAACATCAGAAAGGCAAAGGAGGCTGATTAGGACCGATCACAGGGAAAGCTGGTTGAGAACTGGCAACATCAGCACATGCATCTGACACACAGGGGCTTCAGGAGGGCTCATTCCCAAATGGAGCAGCCTGGCCAAGCCATTGTGCAGGAATAAAACCTTCCTGAGCTGGATCCATGATTGGCACAGCTCATCTGGCTGCTAGCAGGGGCACTTGGTAAATAAATACCTGAGCATCACCATAAAGAGTCCCTTCAGAGATTCTTGTAAACTGGATTTTAACATATTTCTGAATAAAGTATAAACATCCCAAATCTGTAATTGCACAGCCACATCCCACTGGAGCAACAGGCTGGTGGGGAAGATGGAAGATGGACATACCCACATCCCTTTGCTCCACTGAACACACCTGGGTTGTGATCCCAAAATCCAGCCCAGGAGCTTTTCAGTGCTGCTGAGTGACAGTCCCAGTGCCACCCTGAGACCACAGGGAAACCACAACCCAGCTGCACATCCCAGATCTTTACCCTTGGGTTTCCTGGATGAGAATATGGAAGCTGGGCTGTGCCTTGGTTTCTGACACTGCCCTGAGCACCCATCCACTCACACCGAGATCATCGATGGTGCTGGGCAAGGCTGGGAATGGGAACAGCCCCAAGTTCCCAGAGTTTTAGGGGAGATTCAGCCCATAAAGAAATCAGACTTAGTTCAGACAACAAATTCACAGTTTATTTCTGTTTTTCCAGCCTAAGCCAGGATGACAGAAGCTGCCTGCTGGAGGGAGGGGTGTGTGTTGTGACTGTGGCATGAACTGCTCTGCTTTCAGCCCTTGAAACTGAGAGCAGACACTCCCAGCTCACCTGCACCCACCCACCACCAGAATTTTGGGGCAGGAGCAGAGCCTTACCCATACTTAGCAGAAATAGCCAGGCACATGTACAGGAAGGCAAGAGTAGCAAGGCTTTCTGGAGCTGAGGCTCCAGCAGCAATTCCAGCAAACTCCCTCAGTGCATCCAGCTGTTCTACGCTGGGGGACTTGGACTCATCAAAGTCAGCTAGGGAAGCAAGCAGGGGAGAGTTTAAACACTTAAAAAGCAGGGAATTGTTACACTGAGAGCAGTATTTACAACAAAACCTTCTGTTACAGTAGGCAGAAACAGCTGGGGCCAATTTCAGGTTCTACCTGAGGATTGATGATAAAAGCAAAATCTGCAGCAGCCACTCTGAAATCCCAGGGTTTCCACACTCCACACCTCCAACTGTTTCCCTGCCTACACATTCCAGTGAATCCATCCACAATCACTGAGGAAAACATGGCAAGTCACAAACTCTTCATTAAAGAATGTGGGTTTTGGAACTGGGATGTCCTGGGTCTACAGCCAGTACAAGGTGCTGCAGAAATTCCCCTGAGGGCTGGTGTGGGACAGACAGGCAGGAAAACAGGCCCTGTGTCCTTGATTTCCTCAGGAACCCCCAGCTCTGAGCAGAGCTGCAGAGAGGCTCCTGTTTGGCCCCCAGTAATGCACTGGGATGGGGTCCCAGGCTGGCTCCTGCCTGTGTCACAGCATTGCCCAGGCTACAGCAGCACGGGAACAAGCCCCTGGAACCCAAACAGGAGGGGACAGGGCACGGACACCTGAGCATCAGCGGGGTCACAAGGGGCACATGGGGAATGTAAGTGACTGAGAGGGGCAGGGACAGGTCAGTGAGCGGGGTCAGAGACAGCGAGGCCCTGACACACTGCAGGGAGGACAAATAACCCACGGGGGGCCCTACAGAGTCACCCCACGGGGGTTCTGCAAGGTCCCAGCACGGTCGCCGGGGTGCAGCAGGCACCGAACAGTACCGAGAGCCCCTCACCGCCCCGGGGCAGCGGTTCCTCCCCACGGCCCTTGCCTGCGATCCGGCCCCGCAGGGCCCAGAGGCCGGGGGTGTCCCAGCTCCTCCGGACGCCGACGCCGGGCAGGGAGACGCTCAGCCGGCCCTCAGCGCCGGGCCGCAGGCGGAGAAACGTCCGCAGGTCCAGCGCCACGGCCAGGGCCACCTGCGGGCGGAGAGCGGGGGTCAGCGGGACCGGACAGCCCTTACCGAGCTGGGCACCCCTCGCTCTGCCCGTCGTGCCCTCACCTTGCCCAGCACCACCGCGTGCTCCCCGTGCAGGATCACCTTCCCCGGCGCCGACACCGCAAGCTCCCGTGCCCACATCGCCACCGCCTCACGGCCCGCGCCGACTGACAGCCCCGCCCGCCAATCGGGGCCGCGCCCCGTCCCGCCTCCCTGCTCTCAGCCAATCGCCGCGCGGTCTGCGAGGGCGGGGCTTACGGGCGGCCAATGGGCAGGGGGCGCTGCGGGGTGGCGCGGCGCTGGGGTGACAGCGTGGGCCCGGGGCGGGACGGCGGCNGGGAGGGCACGGTGTCGTTCCTCCCCTCACGGTGTTTTTCCCTGTCACGGTGTCCCCCGTCCCCACCGGTGTCCCCTCACGGTTTGTGCCTCCACAGCCCCGACCGCGCCGCTCCCGAGCGGGCCCCGAGGATCTACACGAGGACGGGAGACTCAGGTAGAGCCCGGGTGGTCCCGGGGGCCGCGGGCAGAGCTCCCCCGGGCCCTGAACGCCTCCCGCCTTTCCCAAAGGATTCTCCAGCACCTTCACCGGGGAGCGGCGGCCGAAGGGCGACCGGATCTTCGAGGCCCTGGGGGCCACGGACGAGCTGAGCTCGGCCATTGGGTAAGGACCGGCTGGGGTTACCCAAATCGGATGAAAAATCATGTTTGTTGTGATGTTTTCATTCCCAGCTGACTCTGTTTTGGTTTGTTTTTTTTTTCTCTAACCAAGGCTGGCTGGTGAGTTTAGCAGTGAAAAGGGCCACACATTTGTTGATCAACTTCATAAAGTGAGTATTAATGATAATCTTCATCCAGTGCAGTCCCTTACCTTATTAAAACATGAGCTTAATTTTAGCCACAGTGTTCCCACTGACACACAGGATTCAATACAGTTAGTATTTCGATATACAGATCTTTAAGACTCCCTTGATTGCTCTCTAAGAGATAAATTTCTTTAACCAGGAAGGAAGCTGGTAGATCAAATGATTAGTTATGGGCAGACAGACTCATCTCTAGGTTTATGCTAAGTCAGATCCACATTATGAACACGAGTTTTGTTGTATCAGAGCTCCAGGTTTGAAACTGGGGCACAAACCAGCCACGAGGGCACAGCAGTGACACAGATCCTGCCTGGGCAGCCTGTGAGTTTGGCTGAGTAGCTCTGCTGGGCACAGGAGTGTGAAAAGCCATGGCTGGGAGTGACAGCAGTTGTGATTTCTGTCCAGATCCAGTGCATGCTGCAGGATGTGGGCTCCAACCTGGCCACGCCGCTCTCCTCGGCCAGGGAGGCTCACCGGAGTAAGTGTTGCCTTTCCTGGGATGGCAGCTCTTGGGCACAGCCTGGCGTGGGTGGTGGTGCTGGTGGGGTGCTGAGGGATGTGTTTGGTTTGTTAGGACTTGCTGATCCAAGAAAGCAAAATTAAGAGTTCAGCTTGTTGTCTGAATGACTTTTTTCCAGCTGATTCTTCTTTCCCCTCTGTAGAACGAACATCGTTCAGCGAGAAGCCCGTCCTGGAGCTGGAGCAGTGGATTGACAGTTACTCAGAGCAGCTCCCTCCCCTCAGAACCTTCATCCTGCCCGTAGGTGCTGCCTGTGCCCCTCACTCCCCTGGGGTAGCCCTGCTCCACTGCTTACCATGGGAGAACAGCCTGGGAGGCTGCAATTTCCATAGGCAAATGCCAAGAGAGAAGCAGGGGCGAGGAGCTGGGAGTTACATTTCCCCCCCTGCTGCACTGGGATATCCCTGCCTTGCCTGGCCGTGGCACTGGGATCAGTTCCATGAGTGTGAGGGGTGCTGAGCCCTGCAGGGAGGCAGGGGGGCTGTCCCTGCTGGTGCATTCTCTGAGTGGTGTTTCCTTCCATTCCAGTCTGGAGGCAGGAGCAGTGCTGCTCTCCACTTCTCCCGAGCCGTGTGCCGCAGGGCTGAGAGGTGGTGAGTGCTGTGCTGGGATCACCCTGAGGAAAGGGGATGGGGACAGCAAACCAGGGCTGGGCTGGGCTTGGGGCTCAAGCCAAGCTTTTGTTTGTTTAGTCCAATTCCAGGAGTGCAGGAGGCACAAAGCCAGGCTCTGTTCTTCCTTCCCCTTTAGCTGGATCATCCAACCCAAACCTTTTGGGACTCTGCAGCTCCATCCAACCTGGCCTTGGAGACTCCCAGGGGCAGCCACAGCTTCTCAGGCCAGCCTGTGCCAGGGCCTCACCACCCTCACAGGGAAGAATTTCTTCCCAGTATCCCATCCATCCCTGCCCTCTGGCAGTGGGAAGCCATTCCCTGTGTCCTGTCACTGCAGGCCCTTGTAAATAATCTATGTTCAGTGATTCCCACAGATGAGTGTCCTGGGAAGAGCAGAGCTGGGGGCTTCCAGGACAGACACAAACATTTCTGGCATCATTTACCCCTCCCAGATCCCTCTGGAGAGCAAAGATCCTTCATTTCTGGAGGAGTCGAAGTGGGGACCCCAGGGGAGGTTTGGGGTGGGAAGAGGCTCCAGCCTTTGCACTCAGAGCTAGAAAATTAAATACCAGCATTTCCCTTTGCTTTTCCCAGCGTGGTCCCTTTAGTCCAAGCAGGGGAAGCAGATCCAAACGTGGCCAAATATTTAAACAGGTAAAAAAATAAAATCTCAAACCACTGCCCTCTCCTACTGAAGCATTCCCTTAGTTCTGGGGATAAAACTGGGAGGTTTTGCTTCTCAACAAGCTCTTCTGGAATAAGATCACTGCTTTTCCTGCTTTTCCCTTGCTTTGCAGGCTCAGTGATTATCTCTTTGTCCTGGCACGTTATGCTGCAATGAAGGAAGGGAAGGAAGAGAAAATCTACATAAAACCTGAGCCATAGCTGAGAGCTGGAATGTTTTTTTTCCCTGATCATGGAAAACTAAACCCAGTTGACTGCTTTTGTCCATCAAGGAAAGGGGAGAGAACAAGCCTGGACTGGAAATGGGAGCTGCCAAGGACTTCCTTGTGAAATAACCAGGATCTTGTTCATAAATCCTGAGAGGAGCAGAATCATAGAATATCCTGAGTTGGAAGAGACCCAGACACACCTGTTCTGTGCCCTGGGCCTGGTCCACACATCCCATGTGGGGATGGCTCTGGAGGCACTGCTTCTCCCAGGTGGGAGCTGAGGCAGGAGAATTCCAGTAACGTTTTGGAGATGCCTCCATTTCCCTGGGCAGCAGCAGGTGCTGTGGGAAGGCTCTGACAGGACTCTGAGGGATGATGAAGGGAAAACAATCAGCTCCTCCTTTGAAGTCACAGTGCTCATATGGAGCAGCAGCTGGAGGCGTTTGGGAATTGTGTCCACAGCTCTGAAATAATAAATGTGAATTTCCTTGTACCAAAGGGCCACAAACTGTCACATTTTAACACCGAGCCCTGTGTGCTTTGCTGCTCCAAGTCTCTTCCAATCCATCAGCTCTGGCTGGAGCTGAGCTGTACAGATTTACAGGAATGCACCAAGAATTCCTTGGCTCTGGCTGCCTCTTGTGCATGTGAGGAATGTCTCCGTGCTGACAATCCAGTGCATGCTCTGCTAGGAACAGGGCTCACAGGATGGAGGGGGTGAGGCAGGAAAGGCCAAATCCCAGGGTCCAGTGCTGGAGTTGTCTCCATGTGGAGCTGTCCCTTGGAATGGTGGCACCAGCTGGAGGAGCAGAGCCCAGGGTTTGGGAGCACTCAGGGCACTGAGGTTGCAGGAAAAGGGGTTGGGATGAGGAGCAGGGCCCTGCTGGAGCTGGGTAAGGGCCAACACCCCGAGGGTTCCTCCCAGGGTGTCTGTGCTGACCCTGCTCCACAGAGCCCTTGGCAGAGCAGGCTGGAGCAAGCTCACACCCACATCACAGACAATTCCAGCTTGGCACTCAAGTCCAAGCTGCTTTCAGCTTGGAAATAAAACTGGGAAGAATCCATGGGAACCCTGGAGGTGTAATTTTTCCCCCTGGGAATGCTGTGGGCTACAAGGTGGTGATGCCCATCCAGGGCTTGTCCTGTGTTCAGTGGGGCAGCTTTTCAATCCATCCTGCCCCTTCTCCTGTTCAATTATTTGAGTAGAACCAACCTTAAACTTGTTCTCCAAAAAATCTCTGGCTCTGTGTGCCTTTTTGGCCAGGGAGGAATGCCCAGCACTGACAGATCCCCCGTCTCATCACTCACCTGGGTTTGAGGCAGATATTTCATGGCTCTTGTTAATGCACATTTTTCATGGAGTAATTTTCCAAGCCTCAGCCTGGAACACATCCTGGTGACAAATGCTCTGGATTTGGATGGTCCCATCAGCTGCAGTGTCACCTCAGCCATTCCCTCTGCCTGCTCCATCCAGTTTTACGAGAGCTCTGGCTCTGGGACTGAACCTCAGGAATCGAGGCTTTTCAAGTTTAATTCAATAAAATCATTTGCAATATAAATTCGTCATGAATGCTCCATAAATCAGCATGGGGAGGGATTTTTTTTTCCAGCTGGGGGGAAGAAATCTCACTACTGTTCTGGGACCAAAGCTGGCATTGTTTGGATTGCAAGGAGAAATAAATCAAGCTACTACACTTAACATGATGGAGAGATTAAATTTACCGGGGTGCTCCCAGCTGCCCCCTCCCTCTCTACCCAGAGCTGTTGTTTCTGCAGGGCTGAGGCAGAGGGAGGTGCTGGGGGGTCACTAAGAAGGGTTTGACTTTAGGAGGGAGTTGAGACAAGGCTGCAGCTCAGCAGGGCTGGGCCAGGGCCAGGACATTCTGCCCTGAGAGTCGTCCCCAAGGTCACAGGACAGCCATGGGCTCTTGAGCTGTGGGGGCTCAGCCTGGAGAAAAGGAGGCTCAGGGGGGCCCTTCTGGGTCTGCACAACTCCCTGACAGGAGGGGGCAGCTGGGGGGGTCGAGGAACAGGGACAGGATGAGAGGAAACAGTTTCAGGTTGTGCCAGGGGAGGTTCAGGTTGGACATCAGGAGGAATTTCCTCGTGGAAAGGGATCAGGCCTTGGAAGGGGCTGCCCAGGGAGGTTTGGAGTGCCCATCCCTGGAGGTGTCCAAGGAAGGAGAATGGACACGGCACTCAGTGCTCTGGGCTGGTGACAAGGTGGGAACTGGGCACAGCTTGGACTCAATGATCTTGGAGGGCTTTTCCAACCCGAATAATCCTGGGATTCTGTGATTCCTCAGGCTCTGGTGCACCCTCCTCAGCAGGCAGGAGCAGAGGCACAGGGCAGCTGAGCTCTGCTCCTGACCCCACAAGGTCAGCCAGGCAGCAGCAGTAGAGTGACCAAAACAAAAACCCGGCCTTTAAATCCAAATAAAGCTCCCTTGCTCTGGGCTGCCAGTTGTTTTTCCAAGCTCTTTGTCTCCTCCCAGCCCTCCCAGCCTTACAGCATAGGGATTCCAGTGCCTGCACCTCATTAATATCACGGGGGAAGGCAGATGCTTTGTCCGGGCTGCCCGGCTCCAGCGCCCAGCAACATTCCTGCCTTGCAGGGTGCCTGATCTGGGATGGCTCTGGAGCTGCCAGCACAGCCATATGTTGCTAAGGGTCGTTTATTCTTGTTTGTAAAATGTATGGCTGCTCCCAGCTTCCACACTGTCAAAACGAGAAGAACTGGCCCCAAAATCTCTTGCTGCATGATTGGATCAGACGCCCGTACATCTGTTAACGCTGCAGGAGCTGTAAAATGGAATAAGTTGGGCTATAACTCAAGCACCTCGATTACCACCACGATGTGGGAGCAGCCGAGCGGCTGCTGCTCCGCCAGCAACGACACAAACGTCCATTGTGCCAAGTCAGATGTAAATTTACACAAGGCAGCATTTCCTGGGCCAGGGCTCAGAAGGGAGGAGAGAGATGAGAGCCCCCACCTTGACAGGATGTGCTGGAGCCCTAGGCCAGTGAGTTTTGGGGTGCACAGCCCTGGCAGTGGGGAATCAACAGCTCCAGTGGAGCTGCAGGAGTAGAGAGGACCACAGGTCCTCCAGCAGGGCAGGTCCTGTGGTCTCACAAGCTCCTGAAATCCTCATTTTAGCCTGGAAATGGGCAAGGAAAAACCCTCTCCACTCCGGAGCAGCCCAGGGCAGGCAGAGCAGGTTGAGCCTGTCTGTGGAGGAAGGGTCTGTCTGGAACCCTCAGCTCCCCCTGTGCTGTAGCCTGGCCCAAAGTGCTCACCCCAGTGCCCACCTCACCCCAGTGCCCCGTCCCTGCCTTGGCAGGGCAGGCACAGAGAGGCACAGTGACACAGGGAGGGCTCAAACGACTCCAGGGGAACTGCAGAGGGTCAGAATTGAAGAACATGACCTCAGAAACAGCCACAAAAGCAGATTGTGAGCACCAGTTCAGTGCCACTTACCCAGCTGGTGACAGTGCCACGTGGTGTGACCACTTCAGCACCTGCTGCAGGAGCTGCTGCACCTCTTGTAAACGTGAGCAAACACAAAAATGAGCTGCAGAGACATCAGATCTCACTCTGCACAGGGATGTGGAGACAGCACAGCCTCCTCTCCATACCTGTCTAGAATCTAACACGGGGCAGAGGTGCAGAACAGAGGCATAAAACACAGGGAACACCAGCCTGAGTGTGAGGTGGGTTTGGGACAGCCTCTAGGAGCAGGAGAAGGGCAGCAGGAACTGCTGTTTGCTCCTGAACACCCCGTGCCTGCAGCAGGCTGGGACACCCAGCTCTGCTGTGCCAGCACTGAGAGAGCACCAGGCTCCAGGGAATCTCTCCCATCCTCCAGGGATCTCTCCCATCCTCCAGGGATCTCTCTTTCCCAGCTCCTCACCCCACAGTGCCCAGGTTTATGGTCCAAGGCCTGGGATAGCCACGGCCACACCTCACCCTGGTGGCCCTGAGCGCTGCCGTGCCCAGATCCAGCCCATGCCAGGGAAGCAGGGGCTGTGCAGGCCTGGCTGCTGCCAGCTCTGCTTTGGCAACAGCTGCTCTGGGTTTGCTTTTTGCTGTTCCTGACAGTGCCAGATGCCTCCGTGTCAAAACAATGGCACTTGAACACTGACTGGGAGCCTCTCCCTTGCTCCCACCGTGCTCCCGCTCCCAGCAGAGCCAGAGCACTGGGAACGACCAGGGGGGCAGGAGGGCTCCAGGCAGGGCTGCAGGGGCAGTGAAGGACTCCAAAGCCAGAGGGAGGCACAGCTCTCACTCCTCCAAGGAGCCTCCAGCATCAGGCCCAGGCAGAAACACACAGCATTATAATATTGTCATTGACATCAGACTCCTTGTCAGCTCCTTGGGGCTGCCCCCACTCCTGTGCTGGGGGATCCCACTTGGATTTCCAGCCTGTTTCCCTCTCCACCAGTGGTTCCAGCCACCATTCCCAGATGTGCACTGAGCATTGCTGATCCCAGCACCTGCCCCTGCATCCCAGGAGCACCAACACCCTCAGGAAGGACCAAAGTCACAGCACTCTGCAGGATCAGGCAGAGCTTCTCCAAGTATGAGCAAACCCTGCTTCAAACAATGCTTTGGGCTCAGCAGGCCTCATATCCCCTCATCTGGAGCACCCCACAGATCCCAGCTCTCAGGGGCACCTGAGCACAGAGGCACCAGGAGGAGCCAGCCTGGCAACAGGAATTCCCTGGCAGCAGGCTCCATGCCCAGCCTGGCACACTCACAGAATCCCAGACCGGTTTGGGTTGGAAGGAACTTCAAAGCTCATCCCATTCCACCCCCTGCCATGGGCAGGGACACCTTCCACTATCCCAGGTTGCTCCAAGCCCTGTCCAGCCTGGCCTTGGACACTTCCAGGGATCCAGGGGCAGCCACAGCTTCTCTGGGCATCCTGAGAGGTGCCAGGGCCCCAATGCCCTGCTCTGCTCTGCCAGGAGCGTCCCACCAGCACATTCCCTGCTCTAGGAAAGGAATAGGAGACACCCAACCACCTGAACTCATCCCAGCTTTATTTTCTCTGCAGGTCAGACACACAGGGATGGCACCAAGGTCTCCACAGCAGCGAGTCTCAGATAGAAAAGATCCTCGTGAATCTCCCGTGCCAAAACCATCCCTGGGCAGGATCCATGGAGCAGGCAGGGACTGACACAGCCTCCCTGGGACACAAGAATCAGCCCCTCCACAGGAATCCTTGCCTGCATCCACTGGGAATTTCCCAGACATTTATCATATTTTCCACACCAGCTCCAGCATGGGAGCAGTGTCTGTAGTGCAACATCTCCAGGTTTGGAGGGACCAAGCTAAGTCTGCAGTGAGATTTTTTTTCTAGGAATTGTACTCCTGAGGAACAAAGGGAAAAGGGGAGCAAGGATTTTATCTCAGTGTTCAACAACTCATTTCACTGAATGCTCATTGTGCTCTAGTCAGACACACTGCGCTTCCTAGAAGGAAAAAGGAGGTTTTGGGTGATAGTAAACTCTGAGAGGTCCAAGATAGTGCCTAAACCTCTCAACTACGCAGTCACCAACTGGTTAATGCCAACATGTTCTATGTATTTAAAAAAAAAAAAAAAATTACTATCATCTTTAATTTCTCTGACTCACAGCCCAGTGTCCTGAACCCTCTGGATGCAGACATTCCTGTCCGCACCAACACTTCCCATCACTCCAGTTTAATCTCACTGATTTGACAGAGAAAAAGGATCCTGACATTGCTTTCCAGATGCATTTCCAGGCATTGGCTCTAAAAAAAGGGTTGTTTCTCTGAAATCCACTCGAAGCACGACAGGAGGAGGATGAAGCCAAGGCCATCTCGCTGCTCAGTGCCGAGGGTTTTCCGACCCCTTGGAAATGTGAAATATTGTGGTTAAGGGGGTTCTTCCACAGCCCAGGGTGTGGAGAGCTGTGCTCTGCTGAGCTCACCTGGGCACAGGAATCCCATGGGACGGACAAGGCAGGGCAGCAGGAGAGGTGGGATATGGCCAGGGAGGGGAATGAAGATGCCCAACGCCACAGGGAGGGAAGGAGGGAAAGAAAACCCTGGGCAGAGGCCAGCAGCCTGTGCAGGAGCTTGTTTTACCAGGGAGGTGAAGGGGAGGAGGTGACTGGCTTTTAACTCTGTCCCCCAGAGGGCAATGCCATGGCTCTCCTCTGTACCAGAATCCCAGCAGGGCCAGGACAGCCCAGGAGCAGCCCAGTCTCTCCTCTCTCCAGCCTGGGCCAGGGCAGGACTCGCAGCAGCTCAAGGGACCAAGGATGGGAAGCTGCAGAGACACTTGATGAGTGTCTCAGAACTGGCAGGAAGGATCCACACCTTCCCAAGTCACCTCCTGCAAAAGCTGCCTGCTCCAGGCAAACACCAACTGACAGAAATAAGGCCAGAAAGAGACAAAGCGACCAAAATGAAGAGTTTGGCAACAAAGCAAACGTGGCTCTTACACAGAGACCCAGCCCTCGGTCTAAACAACTCCCTAAGGGCCTGCAAGCAAAGGGAAACTTCCACCCCAGAGGGATTTTGCGAGTGCAGGTTTCCAGAGGATTTGACACATTCCCCTCATTCCAGAAAGGAACCGGCCCCACCTAAACACTGTGCTGGGGAGCCTGAGTGTGTGCCAGCTCCTGTCCTGTGGAAACCAAGGAAAATGAAACCTTTCCTGCTCCTGAGAAATTGAGACATGACCCTTTCTGTCTCAAGGCCTGGGTCTGGCAGGAGCCTGGCAGAGGCACAGCTGGCTGAGCCCACTCCTGCTGCTCCAGCCCTTAACCTCCAGCATTCCAAAGCCTTCCCGAGAGCCACAGGGTCCATCTGCTCCTGTTTAAGCTGCTGCTTCCCTGTGATTCCTTCTCCAAGACTCACCCAGGACCCTGCAGGGGCAGGGACACCTGGAATCACCCTGTCCTGAGTGAGCAGTGCCTGTCCAGGCACCTCCAACGCCGACATCTCCACGTGGGCTCTGTCATCCCTCTGCCCTTGTGCAGCTTCCCAGACTCACTTCCAGCCAGCCCAGCTCCTGGGAAAGGAGAAAGCAGCACTCCCATGGCAGCAGCTGCCCAGCCTGCTGGGGGTCTCACTGTCACTAATCTGAGTGGCACTTGGAACTGTTCCTTCCGTGCTCCCCCAGGGTTTGCTTTTAAGGATGATTTCCGTGGGTGTCAAGTGAAGGGCTTCGGGTCAGGCCCATCCCCTCCTCCAGCCTGGAGCCGTGCCTAAGAAAAACCAGCGCTGAGCCCAGCAGCTCTTCCCTGGATCCCTGTGAACCTCCAGCAGCAGCTGCCTCTCCAGGCCTCCAGCGAGCAGTCGGCTCCCCGGGAGCTGCTCCATGTGGGAAGGGCTCCCCCTCCCAGCAGCAGCTGCAAGCCCCGTGCCCAGCCCAGGCCTAGGACAGCTCGAAGCCGGTGTTCATGCTGATGGCGTAGCGCAGCTTCTCCCGCAGGATGCTCTTCTTGCTGTAGTTGGGGAGCTTGAGGAGGTTGAAACACGTGGAGGAGGTCGGGAGGCGCCCGCCCGGCTCCTTCTTGCGGATGGTGAAGAAGCCGCGCAGAACGCTGCCCAGGGTGTCCCCCGTGTCCTGCAAGGGCACACAGCTGTCACCTCCCTCTGGCACAGAGCCACGGCCAGCACAGAACCTGGCACTGGCAAGGGGGAGAGGCAAAGCCCAAAGCTCAGCTTCCCACCCCTCTCCAAGGAGCTCCGCTTGTAACTCAATGGCTGACACAGGCAGGGTGTGCAGAGAGACAGGTGGGACACAGGGAGGTGCCAAGGAGAAAACACAGCCCTGGAGGAACCCAGGGAATGCAGGCAGGAAGAGTCTGGAGCTGCTGTGTGTGTGTGCAGCCATGAGCATCCTACTGGGGTAAGATGTCTTCAGGTATAGAGTCCCAGAAGGGTTTGGGTTGGCAAGGACCTTAAAGCCCATCCCATTCCATCCCCCTGCCATAGCCAGGAGACACCTTCCACTAGCCCAGGGTGCTCCAAGTCCCATCCAGCCTGGCCTGGGACCCTTCCAGGGATGGGGCAGCCACAGCTTCTCTGGGCAACCTGAGCCAAGGCCTCACCAGCCTCACAGGGAAGAATTTCTCCCTGATATCCAATCCTAACATCTCATCTTCCCACCTTAAGAGTTTCCAGGTCAGATGGAGGGGAGGAAGCTGGGCAGGGAATTCCCAAGCCCTGAGAGCAGGATGCCTACCTGGTCATCAGACACTTCCACACAGCGGATGGAGAAAGGAGGCTTGAGGTAGGCAAAGCCCAGAAGTGGAGGCCGGGAGCAGCTGGTGACAAACTGGAAAGTGCCACATGGTGATGATGGGAGCAGTGAGGGCAGAGCAGCCACACAGTGACACAGTCCCAGCACCCCCCAGCATGTGTCTGAGAGCCTCTGGGGAGTGCCAGCTCTGCAGGGCCATTCATAGTGACACCAGAGCATCCACAGAGCTCTGCTGGGCACCTCCAGGTGCCAGGAATTCTGGTGCCCCTTCAGAGAGCACCCAGGTAACTGGAGAACAGCCGTGCCCCACCACCCCGGATCCCAGCTGGGCAGGGATGGCTCCTCACTCACCTTGAGGAACATGGCTCTCTCCTCAGGGCTGAAGTCATTGGCCAGGATGTCCCAGAGCCAGATGATGACCCGGTGACTGCCATGGAAGCCCCCGTAGTACACCGTGTGTTTCCTGGGGAGGGAAAGGCTCTGACAGGCCTGGCACTGCAGCAGGAGGGGCACAAGTGCTGGAAGGATCACTCAGGTGGTTTAGGTTGGAAGAAACCTTAAAGCTCATCTCGTTGCACTCCCTGCCACGGGTAGGGACAAATTCCAGCAGCCCAGGTTGCCCCAAGCTCTGTCCAACACCTGCCACGGGTCAGGGTCCACTGCTACACTGAGCCCCCAGCACTTCCTGGGCACTCGACCAGAGGAAAGGGAAAAGCAGGGAGGAATTCTGCTCCCAGGAACCAACGGAAGAAAGGACCCATCCCAAACCAGCCTTAAGGAACACATTCCAAAGCTCTGTTCCCACCTGCTCCTCACACTCCAAGCAGGAGCAGCAGAACCTGTGGACAAATCATTGCCCTGCCACCTCCCAGGAGCTCTGCCAAGGAAGGGCTCAGCCCCCAGGCCAGATGAGGGAAGCCCAGCAGCCCCAGCTGCCACTTACTTCAGGTCCTCGAGGTCGATCTCGGCGTTGTCCCCGGAGATGAGGCGCTGCAGCTCCGGCGCGGAAAACATGCGGATCCACTCGGGCTTGATGACGGACCTGAAGCCGCTGATGAGCGCGGCCGTCTGGCTCTTGATCTGGGTGTGCATCCGGAAATGCGCCATCAGGTGGATGTAGCTGATCCTGTGGGACAGGCAGGGGACAAACCCAGTTCACCTTTTCGGCAGCATTGAAAAGGTTTAATCAAAGAGAATAAGGACAAGGCAATTAAGCAAAATACATGGCTGGGGGTGTCTGTGGCCAAGAGCCAAGAGCACATCTCCTGTTTTAGAGACCTCCCTCGTTAAATATGGATATTTAAACTTTTCTAAGAACTTATTTCCATGTTTCTAGGAGCTGTTTTGCATGGTCACTCCTTGGTCCTGCCTTTTCAGAGCATGCGTGTTTCTTGGCTGTGGTTTTAATTAATTATTTTTATCAGTCTTAATTTGGGCCTTGGTCTATGATTTCTACAGATGGTGGATGCTGGGGGCTGAGATAGCAGCAGCAGATTCTTCATATCAGAGCAGGGCTCTGCACTGGGCGCTACCCTGACCAGGCAGTGTTCACTCACTACAGAGACACTTTATCAACTTTACTCCTAAAAAACACTCTACCTTTAAACCCATTTCCATACCACACACAGAGTATCCACCCTATAAGGGTGTGAAAAGGAAAACCCCAATCCCATAATATGTATTTATAACAACCTTATATGTACAACACTCATCTGAGTATTTGCAAAAAGCCAACTTTACAATCTGTGTTTTTAACAGGCAGGTGGCACGGGGCACATGGAGCTGCCAGGGCTGCCCACCACTGAACTGGCCCTGATGTGTTTCTCCAGCCCCAAAAGGACTGGGACAGCCTGGACAGGGTTCTACTTCCCCCTCCAGGTCTTGCTTTTTATTTAAGCAGATGAAGATGTTTTTCTGCCCAGACTTTGCCCTTTTCCCTGCTCTGGGACTCTGCTCATTTCTCAGAGCTCCAGCCCAGCTCAGGGACTAATTTGCTTTAATAATCCCTTGATCAACCTTGGCTGGACACAGCTCCAACACCTTTTAAGAGCTCAGCTCTCTAGGTCTGACCAACAGCTCACTGCTGCCCCATGGCTGGAGAAACACCACCCCCAAACCATGAAGCAGATTCCTTTCCTGCAGGATGTGGGAAAGGTGAACTTTTTGTTAGAGGGAGGCTCTTCCTCTTCTCACCTCCAGGCAAAACACCTGAACCTGCTGATTCTTCTTCAGCAGGTCCTACCACAATTCCACTGCCTGGGTTTTTGGCAAGGTCACCCCAGCATCCCCAGGCAGAGCTGTTTCCAGATTGCTGCCATTCCCAACACTTCTGCTCCCTCCCAACTCCCAGTTTGGATGCAAAAGCTTCAAATTTCTGCTGTAAATTACTAGAGCAGCATCCAGGACTTGCAACTTTTTTTTCCTGAGCTGACTTGTGACAAGCCAGAAGATCCTTTCAAATGCAAACTCCCTGGTCAGAGCTGGAGAAGAGAAAAGCCTGCAAACATCAAACTGCAGAGCACAGATCCAGGTGGGATCCAGCTTCCATTTGTCAGGAAAAAGATAACAACCCCCAGATCACCAGTTCAAACACACATTTGCTTAATAGATATTTCATTCTGCTTTTATGAGCACTGAAGGGGATAGGGAAGTTAAAAAAAAAAAACAAGGAAAAAAGGAACAAAAAGGTGGGGTTGGTTTGCAGGCTCCAGAGTTGACATTTCTGATAACGATCTAAAAGCCGGTTATCTGTGAAAACAGCCCCGGGGCTCGGTGTCTCCTCTGATTTCCTGGCTCTAAAGAACGACTGTCGAGTACATTTGAATTCAGCACTGTCTGCTCGGAACACGGTGCTTTATACAACTGCCACATGTTATCATTCTGAGGAGATCTGTCTGCTCCAAGGTGTCTTTGAGCATCTGTGCCCTCTGTGTTCACAACTGTGTGCCTGAATTGCTTTGAATCCATCTGTCTGTATCCATCACCATCATTAAATCCTGCAGAATCTCCCTGACTGGGTGCCTTTGACCTCAGAAGTGCTGTTTCAAGAAGTAAATTGTCAATTTTTATTTTGCAAATCAAATTTAATACAATTTCTGCCGATGAACTGTAACCAGCAAATTCTATTAAGATATTTATGTGCTCCTTCTCCTCCAATCTATCTCAATTCATTCCAGATGCAAGCCCAAGGAACCAGAATAAAGTATTGTGCAGTGGTGACCTTAAAAATCTAATTGCTGTACTTACTTATTTTCATTGGTAACGGGAATGGTCTTCCCTCCAGGAACAAGTTCATGGCAAACCAGCTGAGGGAAGAAATGATTGGATTGCTAATTACTGCCTGGAACCACAATGGAAGGAAATGCCATGCTAAGCTGTTACCTCGTCATAAAACATTTATTTTTACAATAAAACAGCAGGATTTAAAATTTAAGTAATAATCCTGCTTCTGCCTTGAACCAGTTTCACTCAACTATTAACAGAGTAATTGAACAGCAGGAACTCCAGCTCTCCCACCAGTGGAGCCAGCCCTTCTCCAAGGAAGCCTCCTCTGCAGTCTGATCCATCACTGCTGAACCACACACAAATCAATTCCAAGAGCCCTGAGGGACTGTCACAATCCCAGAATCCAGAGGCTGAGCAAGCTCAGCCTAACAGCACAACTCAAAGTTGGCTGAGCCACAAGTCTCATGCAGGAGCTCCTGGAGCTCTGTCCCTCCAGCTGGGCATTCCAGGCAGGAAGGCAGAGAGCCAGGAGGGATCTCCCAGTGCCTGGTGATCTCCTCCAGCTCAGGGTCAGTGCAGGGCCCTCCAGGTGCTGCCTGCAGAGTCACCTCTCATCTCTGCCCAAGCTGAGGCAGCACATCCTCACTCCCACTTTACAGAGGCCTCTGTGCCTCGGCTCCAGGTGAATTCCAAGGTCAGCCTGAAGCCCAGCACAGGGAATGAGCTCAGGTGTGACCTGGCTGTGGCTACAGGGACACAGAGTTCAGTCAGGGTGACCCCACCTGGCTCCTTCAGCATGGCTGAAGCACTGGGGAAACAGCAGTGCCTGGGTTATTTTGAACCTCAGTGAACCACAGCCCTCAGTGTCTCATTGCTGGGCTCCACATCCTGCTCCTACCTCCATTTTTCACATGGAAGAACCCTCCAAGCTGAAACCTCAGCAGTCCTGAGGCAGCAGCAGGTGCTCCCCATGGGATTTGCAGCACAACACTGCCAGCAAAAGGCATTTTAATCTTATCTCTCCAGATTTTCCAGCTCTGCACACACAACTTCACAGGGCTCAAGTGGCACAGGGAACCTCCAAGTCTTCCTAAGGGACTGCCAAAGAGTTTTTCATTCTTTAGGCCAAGAGATCTCCTGACACACTTGGAGCTTCCCTGACAGAAACATCTATGTGGGAAGAAAAGGAATTTCTTCCTCTTCACAGGTTCTTCTTTAAAAAGGGCAACACCAGTTATGCAGGGGAAGCATTAAACACTTTTTCAACCCTGGCAGTAGAAAAATTAAGGGTCAGAGGGGAACCTTTTCTTGTGGAAAAAGCTGTTCTCTGCCCACAGGTAAATACTGAATCCCATGGCTGAGTTCAGAGAAGCTTAGCCAGCCTTCCATGGTAACATGAGGAGGATTAAGCAGAGGTAAAGTCCAACAAATCACTGAATAAAAACCTACCTGACCCATCACATCTTCATCATAGGACAGTGTCAAGCCCAGGTCGCTGATATCACCATCATAACGCTGGAGAACAACAGGGAGAAGGAAAAAAAAGGGAAAAAAGGTCAGGGTTCAGAAGCAGAACCACCAGTTACTCTCAGTTTCTAACAACAGGCAGCAATCAGGGAGGTGAATGACAGGAAAACTATTGCTCCAACCTTAATTGAAGTGAGATTTTTATAGAACTCCGAGTCCAAGGAGGGCAGCTCATCCACGGAGCTGTAGAAGACACTGTGGTGGTGCCCAAGGAGCTGACTCAAAAAGAAGGAAGCAAATGGTACATCCACAACTATTCCCTGTGGACAAGAAGAATGCACAGGTAAGGGCCTGCCACACACTTGTGGTTGTGGCATCTTTGGTTACCTGCAAGATCTTGTGATGTGGAACAAGTGCAAAGAGCACTTTGCAAGGCACCAAAATCAGCTACAAACCCCACATCCTCCTAAAATCAACTAACTAGTAAGGCAGGTGCAAAAAGGCATCTGGGGAACCCCATGTATTCTGTAAAAGAACTGCTTTACATGGCTTGAACTGAAAGAAGGGAAATCTAGTGAGACCCATGGAAAAATCCTTCTCTGTGAGGGAAGTGAGGCCCTGGCACAGGGTGCCCAGAGAAGCTGTGGCTGCCCCTGGATCCCTGGAAGTGTCCAAGGTCAGGTTGGACAGGGCCTGGAGCAAGCTGGGACAGAGGAAGGTGCCCCTGCCCATGGGAAAGGGACTGGACAAGAAAATTCTCTTTCAACCCAAATCATTCTATCAGAGTCATTCTGTCATTTCATCCTCCTTTTTGCCTCACGTCCCTTTGAAGTATCCACAAATGGACATTTCTAAGGTGTAACACCAAAAAACCAGGCTGGTGTCCCAGCACCATGAGGAACAATCAAGGCATGACCCAGATTTTACCTCCAAAATTATTTTTAATACATGCATGAAGAAATTCTGGCCTGTCCCACTACTGGGATCTTTATCCAAGTAATTTTTCCAAACTCCACTCTTCAACAACACACCCTCCAAGCAGGACAGATGCCCCCAAAGGCACCATCACTGACAAGATCCCAATCTGGTGCTTCTGGCTCACCTCATACACTGCCTTCCCAAGCATCTTCCCCACAAACTCAAAGAGCTGCAGGTAGTTCTCGTGGATGTAGGATGTTGGGGATGGATACAGCCTCTCATCACCACTGGTGGTCTGCACAAAGAGGTAAGAGCCCAGTGAGCCAGAATGGCTCTGCCTGCACCAGGTCACCTCAGGTGGTACCTGTGTCCTACCTTGAACAGGTTCAGTGCAGGATCAAACACCTTTTTAATGATCTCTTCCAGGAACTCTTTGAAGACTCCATCTTGATCAATACCAGCCTCATCAACCCCCAGGTCATTCACAAACTTCACCCTGATCACTCCCTTCATGGCGTTCTGGGAAAGCTGCCGGAGTTGTTCGTATCCATCCTACACAGACCAGAAAATCCAGAGGGACAATCCCAGAGAGAGACACGTGAAACACCCACCCAGAGATGCAGCAGAAACAGGACACAGGCCCACCACAGCAATCTGCATTTGTCAATGAGTCTTGAGCTAAAAACCCCCCAACATTTTCCAAGTCACGATTCCAGGTTTGCAGCAGCCTGAGCAGAACGAGGGCCCAGCATTCTCCTGGAACCTGGGTCCCTCAGCACTCACAGAGAAGGCAGAACACACCCCCCTGCCCTGTTTTTGCCAGGCCAGGTTGCTGCCCTGTGGGCTGGCCCGTGCCCCTCACCTCGAGCATGCGGGAGCGGCGGATGGTGATGTGGGTGACGTGAGGGGACGCCGAGCTCGTCTCCACCAGCCCCAGCTTCTCCTTCTCCTTCGTGACCATGTTCCGGAAAAGCAGCACCCTCTGCAAAAAGAGGACAAATGGAAGTGCCAGTACAAGGGGATCCTCATCCTGCAGTGCAGCAGGGATTTGGGAGGCTCCTGACACACAGAACTGCTGCTGGTTTCCTGATCCCAGCTATTCCCAAGAGTGCCACTGTCATGCACTCACTCCATGCAGCTGCACACACAGATCAGCTCTGTCTCAACACACAGAGCAAGAGAGTTGAAGGAAATGCACTAGGAAGGGGTGAGGACACAGATCAATCCTCTCTCAGTGACAGAAATCAAGACATTTAGAGGAAATCTATTGAGGAAGGTGAGGATACAAGAGAAGACTTTTATTCAGCTGGCATTTCAAAAGCTCCATGTCACTAAATGCTCCAGACACATGTCCCTCCCACCTCAAGGGTCACCTAGGCCATTGATTCCCAGCCTCCACCCTGTGCCCCCATCCCACTCACGTTCTTGTGGGGAATGACATGAGGGATGTACTGCAGGAGCAGCTGGGCTCGTTTCTTGTCCTTGTCCAGCTCCTGGAAGAGCACACTGGGTTTGAGGTCCCTTGACAAAGAAAGGCAGAGATTCAGAGATCCCTGAGAAATGCTCAGGTGTGGGAGAGAGAGAACTGGTAGTGATTCCAAAGACAATTGAAGTGCTCAGTGTACACACTAAGAAGGTAAAAAGGGCCAGGGACACCCAAGCTCTTGGGTGCCAAGTCAGTTTTCACCTAAACCTCCCACCACAGAGAAAAGCACAACACGAGGGATGTCCTTAACTGCCAACACAGGCAGCAGTCCCCACCTGAATCCCACAGGCAGAATATCAACAAGGAATCCCAAATGAGGCTCCCCAGAGGATGTGGAGCAGTGGGACAAGCCTGCAGCTGCCCAGGACCCCTGCCCTGGGCCACTCACTTGCGCAGCCAGTGATCCTCGGGAGCGAAGCGCCGGCGACAGTCCCGCTCGTACAGCACCATGAGCCAGCCATGGACAGAATGGAACAGCTCCAGGGTCTCCCCTCGGGCATTCTCTGCACAAAAGGAACAAGGCAGCAAAGTCCAGGCACCCCTGGCACCAGCAGGAGCCCTATCTTGATTATCTCCCCACAGTAACAGCACTGGCGTGTTTTCCTGTCCTGCACGGCCTCTGGAGGGGAGGATTTTGTGCCTCTGGGAAGAGAGGTAGACTCCTCTTTAAACAGAGCTAATCAAAGCCATCTCATTTCACATCAGAACTGGACTATCTCAGCTAATTACCAGAGAGTTGAGCTGTACCCAAATTATACCAGCAGAGAGATCCACAGCAGATTCTACAGAGTCCCAAGCAAGCTGCTCTGCCTGGTCACAGCACTGCCCTGCTCTTGTCCAACACATGGCCCAGCCTTGCTAAACCTCATCTCTGCCAAAAACCAACATGCCCATCATGTCTGTTACACAAATCCTTACTGGAAATAGGGAAGTGCTCTGGATTTGGCACAAAGCATGACTGTGGCATCTGGACATCAAAAGACTGGGACATATTCCCACATTGAAGTGCTTTTTGTGCCAAAGAATAATTAGCAGGAGCTTCAAATTCCAAAATTAATGCCATTTGTGGTTCTAACAGTAACATCAACTCAAGCTACTAAAAGCACCCACCTACAATTCCATCCCAGATCATCTTAAACACGAAGGAATTCAGGAAAGAGGAGATGGTGACCAGCTCTTCCAGTTTGAATGAAATCTGCTCTTCATAGACCTCGATGTCATCCAGAATCCTGTCAGAGCAAACAAATGCAAATGCACAAGTGTAAATTTAATTCCCTGTTGAAATTTTCATAAAGGCACATTAGCCTTTAGCAGCAGCTCTTATTTCTATGACAACTGACACCCATCAGGATCTAAAGTCATAAACAACCAAACCTTATTTATGGATTTTGATTGATAGCAGATCCTAACAGAAGATGGTAAGAGAGGCTGAGACAAGCAAAGTCAGTGTTTCAGTTTTAAAAGGACCTTTTCCATTTCCAAGAAAATTTTTGCCTCTAGTGACCAGCAAGGGCAATTTTCCACCCCTTTTCCCATCTTTTCCTGTCCCACCCAATTTTGTGACCAGCTGGAAGCAGCACACGGCTGAGAGGAAGAAGTCCTTTTGAAGCCCTTTATTTCTCAGGACTCAATCCCAAAAGCTTGCTGCTTTACCCTGCCTACTTATCTTCATGAAAAGACATAAACCCTTAAATGTTTCTCTTGACCCTGAAGGAATACAACAGCTCCAGTCACAAATCCAGGGGTCCCCATCCATGTGCTACCTACGTGATGAGGTGACGGGAGCAGTCACAGAAGAGCATCAACATGGCCAGCAGCCTCTTGGATTCCTCTGTGTCGTTGTTCAAACACTCCAAAAAGAGTTTTAACCCCCCCTGTGGTCCCAGCTCACAAATGAAAGCCCATAATTTGGGCAGCAGATCATCCAGGTAAGTGAGACCTATGAAAATATAAAGGACACCCAATAAAGCTCATTCTGCTGCTTGTGAAAGCTCAGAGAGGTGAGACTTGAAGCTGAAAGAGACTTTTGCAAAGCAGAAGAGGAACAAGAGCATCCCATTTGGCTCCCAGGCCTGTCTGCATTAACAGGAGATGGACAGACACCAGGAAAGCACTAAAAAAAAAAAAATGCTTTTAATGAGGCATTGTTTGCAAATCTTGAACCTTTTCCCCCTAATTCTTCTGCAACTTTAGAAAATAATAATTCCTGTGACCCCACATCATCCACCTTAGGGATGAGAACACAACAGGGCTGCACCCACGGTCACCACAAAACACCCAAAGCTCTGGACTCACCCCCTGCTCTACTCACCAGACCAAAGCAGTGCTGATCTCCTCCTCCCCCCCTTCCCAAGACAGGCAATTTGTTCTCAAGATGTATGAAAGCATTCAGTGTTCCCACCACTGAAAGATTAATATGGCCAGGCTCCCCAAAAACCCTGACTCAGGCTGAAGGTTGAGAGGGAGTAAGCAAGGTTTCATGAGAGGAAAACTTGCTTTAATTTGTATTCTTGAGAGTTTGTGCCTGATCAAGGGATGCTGAATGTTATTGATCCCACGGATGATTCAGGATGGAACAAGCCTTCCCCAGCCAGTCAATAACCTGTTGGCAGTGATGAAACTCCCAACAAATCAACAGAAATTAGAAAATCCCTTTTTTTCCCTGCACTGGAAAGGATCTGAGCAGCAGGGAGGCGCCCTGACCTGTGAGGATCTGCAGGCGGATCTGGGTGAGGGTGGTCAGGGTGGTCTGGTACAGGACACAGATGCTGCAAACCTTCTGCACCTCGGCAGAGTCCACGCGCTTCCCTCCCACCGGCTTCAGGATGTTCCGCACCGAGGCCGACTTCTGGAAAGCTCTCTTGAACAAGTCTGGGGGCAGAAACACAGGAGCAGTGCCAGAGGGCAGGGTTAGATGGGATTTTGGGAAGGAATCCTTCCCTGTCAGGGTGGGGAGGCCCTGGCACGGGATGCCCAGAGAAGCTGTGGGTGCCCCATCCCTGGAAGTGTCCAAGGCCAGGTTGGGTGGGACTTTCCTGACACCATTCCCTGAGACAGTGGAAGGTGTCCCTGCTCATGGCCCCAAATCCCTTCCAATTCAAACCATTCCACAGGTCTGTACATGCTCTACAGGGCAAGGTGAAAACAGAATGAGCTGTAAATGCCCTTCCAACCCAAACCACTCGTGATCTGTGGTCCTGACTGCAGCAAATAATGACCACAGGATCCAGTGTTATGGGCAACAGCTAGAAAATACCAGATTTACAGTTATCTTATCCCAAATCCTTTCCTGAAAGACCACCACACCTCACAGGTGCAAGATCCAGCTTCACCCTGCTTTCCAAGCTGAGCTCTCATATTCCCTTGGAAGTCTTAAGTTTTGCCAAAAGCACTCAAGCTACTTGAGAAAACGATGAAAAGAAACTGCTAAAATAAGCAAATATTTTCCCAGCACCAAAGAAAGAGACTTGCCCCAGGTCACAGAAGCATTCCAAGGAGGAATTACAAATAGGAGGGATCACAGCAGCTGCTGCAAGTAATTATTCAAAGCTTTTGGCATAAGTGGAAAAGTCAAAGCCCTGTGAGTTTGAGAGAAAGATCCATATAAACACACACAGAGACAAAAAAACCCCAAAACCCTCCAGAACTGACTTTTCATAGGAAGGCTGTTCTGAGGGGAGATTGGCTGTGTTGGCAGCTGAGCTATCTCCTGATTTTCCAGCAGTTTCTTGCTGAGCACATCATTGAAGAGGATCCGGATCATGTGGACGCCCCAGAGGTGCTGCAGCTGCTTGGTCAGCAGGGGCATGGACTCGTTCAGGCTGGAAGACAGAGCAGAAGGACAGGTTAGAAGGCAGCTTGGAATAAAACACCAGGCACTGATACTGATCCATTTAGCTCATAATCCATACTGGAATATGCACCCACCCACAGAACAGTCTGTGCAGGAATGCCACAGTTTCTTGCACAGCTAGAACCTGAAATATCTGAGAAATTATTCTCATCTCAAAACATAAACCACTTTGCGACATATTAAAAAAAAATAAAAAATAAAAAATAAAAGGAGAGGCTTCATCATCTCTCCCTGTGAGGTCCTTCCCACTCACCCATAATCCACAGTCTGTGAGAACCAGCCCAGCACAGGGTGCCAGTGGGTGAGGTTGGATTTCTTCTGGGACACGTACTTCTGGCAGTAGGAGAGCATGTGGATGAGCACCCCCACAAAATGAGCTGTCTCCTCCTCCAGCACCTGGTCATTCAGGGAGCCCAGGAACACCAGATTGCCTGGAGGAAGGAGCAGCACAGCAAGGCTTAATGAGGAACAGATGCTGTGGGACAGGGGCTGCAGGTGAAGTGCATCCTTTCCCAGTCGCAGGAGAGGATTTGTGTCAGTAATGATCTCAGAGGCCACCCTGCAGGAAGCCATTTCCAGCACACATCAACCCCTGAGGTGACACGTCCCTTTGGCCACCTTCCCACCAACACCTTCTACAAACTACCAGAAGCTGCAATCCACGGTTATCCCAGAGTCCCAACTGGTAATCTTGTTACTTTTGCAGAAATGTGATTTTAAATATGCAGCAGCATTTAGGGGAGGGAGATCCAAGTCTGCCACATTCCAAGTGAAAAGCTGGCAGAGATGATGCATGACATGGATACAAGGGCAAATCTCTGGCCCTTCCTCCTTTTGCAAAGGTCTTAAACCTTGTTTGTAACATCCCAAAACACACCTCAGTTATTACTTAGAGAAAGTTATCAAAATAACAATTAAAAAGGATGAGTTGGAGGCAGGTCTGTCCCACAGAAAAAGAAGATCCGAATCAAGACTCTTTTTCAAACCCAACCCAAGTGTTGGAGGTGCTCACCCAGCAAGCAGAGAGTGTGACTGCCCTCCAGGCACACGCACACATCCCGGCACTGCGACTCCCGGCTCAGGAACAGGATGAACTTCCGGAAGAGATCGTGGGATTCGATCACTGCCAGGCGCTGGAAGACAGCGTGGAAGTGCCAGTGAGGCTGGGAAGCAGCACATCCCCACACCTGACCTGCCAGCAGCACTTGGCACTGGCTTTTCTTCCCAAATCAAGCAGCAAGTTGAGGCTGTTGCCCCACGGAGTGTTTGACACAGAGCTGGGCTGGGAAATAAAACCCCTGGCAGGTGAACAGGTCATGCTGGAGTTGGAGCCAGACCTTTGCAATGATCTGTCTGCAAGAACACAGGATTTGTCCATTTGGCACAAAAGCTGCCTGTCTGCACCAAGCAGATTGAATTGGATTAGGGAGCAGCCCACTGGTCACCCCCACAGAGCCTCTGCCACCCAACAGGGTGATTTAGGCCTTGGCTCTGCCTGTGGTTATGGAAAAGGAGGAGCAAGGATGTGAAAAAAATCAAGCTCTAGGTCATATATGCCTCTATTATTTATTTTTTCAATAATTTTAGGGCAGTTCAGCCCATCATCCCACTGGTGTTAATAACTTCTGCATTAGAATTCCAGAGTACTTGTAAGGCTTTCACAACAGAGAGAAACTGGCAAAGAGAGAAATGCCAAAGCTCTGTTCCAAGAGCTGATAAAATGGAATAACAAGTGGCCTGGTGTGATAATCAGTCCTGTGAGATCACCCACTTACCTCAGGGGTGAGAGTAGCAAGGTGAGTCATTATAGCAGGCACAGACATGACATGGATCAGGAAGGACCTCAGCAGATTGTCTGAGAACTGTGCAGCAACCACAGGGCTACAGAGAGAGAGAGAGACACTTCAGAGCTCAACCCAACCTGGGAAAGCAACACAGCCTCCAACTGAGCCATCCAGAACTGCATCCTGGGAATTCCCTCAGCAGGAACCACAGACACAGGGAAAGGGTTGGGTTGGCAGGGAACTTAAAGCTCAGCCCAGCCCATCCCATGCCCCTGCCAAGGGCAAGGACACCTTCCACTACCCCAGGCTGCTCCAAGCCCTTTCCAACGTGGCTTCAAAGCATCCCAGGGAAAAGATCATTCACTCACACTTCTGCAGTCAGAGCAAGCTCACCCTGAACTGAATTGCACCCTCAAGTTTAGGCTCACACTAATTCCTGATTAAAACCACTCTAATCTGGAAAAGGGTGACACCAAAGTGAGCCATTTGCCTAAAGCAACTTCTTTCCTCAGGGTGATACTCTCAATGGCACAAAACCTCTGAAAGAATGTGAAGTCTTTTAAAAATAAAAAACACTAAAAAAACCCAAGTTTGGCTGCAAATCCCCCCAGACAGCTCCAGCTGACTCACCGCAAGGCAAGGGAGAAGATGGCAGTTAAGGAACCTTTGGACAGGGAAGGTCTGGATCTTGCCAAGCCATTAGTTAGCAAAATCTGGAATGAAAAAAGAAATCAAAATGTAAAAACCCTGTAGTACTTAGAAAAAAACCCCAACTATTACTCCTGAAAGACATTAAGTTTATTTAATGCAGAGAAAAAGAACATCAGAACAACCTAAAATCCAGTTCTTACAAATTGTTTGGCACAACTAGAAGGGCTTCAGGTTAATAATGGCAGAAGAGAGAAACTGCAATGAAATCAGACACTGTGCAGGACTTATTTTCCTAGAACCTGTGCTCACAGGCTTTAAAAATTAACAGGCAAGGCTCAGAGTTTGGTAATGTAATTCTTACTTAAAAGATTCATTACACCAGTTCCTTTCCCCAGCAGGGCAGCAAACAAACCCAACCAATACAATGTGGCAGCTGCAAAGTTTGGCAAAATTATTGTCCCTGTCCATCTCATGATGAGGTGAATAAGCAGGATTTAGGTTCAGCAGCAGTGACAGAAGGGGAAGGGTGGATTTGGTCTCAGGTGGGGACACTCTGCTTTACTTGAGAAACTCAAGATATTTTTGCTTTGCTTGAGAAAGATATAATCAAGGACAAATAACCAGCAGCTCCTCCCTGAGACCTCAGCAAAGATGAAAAGAGAGAGGGGCACAGGCAGGGCTGGGGCTGGTTTGGGTCAAGCTGGGACTGTGGCAGCTCAGACTGACCTGCAGCACGGAGTAGAAGCCCTTCTGGTTCAGGTGGCCCATGATGTTGGCACAGATGTGGTTCATGGCAGGTCTCAGGGTCTCACCTTTGGGTTAAAGCACTGATGTCACTCTAACAGCACCACAGCCCCACTCTGACTGCCCCACACGAAGGTTTGTCACTGCCCAAGCCCTCCTGGCACAAAGTCCTTGTCCTTCTACACAAACCCATCATTCTGGCAGCATTTCACACTGGATTGTTTAGACTGTAGTCTCATTTCCTCCCACTGCTTGTCTGCCTTTTCTACATCTATTTCCTACAAAACCCCAGAGCTAAGAGCACATTCCTTTATCCTCTGAACACTTCTTGTGTGGGGAGTTTTGGAAGTGTCCCAAGGGAAACAGCCTAATCCCAAGGGAAACAGCCTAATCCCAAGGGAAACAGCCTAATCCCAAGGGAATCCTTGTTCTGTGCAAACACAGGAACAAAATGAATCTGTGACAACCAAGGCACAGAAACAGAATCCCAGAATGGTTTGGGTTGGAAGGAATGTTAAGGATCATCCCATTCCACCCCTGATGTGGGCAGGGACATCTCCCTCTATCCCAAGTTGCTCCAAACCCTCTCCAACCTGGCCTTGGACACTTTCAGGGATGGGGCAGCCAAAGCTTCCCTGGAACTTGTGTCAGAGCATTTTAACACCAAGTGCCAAATCAGTGGCTCAAAATTTGTTTGCACCAACCTTTTCCCCGGAGGATTTTCCAGGTGGAAGTGTCTGTGAAGGTGACCAGCATTGTGAGGTGCAAGTTCACCAGCCTGGAGTCCTGCAGGATGTCAGGCTGGGATAACAAACAGCAGAGTTAACAAACCACTGAGCCTTGTGCCACCTGCCAAAAGCAGGGAGAGAAAACACAAGAATAGTCCTTACCTTGAGCTGCTTGAGGAATTCACAGCAGAACCACAGGATGTCTTTGATCTGTTTGATCCAGAGGAGTGTGAGGTCCTTGGAGAGTGCCAGTGACACGTACCACACCTGAGCAAGAGGGGGTGCACAGAGGGATCGAGGTTTGTGCTACTGCTGGGCAGAATTTGGGAACTGAACCCAGCAGTGGCACCAAGATGCTCCTCTCCCCAAATTCCCTGGTCAAAGCACATCACCCACCCCAGAAACCAAGTGTCCTTCAGCTCCCCTGGCTGGACAGAGTAAAAATATCCCAGGAATACTAAAGGACTTAACCAGACTTTCCCTGTGGAATCTCCACAGTGCTGGAGGGCTTTTGAAAGCTAAAAATTACTCATTACCAAAATAAATCCCCAAGCAGAGTTAAAAACAACCACCAGTCCCTCCCCACTCCAAACCAAACCCCCCTGCTGACCTTGGGCTCGTTCTCCACATCCATGCTGTTCAGGATACAACGGCACAGCTTTTCAAACCTCTGGGAAAATCCAAAGGTGGGATTAGTTCTAACTACAGGGAGGGCTGTTCTGGAAAGGCACAAGGAATAGCTCAGCAGAGGGAGGAAGATCTCTCTGTCTCAAATCAGTGAATATTCCCAGCACATTCCCTACAGGAATCCTGATGGTTCCTCCCCTCAGAGCACACACATCACTTTGGGAACACAGGGCTTTTTTTGGATGCTGTACCTACAGAAAACTGCGTCTGAGCACAGATTTCCTCAGGACAGAGATTAAAAATTCCCTCACTGCTGCAGCCATTGGAACACAGCTTTCTAATTTCCAACTGGTTTCCTTCCAGTCAGCCCTCACAGCTTCATGGGATCACCATTTCAGGGATTCACTCTGAACCCACAAGTTCAGGGCATGGTGAGAAAAGCTGCTGGGGTACAAAGAGCCTTCCCTGTGCCAGCCCAGATCTCTGGGAGCTGTCCCAGTGTAGCTGCCAGGGGAACTGGGGTGTGCCAAAATCCCCAGGCACTGCTCAGCTCCTGCAGCTGGCACAGTCACCATGAAAAACATCCATTAAAGGACGCCCCGAATACAGAACCACTGCTGAAAAATTCAAGGCTTCTCCTGTTTCAATCCTACAGGCAGATCCCTCCAGGAAGGGCCAGGAGACAGAGAGAACATTGCTGAAGGCAAAATATATTGCAAGAATCTTCAAGATCACTGGGTAAGGAATTAAATACATTTAACCTGTCCCCAAAAGCACAGCAGGATGTCAGGGCAGGGTCCTCACCTCCTTGTCCTCCTTGGGACTGAACACAAACAGCAGCTTCCTGGCAATCCTGAACACAGACAGGGCACTTCTTTTACTTGAGCCACATTCATTTGTCCCAAAGAAATCCTCCACCTCTCTCCTAGCAAAGAGGGAAAAATGAGCAGTTAAAAAACAATCACAGAGCAAACAATTCTTTCCCTGAAGGGGCCCACAAGGAAGATGGAGAGAGACTTTTTACAAAGGTCTGGAATGACAGGGAAAAGGGGAATGGACTCAAACGGACACAGGACAGGGTTAGATGGGATACTGGGAAGAAATCTTTCCCTGTGAGGGTGGAAGAAGCTGTGGCTGCCTCACCACAGAAGTGCCCAAGGCCAGATTGGAGGAATCTGGGCTTAGAGGAAAGTGTCCCTGCCCATGGCAGGGGTTTGGAATGAGATGAGCTTTAAGGCCCCTTCCCAGCCAACCCATTCCATGATCCCATGAATGCCCCACACCTGATCTCCCTCTGCAGGCGGCAGCGACACAGGAACCTCCTGACCAGAGCCTGGAGCTGGACTGCAGCTCTCTCCCTCTCCTTCAGCTCCCGCCGCTCCTCCCGCGCCTGCCGGGCCTTGTCCAGGAACTGGGCCCTGGAGGACTGGCTGGCACTGAACATGGCTGGAACCTCTCAGGGAGCAAAGGATCCTCACAGCAAACACCTGGAACACCAGAGCAGAGTGGAAAAAACACCCACAGAAGGGCAGCTCTCGGCTCCCTGCAGGGGAGGGGAGAATCCGACAGCAGAGGGGAAAAGTGGGAATAAAAAAAAAAACCCCAGTGATTGTCACAGGGCTGCAGCAGGGACACAAAAACATTGGCAGGGAATCCTTCCAGCACAACCCACAGCCTGCTGCAGGCTGGGAGATTTTCAGTGGAAAAATAAACAAATCAGTGTTTCTGACACTGTGCTGTATTCCCTGTGCTCCACCTCCCCTTTCCAGCCTCTGTTCTTTCCTTGGTAAAAGATAAGAACAACTCCCCGGCCACGGACAGGAGGCAAAGGGCACGAGGGACACTGATTTATTGCCAATAACCCGGTAAAACACCCAGGGTCAACCAGAGCTTTATAAATAGCAACGAGGAACTCACCTGAGGGGTCACTTCTTCAAGGGAAGCGTGTGATGCTCACGTACACATGATCCCCATCCAGGGGCTTCGGGCAGCTCCTGCATGGACAAGCACATTCCTTGCGGCTGACTGGGGGATTTAGACTTTCCCCCTGCAGCTCCGAGCCCTTTAGACCCGATTTGCGTCTCGCTGCGCCCGCAAGGAAAACGATAAGCGGGAGGAGAAGCAGCACCGCGGCTCGGCGGGGGTCACCAGCACAAGCAGCTGGCGGGGAGGCACAACTCCCTGTGCGACAGCACGGAAGGACAAAGCGACCCGCGACCGGAGCAGGTGCCACCCCCGAGTAGGACCCGAGAGCCACCCCCAGCCCTCGAGCCGGGCTGCAGCTCCCGGGACTCGCCCAAGGCACAAACAAAGCAACCACAGAGCCCCCTCAGCCCCCTCGCAGCCCCCGGCTGCACTCCCAACCCCCCGGGCCCACCGCGCCGCTCACCCCGCCGGGCCCCGGCGCTGCCGACAGGCTCCCCGCAGCCCCCAGCGCTCACCCTGCTCCCGGCGGACACCGGGCCAGCCGGGCCGGGCCGAGCGGCCC
>VYXF01007274.1:668426-723723 GCA_013397295.1 Polioptila caerulea
CTTTGAGCTGGGAGCTGCTCCCTTGATCTGGGAACTCTTCCTTTGACCTGGGAATTGCTCCCTTGAGCTGGGAACTCTTTCTTTGAGCTGGGAGCTGCTCCCTTGAGCTGGGAACCCCTTTCCTTGCAGGAAGAGATGTCGGGAGAGAGCGTGGTGAGCTCAGCAGTGCCGGCGGCCGCGACGCGCACGACGTCCTTCAAGGGGAGCAGCCCCAGCTCCAAGTACGTGAAGCTGAACGTGGGGGGGGCCCTGTACTACACCACCATGCAGACCCTGACCAAGCAGGACACCATGCTCAAGGCCATGTTCAGCGGGCGCATGGAGGTGCTGACGGACAGCGAAGGTAAGGATCGGGATGCTCCCGGTGCCTCCCGTGTCCTTCCTGGGCAGGGGAGGTGGACAGGGTTGTGGAAAGGTCAGAGGAACTTGTGTTTGGAGGGATGGAGGGCCTCTCCTACAAGGAAAGGTTGGCAGAGTTGGGATTGTTCAGCCTGGACAGAAGGCAGGTTTGGGGTGAGCTAATTGGGACCTTGCAGTGCCTGAGGGAGCCACGGGAATGACAGAGAGAGAATTTATAAGGCCCTGGTGTGGCAGGAGAAGAGAATAGGTTTGGATTAGATATTATTGATTATTAGATATTATTGGATTAGATATTGGGAAGAAATCCTTCCCTGTGAGGGTGGGGAGGCCCTGGCACAGTGTACCCAGAGAAGCTGTGGCTGCCCCTGGATCCGTGGAAGTGTCCAAGGCCAGGTTGGATGGGCTTGGAGCAACCTGGGCTAGTGGAAGGTGTCCCTGCCCATGGCAGGGAGTGGACTAAATAATCTTCAAGATCCCTCCCAACCCAAACCATGTTGTTCCATGATTCCATGATTATACAGCTGGGAAAAATGTGGAACAAAAGACAAGGATGACCTGAGTGGTTGCCTGAACAGCAGAAGGACACTAAGAAGTGCCAAAGCTCCTGTCAGGCCCAGGTGGCACCTGAAGCATCTTTTCCTTTCAGAACACTGACACTAAAACTCTGAAGCCCATAGAAAAAAGATGGGGATAGTGATTAGGAATCCTTGAGTTGGGATTTATGTGTCCTCTTGGGAGCTCAGAATGCCATTCCTTCTTCTTGTCTCCTGGCTTATAAATGAAATATAAAACATGCCTTGAACATCAGTATTAATGAATGAAATTTTAAAATGAAACCATTTTCTTGTGGGCAGCTGATTTCCCTAAAACAGAACCAGTTGAGAGTTTTCAGAAAATGTGGAATTTTATCTCCATGTTCCCACATTGTGGGTGTGCCAGCGTTTAATTGGAAGCTTTATTTTCACTCTGATGTTTTCCCCATAGTGATATTTAAGGACCTTTGTTTGTAACAACAGCCTCTGCAAAGCTGAGCCTGGAGGTTCATCCCTTGGGATTAGTTAATTGTTATTTGAGAATTTTGATTGAATTTGCTGGAAATAGAGAAAATATAGTAAATGGTTGGAGTTTTGAGTGCTTTAAAATAGTCTGTTTAGAGGTTTATTATAAGTTTTCCTGAGATAAGAGGAAGTGGATTTGAAGGAAAAAAATGGAAAAATACAGCCTGATAAGCTGAATATTCCTGGTTTAGCCAGAAGTCTTTGTATTTAAGCTGGGGAGAACAAAGCTGTGTTGTTCCAGGTGTAATCCCAGGCCAGGATAAAGCAGGAGTGTGGATGCTGTGATTTGGAGCTCTGGATCAGAGAGTCTCTGGGATACTTATCTTGGATACAGATCATGGAGGTTGCATAAAAAAGTCAGTCTGTGGGCCAGAGTTGGAGAAAAAACTGTGCAATGGGAATCAACATCTTGGCTGGGAACACTGGAGGAGTGAAAATGTTGTGAACCCTCTCCCTTTGCTAAACTTGAGGTGGATCTTCCTGTCCCTCCCTGAAGCTGCTTTGCTGAATTTGATAATTCCAGACTTCCCATGGTTGGAGATGGGTTGGAAATTCCAAATTCATTTTGGAAACTCACCCTGGCATGATCCCAGGGTCCTGGGCAGGTACAAGGGGGCTGGGACATCCCATTCCCAGGGCTCAGAGGCCCTGGAAGTGCAGGTGCTGTTTGCACCCTAAATCTGAGCATAACTGGAGTTTCTCCTGCTGAAATATCATGTTTGGGACATAAAATCCCACGTTTGTTTTGCTGTGACTCCCACAGTGTCTGTGTGGGATTGTTCCATGGAACCAGTTTGTGTTTTAAGAGGAATTTGATACTTCCTGTATGTTGTAAGGCAGACACTCCCATTGCAGCCCTTCTTGCTTTATCTCCCCTTGCCTGGAAACTGGGACAATAGCACTGGGGCTGCTAAAGGAAACACTTTTTATCTGGAATTCTTCAAAATCCTCCTAATTGGTCACACCCAAAACCTGGCACCAAACAAAATGTTTCTGAGGAAAAGAAGCCAGGCTGGGGAGCAGCTGGAAGGAGTTGGCTTTAACCAGTCTGGAATGTTGCACAGGGGTCCTGCTCTATGTCTGGGATTCAGGTCCCAGCTCCTCCTCCCAGCTGAACAATTCCAACCTGCTGCTCCTCAGGCTAGAGGAGAAAAGTCTGGGCCTTTCTGGCAGATGGTTGTTTTCAGCTTAGAAATTATTGATGAACTGTAGCAAAGCAGCATATTTGGAGCATTTTCTTTGGATGGTAATGAGCAGGGAGAAGGATGTGAGTTTTCCAGGTGCATCCACCTGTTTCCAATTCTCTTTTTTTTCCCCTGACTCCCTGCTGCTGTTGATGGGAAAGCTGTTCCTGGTCCAGCTAAGATAAGAGAGTGGAGCCTCAGGCAGTGTCCAGTGTCAGGCTCCTGTTTCACCTGGCAGGGCTTGGTTGGAAAATGTCTGTTTTTAGCTGGAGTGTTTGGATCCTGTCCCTGAGAATTCCTGTAAGACAAAGATGAATTTCCTGAAGGTGTGTCCATGGACAAAGGCACTGAGGGGAGGGGGGGCTCTGCCCAGGTGAGACCTCACCTGCAGAGCTGCCCCCAGCCCTGGGGCCCAGCACAGCAAGGGCCTGGAGCTGCTGGAGAGAGTCCAGAGGAGACACCAGGGTGATCAGAGGGATGGAGCAGCTCTGCTGGCAGGAAAGGCTGGGAGAGCTGGGATTGTTCAGCCTGGAGAAAGGAAAGCTCTGGAATGACCCAAGTGTGGCTTCCAGGGCCTGAAGGAGCTGACAAAAACATGGGAAAGGGCTTTGCAAGGGCCTGGAGTGACAGGACATGTGGGGATGGCTTCAAATTGCCAGAGGGCAGGAATAGATGGGATATTGGGAAGAAATCCATCCCATAAGGGTAATCAAGGGCTGAGATGGAATTCCCAGAGCAGCTGTGGCTGCCCCTGGATCCCTGGAAGTGTCCAAGGCCAGGCTGGACAGGGCTTGGAGCAGCCTGGGACAGTGGAAGGTGGCCCTGCCCATGGCAGGGGATTAGAACTGGATAAACTTTTAAATTTTCTTCCAACCCAAACCATTCCATGAATCTGTGTTCCATACAGCCCATGGATTCTGTGTCTCTTCCTAAATGGGTCACAGGATGTTTTTGGGACACTGCAATTAAAAAACAACTCCAAAAGACTTCAGCCCACTTGTTGGCTCTGCTGTGGCCGAGTGGCAGCGGGGTCACTTCCCTGTGACTCATGTCCTTTGGGCTCTTTGGGGGAAACAGAAGAGTTTTTAAAGCTCTTTTAGTGGTCACTCAGATTTTGCAACGCTACTGAAGTGTTTTCTCATCCCCACATGAAAATTAGCAAGTCTGCTTCAGTTTCACCATCTATAAACACAAAGTTGCAGCAGATTTTTGCAGCCTACAAGGAATCACAGAGGAGTTTAAGGATGGTAATTTTGCTCTCAGCTGGCCCTTTGCCTTTCTGTGTGCTCCAGTGAGCTTGGGAAGCAGCTGCCTTTGTGGCATATGGATGTCCTGGTTTATTACCATGGCTTGTGCTTCCTCTTTTATCACAGAATCCCAGAATGGTTTGGGTAAGAAAGAACTTTAAAGCTCACCTTGTTCCACCCCTGCCATGGGCAGAGACACCTTCCACTAAATCTCCCACTAAAATAGGATTTCTTGCTTTCCATACTCTGCACTGCCAAATGGGCTTTTTTCTGCTCTGGTTGGATTAGCCATTAGCCTGGATCAGTCCTTTGTTCCATCATTCCTGTCTCTAGTTTGTTATTCCAGCCTGTAAAATCACACTTGGAGCACACTTTGTGTTGTCTGTGGACAGCAGGAATGAGGGAGCTGGGAAGCCTGGAGTGAGCTGCTGCAGAGTGTCTCCTTTTCCCTCAGAAAGGGCCCTGTTCCCTTCCCAGATTGAACCAAATGTTCAGACTTTTCCTCGTAATTCCATTCATGCAGAGCACACAGGGGCTGCTTTAACCTACTTTCCTTATTTGTCCAAAATATGACTCCTTCCCCACAAGCGTTTCCTCGCTGCATTCCTGAGCCTCAGCCTCTGAGAGTGGCCATCAGTTCACTCAGGGAAACTCCAGCCTTGGCACTGCCTGGCTTTTCCAGGGTCCAGCCTGATCCCAGCAGCGAGAGGTGAAATGTGGATCCTGCACCCACAGCTTTGGTTGTAGCTCTTTTCTTCCCTGGAGAAGAGAAGGCTCCAGGGAGACCTTGGAGCACTTTACAGTGCCTAGAGGGACTCCAGGAGAGCTGGAAGAGGGACTTTGGACAAGGGCATGGAGGGACAAGACAAGGGGGAATGGCTTCCCACTGCCAGGGGCGGGGTTAGATGGGATATTGGGAAGAAATCCTTCCCTGTGAGAGTGGGAGGCCCTGGCACAGGGTGCCCAGAGAAGCCATGGCTACCTCTGGATCTCTGGAAGTGTCCAAGGCCAGGTTGGATGGGACGTGGAGCATCCTGGATTAGTGGGAGGTGTCCCTGCCCATGGCAGGGGTGGGACTGGATGATCTTTAAAACCATTCCATGATTTTCTCCCCCTAAGCTCCAGCTGTGCCACACTCTCTGCTCACATTCCCCATTCCATCCTCACGCTCCCAGTTCCATCACATCCTTCACAAGTTTGCTCTGGCAAAGCCTTTTGCCCCTTCCATCTCAGCCTGTCCTTACTGTGGCCTTCCTGTGTCCCCAGGCTGGATCCTGATCGACCGCTGTGGGAAGCACTTTGGGACAATCCTGAACTACCTGCGGGACGGGGCCGTGCCGCTCCCGGAGAGCCGCCGGGAGATCGAGGAGCTGCTGGCTGAGGCCAAGTACTACCTGGTGCAGGGGCTGGTGGATGAATGCCAGGCAGCCCTGCAGGTGGGCACGGGGCTCAGGGGCTGCCTGGGGTAGCAGTGTCTGGGCAGAGCAGGATTTTCTCCTGCTCTCCAGGTGGTGATTTTGGAGGCTGGGATGGAAATTGGAATAGTTCGTGTTGCCATCTGCTGGAGTCTAGTCACATGTAGGAAAACCAGCTTCTTCCCAGAGCTGCTGGGAGTCCTGCTGTGTTCTTTGTTATGCTCTGAGGTTCCCATCTTGGGTTTGGTGCCACTGGCACTGCTGTCCTGTTTGAGAGAAGCCCCATTCCAGATCCTGCTGTTTAACGGGGCACAGGACATTCAGTGGTGGAGAGCAGGAATGGACCCCTCAGCTGCTCCCAGAAGAATGGTGCCTGGCCAGGCACAGCCCAGAAACCACCACAGGGACAGACTGAACACTGACCCCTCAGCAGAGCTCATTCCCAGGAAATGTGGCCGTGCCCTGGGATCTGTTGTCACTCAGCTGCTGTTTGGTTCTTGCTCCTACAGAACAAGGACGCGTACGAGCCCTTCTGCAAGGTCCCGGTGATCACCTCCTCCAAGGAGGAGCAGAAGCTGATTGCAACCTCCAACAAGGTGAGAGAGACTGGGATGTGCCATGGGGAGAGCTGGGGGTGTCTAGCCTGGAGAGGAGAAGGCTTTGAGGAGACTGTGGAGCTCCTTCCAGTGCCTAAAGGGGCTCCAAGAGAGCTGGACAAGGGCTGGAGTGACAGGATAAGGGGTGATGCCTTTAAGCTGAAGGAGGGCAGGGTTAGATGGGATGTTAGGAAAAGAATTCTTCCCTGTGAGGGTGGTGAGGCCCTGGCAGAGGTTGCCCAGAGCATCTGTGGCTGTTCCATCCCTGGAAGTGTCCCAGGCCAGGCTGGGCAGGGCTTGGAGCAACCTGGGATAGTGGAAGGTGTCAGGGAGTGCTGATAAGACAAAGTGAAGATAAGAATAGATGAGGATCCGGTCCCAGAAGGGGTCTGGAGGGATTGCAGCCCCATTGCCAACCTGTGCATCACAGGTCTGCAGCAGCAGCAGTAACACCACTGAAATCCCTCTGGGAATTTATCATTGCAGCTTCTCTGTGGAACCTTGGGTTGAGCTGAGGTTCCAGCTCTGGCTGTGCTCCCTGGAACTCATTTGTGCTTTCTTTCTTACAGCCAGCAGTGAAGCTGCTCTATAACAGAAGCAACAACAAATATTCCTACACCAGGTAAGTGACTTCAGCTGGAATTGTTGGAGGTTTTTCATAGACTAAAATCCACTATAAAAGTTTCCTTTTTCTTCCCTCAGCCCCGGTGACAATTTGGTGTTGGCAGGCACTCCATTCTTTCCCAATTAATTTCAAACTGGAGTCAGAAGGAAGTCTGCTGCCATCCATGGAAGGCTGAGCCTGTGCTATTTCTGTGCCAGAAGAGTTCCTCTAATCCTTAGGTGCAGCTGGCAGAGGCTCCTGGCCAAGTGCTGTCTGCATTCCCATGGATTGCAGTGTGGTAGTTAAACACAGGGAGCTCAGTGAGTGGTGAAATCATCAAACTGGGGGCCTTGGCCTCTTTCCTTTATTCCCTTATAAGTTTCGTGACCTAACAGTGCCCATCCAGGGTGCTGAGCTCAGGAATGGTTTGATTTGGCTGATAGGATTCTGCACCTGGGTGAAATAGCCTTGGACAGTTGTTCATGAGGCTGTTGCTGTTGTATTGCTGCTGCTTCAGGTTTTCCTGCCTGTAGTAGTGAAATAATAAGAATTCATTTCTTGGGTTTGCGCCATCCCTGGAAGCGTCCAAGGCCAGGTTGGATGTGGCTTGGAGCGACCTGGGCTGGTGGAAGGTGTCCCTGCCCATGGCACTGGGTGGGCTTTAAGGTCTCTCCAACCCAAACCATCCTGGGATTCTGTGACACAGGAATGTGGGATCTCAGAGCTGTCAGTGCTCCCTGCTCCCACTCTTTCCACGTGCTCTGTAAATTCCTGCTGCTGCCTCCATTCCCACAGCAACTCCGATGACAACATGCTGAAGAACATTGAGCTCTTTGACAAGCTGTCCCTGAGGTTCAACGGGAGGGTGCTCTTCATCAAGGATGTCATTGGGGATGAGATCTGCTGCTGGTCCTTCTACGGGCAGGGCCGCAAGATCGCCGAGGTCTGCTGCACCTCCATCGTTTATGCCACCGAGAAAAAGCAGACCAAGGTACAGGAAAACTGGGAATGCTGCAGCCTGGTACCCTGACAGGCTGGCACTTTGTCATTTGTTCAGCACCTCTGGAGGATAATCAGTGCATGGAGAGGTGGGGCAGCACCTGGAGCTCATCCTGGGGGTACAGCAGGAGCTGCCTGCTCAGGGCGGTTGGGATAAAGCCCTGTGGTATTCCATAGTGCATTGTGATATTCCATAATGTTCAGTCCAGCTCTGTCTTCAGACAAAATTGTGCATTTAACCACATTTGGGAGTTGCAAGTAGATGATCTAGGGTTGGGACTAAATGATCTTTAAGGTCCCTCCCAACCCAGACCATTCCATGTAAGGAGGGATCCAGCAATGGCACACCTTCCCTGTATTCTTCCCTTTCCCACGAGAGGTCTGCCTGGTTCTGGTAAAAGCCCAACTGGTTGTTGATCTCAAAAGCTGGAAGCAAAAAGTGGAATAGAAAGGATTGTTCCTGAAAGGATTTCTGTGGCTGGGGTACAATTTAGGAATTGTAACTCTGGGTATGGGGAATCCAACCCGAGGTAACCTGGCACCTGCAGTGAGTGACTTTCCCTTCCCTGCCTGCCAGGTGGAGTTCCCAGAAGCCCGAATTTATGAGGAGACCCTGAACATTCTGCTGTACGAATCCCAAGATGGGAGGGGGCCGGACAATGCCCTCCTGGAAGCCACGGGAGGGGCTGCAGGGCGCTCCCACCACCTGGAGGAGGACGAGGAGCGGGAGCGCATCGAGCGCGTGCGGAGGATCCACATCAAGCGCCCGGATGACAGGGCCCACCTGCACCAGTGAGCCTGGGGACCCCAGCAGCTCTGGGGAAGGGGCTGCCCTGCAGCAGGACCAGGCAGTGCAACTCCTGTCCAGCACAGTCTGTAAATTGTGATTTGTAACAAACTCTAGGTTATTTGGGGTATTTAAACGCGGTAGTTGTAGGGCGAGGATCGATGAGGTTACTGGGCAGCCTGGAAGGGCCTGTTGAGCAGCTGGAGAAATGCCCAGAATTTTTAGCACTCTTGTCGTTGCTGTTTTGTGCTGGAGGGGAGGAGGACTGGCTTCCTGTGGCTTCGGTAATGATCCTGCACTTTAAAACCAAAATAACAAACAAAAGGTCAGCCAGCCACCCTCCTTCCCTCCAGGCACTCCCTGACCCTCCTGGGCTGGGGGGAGAGGCAGGGACCTGGACCCAGGGCTGCTGCACAGCTCTTGGCTCCTGGGAGAGAGCCTGGGAGTGCCTTGGGTGACTCCCCAAAGAACAAATGGCACAGGCTGATGAGATTCCTGGAGTGCTGGGGGCAGAGGGACCCCTCAGAGCCGTGGGAGGGAGCAGGGGCTGCTCCCTCAGGTTCCCCACAGCTCTCAGGATCTGCTTCTCCCAGGACTCAGTGGAGCTTCTGCAGCACTGAGCTGGGGACACCCATCCCTGTTTTATCCCTATGGTTCAAGGTTAAAATTCCTCCCAAAGGAGGAGAATCAGGAGCAAATTGTCCATGGTTGCTTTCCCTAGGAGTGGTGTTGGTACTGGTCAATGCTTAGAGCTTCTGCCTGAGCCTGGATCTCAGCTGGGGTTTGGTTTCCAGCAGGTGCCAGGAGTCACAGCAGGTTGAATCCCCCTGCTGTGGGGGGCAGCTGCCCTGGTTCCCTTCTGGAATTGATCCAGGAGTGTTCCCTTGCTCTGAGCAAGGAGAAACAGAAGCAGGCAGTGACCCAGAGGCAGATAATAGATAATCCCTGTTTGACTTAATCCTGAGGGTGTTCCAAGTGTTCCCAGCCATGGCAGCTGTGTGTGGAAGGGCAGAGCCTGGAGAAGGCCACTGCACTGTGGTTTTCTACAAGTGCTTTTCTCTTGTCAATGAATATTTTATCTACCTCCTTGTCTCCTGTTGCCTGTTGTGGAGTCAAGTGACAGCCATGGTGGGAGGTGGGTGTCATTCCATAGGGCTGGCAGCAGAGCCACAGCTGTGACAGTCCAGGTCACCAGTCCTGAGGGAGGAAGTGTTAAACTTGCACTGCAGCAGCACCCGTGGGTGACACCAGAGCACTTTGCCCTGGGCTAGAGTTTCTTTAGACCCTTTCTCTGCAATATTTAGCACTGGCTTTAACAGCCACACTCCTCTGGAGCAGCAGCTCTGTGTTCCTGCTCCAAGGATCCCTGCTCCTGGCTCGGCTGCTGAGGACATGGGAGCTGTGAAAACCAAAGGTGCTGCAGCAGCACCAGCCACGTTCTTCTGTTCCACAGAGCTCGTTGGTAGAGGCTGAAACACACCATGAAGTGGCTGTACAGTTTTGGATCATCAAGTAAAGCTCAAAGATTTCAAATTTAATTTCAGGCCATCTTTATAGTAACCAAAGACTTCTCCACACTGCAGGCAGCTGCTGGCTGTGGCAGGTGGGGGTGTTGTACTTCTCTCCTCTCTGTCCTGCAGCTGCTGATTGTTCACTGAGAGCTCCACAGTCTCCCTGGGGTTCAGCAGCTTTAGCTCTGTCCTGACACCTCAGGGCTTCCAGTTTGAGTTGTACTTAAACCTGTTTGCACCCTCTGGGGCTGGAGCAGTGCAGAGGGGGAGGGAGCCAGTGCCTCTCCCCTCAGGGCTGGGACAAGCTGAGGGTGAGGCAGGAAGTCCTGGAGTGCTGTTTCTCCAGCACTGTGTACTTTGACACTTACTGGTGGTTGCTGGGCTGTTACTGGGCATCTCAGCATCTGGAGCTGCCCTTGAGGTGGAGGCTGTGTCTCAGCAGAGGGTGAACAGGGACCAGCACCAGGCCTGCAGCAAATCCTGCTCACTCCAGCTGGGAGCTGCTCTCCAGCAGGCTCAGGGCAGCTCATCTCTGGATGTGCTGCAGGTCCAGACCAAATCCAGTCCTGTGGGGCAGAGCTTCAGCCCCAGGAGGTGACACCAGTACTAAGCACCAGACAGGTCACAGCTACGTGATTAACTTCTCTGTAAATAGATCCTTAACTGGCTTCAGGCTTGTCCCTTTCAGGTTATGCAAACTAAGTTCTTAAAAACCAGGGGAGGGCTCTTTTTAATCTTTGTACAGCGCTTTGTAGAGCTGTTGGTTTAGCAAAGTCACTCCAGGAGAGTTAAAGTTTCAATTTCAGTTTTGTAACTGCATTTGTGGGCAGACTCTGCCTTAACTCACTCCTGAGCTCAGCCTCGGGGTGCTGGCGTGGTGCAGCCAAGCTGTGCTGTCCTGGGGACTGTCCTTTACCTGCTGCCCCTGTCCTTGCTGTAGTCATGCCCTTGCACAGATGCTCTCAGTCCTGAGCCTTGTTACTCTAAGTGGTTTTACTCTGAGCTCTCAGGTGCAGCTGGGGCTCAGGGCAGGTGTCCTGGGCACAAGCAGCTCTTCAGATTATCCTTCCCTGTGCCAGGGAGAGCAGAGCTGGCTGCTTCCATCCTCCAGCACCAGCAGTGACAGCACAGCCCAGGGGAGCTGAGGAAGGGATTTTTGTCCCCTCCCAGCTCCTGACTCGGGTGGGGCTGCACGAGGAGGGGACAGGGACCATTCCTGGTGCCCCTTTCCCACCTCTCTCCCTGTAGCACCAAAGCAGCTGCTCCTGCATTTCCCCAAGGCAGGTTTGGATCACCAGGGCAAGGCTCCAAGCTCCCTTCCTACCTTAGAGCAAAGCGTAGGTAGAACCCTTCAGTCTTAGTGGAATTGTTTAATGGACAACAACAAATTCCTGTTCTGTACAATCATTCCCAACTGTCCAGACTTCTGCACAGAACAAGCTTCAGCTGGATTTCAGTGTATGGTTGATGTTTGCAATATGTACTTTTGTTTTTTTTTAATATAACACAATAAATTAGAAGATATTTCATATTTACATGCGAGTCACTTTATTACTTGCTTGGAGCTCGATGTCCTCATGGGGCTGTGTGGCTGGAGGAACTTTTGGGATGAAATATCAGATCTCCATCCTAATTTAACGTCAGGTTGACCTCCCAGCCCTCCCTGTGGGAGAGGCCTTAGCTGTTGGGATTCTCTCTGGTCAGTCTGCCTTGAGAAAAGTTGGTTTTAGATCAGGGTTAACACTGCTCTGCAATTCTTGCAGTGCTCCTGAGTAGTGACTCAAAGCACAGCTAGAGAAGCCTTTTGGCTTCTGTCCTAATCCTTCCTGACCTCTCAGAGATGGAGATTTTACTTTGGAACTTTGGGGATAAATGTCCCTGTGACCATGTAACCAGTGTCTCCTTCTGGGAACGTTACAGCAACATCAGGGATTATTTTATTTATCTATAGTTGAAGAGTTTCAAGCTATAAAAAAAAGAGCCTAAAAGATGCAAACAAACTCTCAAATCACAGCAGCCCTGTGGCATCAAAGATTCCAGGGGAGATGTGAGGGCTGGTCTCATCCTGCAGGCTCCTTTCTGTTCAAAAGCCAAGGGAACAGGAACCAGTTCTCATCAAGACTTTTTTGGGGTTGACACCTGGGAGGAGAAGAGGAAGGAGCCATTAAATCAGGAATCCTCAAGGTTTCTGGGAAGAGAGGTGGTGGTGGAGTTTCTGTTTGCCCGTTGGTACATAGAGACAATTCCCTCCTCGTTGGATAGATGGAAATCTCTACCTGGAATCCTTCCCTGGAGCTGTCAGCTCCTCAGAGGACCTGCCTGGGTGACAAGANGGAATGGATGATGGAAAGCTTTTCCTTAGATGGAAAGCTCTACCTGGAATCCTTTCCTGGAGCTGTCAGCTCCTCAGAGGACCTGCCTGGGTGACAAGAAGTGCCTTCCCTCCATCCCCCAACCCATTTCAGGCATAACTTGGATGAAGGAAGCACCAAGAGGTGGGAAACATCCCCTGGGGCCTCATTTTGCTGGTGCACATTGAGTTTGGGTCAGATTAAATTCTCCAAGTGCCCACTCCAGGAATCAGCCTTGTTCCCCCATCCCTGGGCCAGTTCCTGCACAATCCCTGGAGCTGCAGCTCCCAGCACCATCCTGGATCACCTCCTGCAGGTGACACTGACGGGGTGGTCACTCTCTGCTGTGGCCGGGGCTCAGTCCCTCCTGGACTCCCAGGAAAGGGGAGCTGTGCTCTCTGGAGAGGAGGAAGCACCAGGTGCCTCCCTGTGCTCAGCTGAGGCCTTACCACTGTGAGCTGTCCAGTTTTGTCCTTGAAGACCTGAGGCTCTGGCCCCACAGTGAACACCATGGTCCCCTCCTTCCCGGAGCCGACGCGGAACCGGAGGCTGGAAGCACAGAATGCCCCTGGAGAGCTCTGCCCACAAGAGGCTTCACTCTAAACCCCCCCTTATTTCTGTTCCCTGGGGCAAATCTCGTTAGAGGAGCAGAGCCTCCAGCTTAGGTGAATTTCCTAAACAATTGCATTATCCCAGCGAGCCCACGGGGTTGATGAAGGGAACAAGGCTGCCCAGCCCTTTTGGGCTTTTGAGTGTTCCTGGTGCCATTAAGCACTGGCAGCTAAGCAGATCTGACCTGGAGGAAAGCACTGAGCACACCAAATCTAATTAGAGCTGAAATGCAAAGGCCAGGCTGAAAAGCTGGAGCAGAAGTGCAGGTTTCATCTGCCAGCTCCAATTCCCAGAGAGGCTGGAGACACAGACTGCATCCACCTGCCAGGAGCTCGGGGCTGGGACTGGGAGCAATCACATTTTGGGCCTCCTCAATCCTTCTGAGAGAGGAGCTTTTGTCCTGAGCTGACCCACAGCTTCCCAGCTGGCTTTCCTGAGGCTAATGGGATCCTCTGTGGAACCACTAAAGCCATGACCTCACAGCCAGGTCACATCAGAAAACTGAAAAAGAAAAGTGGGTTTAAAGTACAGTCACCTAGAAATAAATTGGGTTTGGGCAGGTGAGGTATGGGCAGCTGCCAGAGCAGAGCAGCACCTCTAGCAAGGCACAAGAACAGCCTGAGAAAAACCTGGAAAAAAGGCTGGAATTATGTTTAATGTATTTTCTCTCTGTGCATCCCATCCCATCCCATCTCATCTCCCTATGCCTCCAGGAGTCATGAAAACAGAAATGCTGCTGCACCAGACCTGTCCAGCTTTGGGCACTGTCTGTTGGGGTGATGCCAACAGTCCTGACCAAGTCCAGGCCTAAAAGGTTTTCCTGTGAAATTGAGCCTGCCCAGTGCTACCCATCCACCCTCCTGCCTTCCCTACCTTCCCTTCACCACTTTAACGACGCTTTGCTTGTTGGCCAATATGCAGAGCTTGGTCACTGTCTCAAAGATGTGCTCACACTGCAGAATCACATCTCCCTGGAAACAAAAAATAAGGAGGGCTAAAGTCACCTGGCATCCCCCACCCCAGCATGTGATGGTGCAGAGAAACTCCTTTGGAATGCCCGAGCAGTGACTACCAGGCAGAAGTGACCAATTAAAAAAACTTATCTAGGGATTATTTAGGATTTATTTGGTCTAAAAAAAAGGCAGGAGTGTGTCCAGAGAAGGGGATGGAGCTGGGAAGGGTGTGGAGAATCAGCCACACCAGGAGGGGCTGAGGAAGCTCAGCCTGGAGAAAAGGAGGCTCAGGGGGGGATCTTCTCATTCTCCACCACTCCCTGGCAGGTTGGGATTCCATGTGAAAGTTTCCATGTTGAGACAGCAAGAATGAAAAGGCCTGGCTGATTACACACTGAATAAACATCAGGAATGGTGTCATTCCAGGAGTTTATAGGATGATACTGGGAGCACCAGCCCCATGACCTGACTTGAACCAGCATCCCAGTTTCCTACCTTCTGCTTGTTGTCCTCAGGAACATGAATGACCACGATCCCATCACTCAGGTTACTGGTGGAGATCCCTGCAAAAGAAACCCAAAATTGGAGGGAAACCTACCAAACCCAGCTCCACCCCACCCTCAGCTCCTTCCCCCAGGAGAAGCAACTCCAGCCCCACGTGGCTACAGGGGAAATCACATTTCTGAAGGAGGGCTCTGTCCTTCCCAAGGGTGAAGAATATTCCCATTTTTAGAGCAAAACACACAAAGCTCCCACTTTGATTAAACTGAATTTTCAAAATATCTTCTGAAGGCCCCTTTATGTCACCCATTGTCCATAGCACAATTCCAATAGTGGTGATTTAAACCCCAGCACGAGCTGTTTGCCCCAAACCTTTCCCTGGTGCCTTGGTTTTGGTAACAGAAGAGGGAGAAGGATCCATTCTGCTCCTGAACTGTAGTTCCATCAGTGCCAAGATTGAAAATACCCACAAACCAGGGTAGGAAAGGTTTGTTTTTTTTTTTTTTTCTCCCCTCTATGTCAGTAGCAAGTGATGTCCTCCTGCATTTAAACATTTCAAGGAACTCTTACTCATAAAATTAGCCTTGAAGACTTTGTCCAGCCCCCAGGAAAAGAGGGACAGATCATTCAAATATCTTTGCAAGACAGAGTTTTAGAATGTCATCCTTCCTAAAGGATGCCTGGCAGGACAGGAAGCCCCAAACCAACTCACAGAATCATCATGAGATGGTTTGGGTTGGGTTAAGGATCATCCCATTCCACCTGTCCCATGGGCAGGGCCACCTTCCACTAGCCCAGGTTGCTCCTAGCCCCATCCAGCCTTGCACAATGACTCCCACTGGTACCTTTCAGTGTGGAATATTCGATTTTCTGTTTGATCTTGGCCATCTCCACCACGTAGGCCGAGCTCTGGGTCAGCACCAGGAGCCTCTCCCGCGCCTTGAACCCGTTCCTGTCATATTTTATCACGGGGGTCACATACTGAAAACAACGAGTTGGAATCAGCATTTCCACTACTGCAAGCTCCTGCTCCAGGGGGTTGGATTTTCCTCACTGGAAGCAGCTCAGTGAGGAGCAGCTCTGCCCGTGGAGCTGCAGGTCCCAGCTCACAGGGATCTGGATTCCCTACACTGGGAAATTCAGGAGGCAGAATCCCAGGAATGATTGGGCCCCTGTGCCCTCTATGCCATAACCATGGGAAGTGCAGGGACACTCCAGCTCTGCTCCTGCCCTGGACAGGGCTAGGAATGTTCTTTAAGCTTTCATTAAAAGAAATCTTAAATAACTTTTCATTACCTGTATTTTGAGACCTGTCTGCAATTTAAAAGAAAAGAAATGGTGGCTCTGCTGCTCTTCACCAGACCCTGGGTGAGCAAGCAGCTCCAGGATTCCAGTGAAGGTAATTCCAAGAGTTCTGTCCTTCCCTTACCTTGATGTTCTCCCCACGGATGAGCTGCAGCACTTTGGGGTTTAGGTCATTCTCCTCTGAGGAGCAAACCAGAAAGAGAAACTGGGTGTGGGTGCCAGAGCCACAGCCCCAGACAGACACCCCCCACCCCCCAGAAAACACCAGAGAGCTGCTTTAGCTGCCTTCATCCCAACTGGCCTTTTCCCCTTGGAATGCTCCCTTCCAAACTGAGGGTGCTCACCTCCAGCTGCTCCCAAACCCATTTTGGTGACTTTTCCTGCCTGACAAGTAAATTCACACCAGGAGTTTCTGCCTGATTCTGATTCTTCTGTTGGTTCTGACCCCAGTCCATCCCAGCCCCAGGGAATTCTGCTCAGATTTATGGCTCTCTGTCCCAGGGGGATCCCAGTATCCCCAGTTTGAGAACAATCCAGCAGATCCATCACTGCATTCATGTCACTCAATGTGACAGGAAGGAACTCCAATGGCAGGGAGTGCTGCCTCTGCCAGGAGGGAATTTCTCTTGGAAAAGAGTCTGGTCAAGCAGGAATTTACAGAGCCAGGAGCACGGGGCTGAGGCCTCCAGGGGTTTGCTGGACTCACTCAGACGGGTCTCCAGGAAGGGCTGGCTGAGGCTCTCCAGGTACCCCTCCTTCTTCCCACTGAAAACAGCACTGGTCACCACCTTCTGCTGCAGCTGATGGCAGAAGGAACAGCCTTTACCCTCAGAATTCCCCCCCTGGGAACATCAGCAGGGACAAGGCAAGCACTGCTACTCCACAGGATCCTTCTGCTCGCCCACTGCCCACCCAACTCATGGAATCCTGGAATTGTGCTGCAAAAATTCTTCCAGCAGCTTCGGGTTATTCCTGTGTTACCCCAGGTGAAGGGGCAGCAGGGGAAATCCTACAGATTTTTGGTGTTTGTGGATCTTTTCCAATTTTATGGAGAGCAGATTTCATGCCATAAATTAAGCTCCACGTGTCTGCTCTGTCCATTATGAGGGACACTGGAGGAAATTCCTGGCTCCAGGACTTTGCTCTCCTGTGATGAGGGAGTGATTGGAGCAGCAGGATCAGAAGGTGCTGCCTGTGTCCCAGGTGATCCTCAGGGATCTGACCTGTTTGAACTCCAACATTTGCATTCCAGGGGTTGGTTACCTGCACTTTCCTCTCGGCAGTGAGCCCTCGGCAGTATTTCCTCACCAGGTTCCTTATGCAGATTTTCTGGAGCATCTCGGATGTCTGCGTTGAAAAACCCAGGAAAAAAGTTAAGTAGGGAAGTTGTACAAACAGCTCTGTCTGTGCCATGAGCCTAAAACCCCGTGGGATGAATTTTGTCCTTATTAGGGCTCGTGAGTTCGCTTTTCTACCAGTGCATTTTCAGTTTTATTGCTTAAACCAGCAGGGAGCTTCCTCATTTCTCTTGGACAGACCAACCACTGTGCTGGTCCTCCCATCCCCAAGCACAGCAGATCTTGAGGTTTTCCAAAGGCTCTGAACAGAGCATGAGCCAGCAGCAGATCATTTTCTCCCACCTGGAATGTGCACACACATGGCCACCAAACAGAGGCCACCTCTCCCAAAGCCTCCAGAAACCCTCACCTCTTCCAGGATGGAGGGAGGCTGGAGCCAGCTCTTGTCCAAGACGTTTTTTGGGAGGTGATCTCGGAGCTTCATCAGGTAATGGTACTGTGAGAGCCTCACAAAGTCCCTGTTCTCTGGGCAAAGGGGTTTCTTCCGATTGATGAAACCGTTTATGAACCTACAGAAAACATCCTGTGACCTCCAGAAATCCATGGAAACGAGGGGAGGGACAGATGAACACACTGGTGTCAGCTCAGGTGCACTGAGGGTCAGCCATGGAAACCTCCAGCTTTAGGATATTCTAAATATTAACAGGTTTTTACCAAGTTTTTTTTGCCAAACCACAGCGCTTTGGAGTTCAGAATAAATCAGCTCTACTTCAGGAGTGGGGTTGAGGGGAGTGGAGAGGGAGGATGAAGGGAATGGAGGGGCATGAGAAAAATTAGGAGGAAATTCTTCCCTGTGAGGCTGGGGAGGCCCTGGCACAGTGTGCCCAGAGAAGCTGTGGCTGCCCCTGGAGCCCTGGAAGTGTCCCTGGACAGGGCTTGGAGCAACCTGGGCTGGTGGAAGGTGTCCCCTTAGCATGGGGTGGGACTGGATGGGCTTTAAGATCCCTTCCAACCAAACCATTCTGGGATTCTGTGGTTGGGAAGTACGGTTGGGGCAGTTACTTCCTGATGGTCTGCACTGCCCACGTCCTCTTCTTGGCCGCCTTCCGTGCCAGGGCTCCTCTCCAAAAGGCCTCCAGCTTGATTGCTGCAAGAGGGAATCAGTCCTGGGCCGTGGCCTTCACATTCACCCAGCAGGAGTTAAAACTGGTTATTTTGCAGCTCGAAAAATCAGCTGGTGGGAACAGCAAGTCTGGAACCTTTTCCTCTCCGTGGTGGGTGCAGTTCCGCCTGCACTGGGGGGCTCAGCATTGTCCCTGCTGGCTCTGCCTCCTGCTGTCCCTGCCCACAGCCCAAAAAGCTGCTTTGAGCCTGCACTTTATATCAGCCTGCTGTGATCAGAGTGGTTTTTCCTCCCAGCAGCTGAGGATCAACCCCCAGGTACCCCAGAATGTCCCCTGTGTGTGACAGAAGGTGCTGCTGCTGCTCAGAGCTGCTCCCACAGCTGAGGCCAAGGGCAGCTCGTGGTGTGAGGATCCAAACAGAATTAAAGGAACCTCTGAAAAAGCTCTGGGAATGCTCTGGGTGCAGCTGCCACCTCCTCTGACCCCGACAGCCCCAAGTGCTGCCCACAGCACCAGGGATTTGGGACCTCCCTGTTGAAAGCTCAGCCCCAAGGGGATCCCCCATTCCAGAGCCCCTTACCTGCTTTCCTCTTCTTCTGGTATGCTCTTTTCCCAAGGAATCCTTTGTATTTGGCCTGGAGTCTTGAAACTGGAAAGAAGGCAGAGACATCAGTGGCACCTGCAGGGTCAGGGTGGTGAGGAGCCAGGGTCCTGCACTCCATGGCACAGGGGCCAGAAGCAGCCCCTGTGGGTGCCACAGCCTTCAGTAATATTTTCAAGGAACAGGTACCCCTAGGATGAGACAGAAGAGATCCCAGTGCCAAGGGAAAGGCACTTGGTGCACCTGGGCATGGACAGGGAGGTACTCATAGGAGGGAGGAGCTCCAAAGGAGCCACATCCACGACTCAAGCAGGGACTTCTCCCCAGCCTGGAGCAACTTCACTGAGTTTGGATTCTGAGAGCTGTGCAGACCAGGGCTGGGAGAGGCCCTAAAGCCCATCCCATTCCACCCCCTGCCATGGGCTGGGACACCTTCCATCATCCCAGGTTACTCCAAGCCCCATCCCAGAGCCAGGAACAAGGCTGGGACCAAGGGAACTGGAACCTTACTCAGCAGGTGCTTTCTGTACTCAAAGGCATCTTCTGTGGCAAACAGGGTCTTTGGGAAACGGATGAATATTTTGGTTCTGAAAAAGAGACCAGGAGCAGATTATCCATGGTGAATCACCCTTCCAGCTGCTCTGAGCAGGCTCAGAGCCCCCCAAACAGCTGTAATGTCACCCAAGCCTGATCTGCCTTGGGCTGCCCAGGGAGGCAGAAGAAGCTGGAGCCCTAACCCAGAGATGGGAGAAATGAGGTTGGATTCAAGCTCCCGTGGAAATAGGTAAAAATAACAAGGAAATTTGTGATTCTGGGGGTTTCATCTCTCTCCTTGTTCCTATCACAGACAGGACAGAGGATCCAGGACAGCAAACATGAACAGCCAGAGCAAGGAATTTACCTTCCTAACTTGTATTCCTCAGGCTTGTAACCAATGTGTTTGATGAGTCTCTCCACACCCTCTGCTGCTGGCCCATGCCAGTGTGGCCAGGTAGCTGGACAGAGACATTTGTACCTGAAAGACCAGCAGGACATCAATGCAAATGACCTGAAGTTTGAGGAACCCCTTCCTGAAACTACCCCCAAATTCCTTCTGCTTTACTCAAGGCAGAAGATGCCAACACAGATCAAAATGCTGCAGACAAGACACAGGCAAAGGGTATTTTTGAAGCAGGAAGGGTCCTGCTGACAACTCCCACTGCTGAGACTCGAGCTTTGCTTGCTCTGCAGCCCTCGGGAGGGCAGGATTACCTGGCCAGAGGGGAAGCAGCTCCCTCACCTTTGCAGGAAGAGCTCGTACTTGCGCCGGTAGGCGAAGCCGGCGCGTCTCACCCGCAGGTGCTCCATCAGCCCCAGGTACTTCACCTGGTGTCGGATCAGGAAATCATCAAACTTCCCTGGAGCAAGAGCACACCTTCACTGCTCAGCCCTGGCTGGGGAAGCTCACCCAGCTGCCCGTGTGTGGGGGGAAATCGGGAAGGAACCAAATCCCCAATTACCCACAGGGACGAATTTGCTAAACCAAGTTATTGCTATATAAACACAAACACGTCTACACAACTTATACATGCTGCACCCTGCTCCAAAGAAATCCTTCTGCCCATTCCTTGGACACAGCAGAGCCTCCAGCCCCAGCCTTACCAGGCTCCTTGTTCTCATTGGGTTTGATGCAGCGGATGTACGAGGGCTCCTTGGACATCAGGATTTCGATCAGGCTCGTCAGACTGTTCTTGAACTGGGTTGCAACCTAAGACAGCATCAAAAGGACTTCCTGAGCCCTGGAACTCTTCCCTGCAGGAAGTGAAATCAACTCCCCGCATCCAGCTTAAACCTGGAAGCAAAAGCTGATGGTGCATTGGTGGCCTGGAGTTTTCAGAGCGTGGTTGGTTGTGTCAGTGCTGAGCTGGAGCATTTGAGCCCTGGCTACACCAGGCAGCCCCCCAGAGCTCCCTGCTCCTTGGGGGATGTGTTCTGGGATGTCACTTTGCTGGCTGCTGTCTCAGCAGCACCACAGTTACTCTGCCAGGGAGCTCTCAGGGGTGGATGGCAGCAAAAACATCCACCAAGTGCAGGAATCCCAGAATCCCACAATTTATAGGGTGGGAAGGGCCCTCCGGACATCTCCCAGCCCAATCCCCTACCAAGGCAGGGTCACCCAAAGCAGGTGACACAGGAATGTGTCCAGGTGCATTTGGAATTACTCCAGGCAGTTGTCCCAGGGCTCTGCCACCCTCCATGGAAAGCTCTTCCTCAAGAAGAACTTGTTGTGTTTCAGTTTATGGCCATCAGGACTGAGGATCAGTGATTAAACCAAGGCCTGGGGAGCTGAGCTGATCTTCACTAAAGACAGAACTCACAGTCTCTGGTCTCCTCCTGTTGTCCAGTTCTGACAGGAGGAAACAATCCCTCATGATGCTGTTCTTGGAGTTGCACAGCACCTGAAACAGGAGGAGACAAAGGTTGCTCCATTGAGCAGCCCTTCTACTCCTCCTGGGAGCAGCACAGCCCTGAGAACATGCACAGAGGGGCCTGAAGATCAGTGCTAAAGAGAAAAGGGTGTTTTTGTTTGCTACAGAAAATAAATTAATCTTCTGCACCAAGCAGGTGATGTAAAAGAACAGCATCCCTTTTTTTGTGCTTACCTCCTTCAGGTTTCTGTACAGTAGATCATTATTCTTCTCCAGAAATCCTGGGGGAAAAAAAATGAATTAAAAGAAAATCAAAACATTCACATCCTCAAAATTCTCACTGCAGCCACACCTAAGACTTCCAGATCAGTGCCTGCAGAGGGCAGGTATTCTGTAATTCCTCTTCCCATCAAGTCACCATCACCCACAGCAGTTTAGGAGCTCAGGAGCTCCAGCCTGGCCATCCTCACTCACCCACAGCACAGTAGGTGACCTCTCCTGCGTAGTGGAGGAGGCGGAAATCCACCCAGTCGATGGATTTCCGCGTTTTCTGATCCGCCAGCTTGCGCCTGCCGGGGGAAAACCCAACAGAAAAACCAGGAGAAAGAGCAGCAAAGAGATTCCCTCAGCTGGGGGACAGCTGGAAATGTGGTGTTTGGTCCTACTGATGTGGCTCTGACTGTGGAGTTGTGGGCCAAGATCAAAGCATCATCTCTCCCTGCTCTCAGCTCCCAAAAACTCCTCGGGATACCTGGGATCTATTGCCAATCCTTGCAGTGATCCCTCATTCCAGAAATACTCAGATTTCTTCCTATAACATCTATTTAAATACATTTTTACTGCTTTTGTGGGGAAAAAAGCCCACCAGCTGCCTCAACCCCAAAGTGAACCCAGGGGGAAAGGATTTCAGACATTTTGCCCTTGAGCAAGAACCCAAATACAAAGGAGGAATCCAAATGTTGGAGAATAGCAGGAATATTTTAGAAAGCAAGGATTCCTGGGGAAAAAAAAAAAAAAAAAGAACCAAACAAGAAAAAAAGAGCAACTTCACAGTTGAATTTTCAGCTTTGTAAGCAGTCACAAACAGCAGAGCTGAGTGTCACAACAGCACGTTCATGTATCAAAGCTCCTTCCAAGAGCAGATCCCGTGGAAGTAGCTCCAGCACTTCTATTTAAAGCTTTTAATCAGGCAGAACAGCATTAAGGCACATTGTGGTGACAAGGAAGTTGGCTACAAATTTTCCACTTGGCTGTGGTGGAGTTCAGAGCGGCAGGAACAGTGACAGCTCAGCACTGTGACTCTCAATTGATGACTTGTCACAGCCCTTCAGCAGCTCCTGCAGGGAAGTGCCAGCACAGCCCGGTGCCAATGCGCTCAGCTGCCACCAAAATGGGATCCAAAACCCCTCCAAATGGAGCAGGAACCAAAATGTCACTCATCTGGGGGAGAGGAGCATTTGCTCTCCTCTTCGTACTCCCAGCTCACACAGAACAAGATGGGTGTAAATATTTACATATCTCCCCTCAGCCTCAGGCATTTGGGTCTTTGTCACAGCATCTTTAGCTTTCCCTGGAGCCCATGGGGACCAAAGGCATCTGTGGCCAAAGTCATTTAATCTTCCTGGGCTAAAATCCTGGGCCAAATCCCAGAAGTCCCTAATTTTGGTGTGGAATGAGAGACTCAAAGCTCAGCATCACAGAAGTGAGGACACAGCCCTGCTCACACCTCCCAGCAGCCCGGATCCAGCAGGTGAGTTTTCCAGCATCAAACACTGGATGGGCTTTGTGATTCCCTCTGGGACAAGGCAGAGATTGCTCCCTCCCCAGCCCTGCCATGGATATGGGATGGGAAGGGTCTGGGATAGGATACAGAGGGTAAATGCATACGTCACGAAGTGGGCATGATCTCCTACTTTCTCTTCCAGCTTTTCCAAGAAGCTCAAATCAGTCGCTTCCCCAGGCCGTAAACACTCCTCATCCTGGAACAGCAGGCACTGGATCAGAGCTGCTCTGAGCTCATATTCCCTCCTCAACAACATTTAGGACAACTTGGTCCCACAAACCCAAAGCTCCATTGCACTGGAAGCAGAACATCCCACACCTTTAACTCCCCCCCAAACCGTGTTCTCCACCTCATCCTCTGGGTGTTTGTTACAGGAATCTGTGTTTGTGTTCTGGGTAACCCATTCCACAATTAGAGGGGAAAATGTGATTAAGAACCACTAGAGCAAGGCACAGGCCTGCATTTTAATTTAGTACAAATTCTGTTCTTACCAGGATGGAGATTATTCCTTTGTGCTTCTGCTCGACCAAGTCACAGATGATTTTGTTGTTAAAATATGGGATTGGTTCCCACTGGAAAAGGGGAAAAGGAGAGCAGCTTTAGATTAAGACCTTTTCTTTGCAATGTTTAAAGTTCTTTGGAACTTAAATTAGGTACAGCCTCATACCCCACTAAAATGAGTGATGTGAATTAGGATCAACTGAGGGAAAAGGTGACAGCACAGTGATTCCATGACCCCACTCCAGATTTCTCCTTTTTCCAGCAGCCCACACCATCCTCTGTTCTATACATAAATCCTCTCCATCTTCCCATGTTTTACTCTGCTGGAATCCCTCATTCTCCAAGGACATTGTCACTGCTGAGCATCTGAATTTTGGGGAAGGTCCTACTTCTCCCTTAGATGATGTCAGTTAAGTCTGGGCTAAACTGCACTTCAAAAGAGTTACAGAAAGAGACCCCTGCAAATCCTGCACTTCCCGTGGGAGCAATAACAAATTAACAAAGCAGAGGATGACTTGCACATTGGTGATCCAAAGCATTCAGTGTAATGGCAGTTCAAGGGGAGAAAGGAGGGGGAAATATCATTTACCTCAATGCCTTCCAGTTCATATTCCTCCTGCTCTGCTTTCAGGGTCATCTCAATCAGCAGCTGCTGCAGCTTCTCGTTGCAGTAATTAATGCAGAACTGCTCAAAGCTTCAGGGAGGTTAAATGAGCAGCAGGTTTGATGTGTCCCAGGGCAGTTTTGCTTCTTTCTCCATGGACTAAACCACCCATTCCCATAGAGACCAAACCCCCATTTCCACAGGGACCAAATTCCCCATTTTCCCATGGACCAAACCCCCCATTCCCACACAAACAAACCCAGCCCTTGCTCCCAGAGAGTTTCACCACACCTGCAGCCCAAGGTGAAGCTTTTCCTGTGTCCAGCAAACCCCTGCACCCAGGTTTTAGTGCCCTGTACCTTACCCTCCTGGGCTGAGGGCACACCCAAAAATTCATGCAGGACTATCCTGTACCCCCAGGTCACCCCAAATCCCAGGAACAGCCTGTACCTGTTTGTGTCCAGCACTTCAAAGCCATAAATATCCAGCAGGCCAATAACTGTTTTCTGAGTTGAATCCTGTCAAAAACACCCCTGCTCTGCCATTGCCCCTTCCCTGCAGGTGGCTGCTTTCACCTGAATTTCAAACTTTCTCTTTGAGAGAAATGTCAGTGGAGAAGGCACTTTAGAGCAGGTAATGAACTGCTAGAACTCTTTAACAGAGAGTAACTAAGGGGGTTGCCAGCTCAGGGCTGGGGGATGCCCCAGCAGCAATTATCCAGCATCCCAGAGATTGGGGGATGAGGGTTGTGGGGCCTCTCTGGAGAAACTGCTCAGCATTTTAGGAGCATTCAGGACCCCAGACAAGAAACCAACCTTGTTGGCAAGAGAGCCATTGATTTTGTTGACGAGCCAAGTGAAAGTCCTTCCATAAATTGCCTTTGCTACGGCGTCCCGGGCATAGAATGCCAGATCCACATTCAGGGGGCTGAGCACCTGGAAATAAAGATATCCCAGAGACCATAAACACCCCAGGGGATCAGAGCAAACTTCTGCACAGCCAGGTCACATCTGTGGCTTGGAGAAGCAGCCACATTGTCCTGCAGCACTGCACAGGCACCCCTGGACTGCAGCTATTCCTGCAGGGGGTTTAAAAGGGATCATCTGAAGGTCCCTTCCATGCCAAACCACTCTGGAATTCCCTGATTCTCCCCACAGCTTCGTTTTCCAGCAGTGTTCCTTCAGTCTGGTGTACCCTCACCTGCCAGCGGGTTTGAGGCACTACATTTTGGTGAGTATTAATTTAGCTGAAGTGGAAAAATATTCTGACCTCATTTTACTTCTATATTATTAAAATAAAAATATAAAGTGTTCAAAGAGTGGTTTTTACCAGTGTTTTTCTCTGTTTGTGCAGCCCAGTTTCCCAGAAAGCACCATGGACTGGGCAAGGGGAAATTGTTTGGCTCAAATCCCTGCTCCAGCTTTTTAACAGCTCCTGCCTTGTTCGGCAATAAAACTCCAATATATTTTAGTTTAACATCTCAGGCTGGAAGAAGGGGATGTGGAGGAGGAGAGGGGCAGTCAGAGGGATCTGGTTCAGAACTGGCTCCTCACCCACCCCCACCTGGGGTCTCCCAGGTTAATCCCACAGAACTCCCCCCGTACCTCCTCAGATCTGGCTTCGATCTTCCTGTGGGTGAGAGCTTCCTGCAGGATGGACAGGTGAGCACCCAGGAGCTGCAGGGAGAGGAATATCTGCACTCAGAGCACAGCCACAGGGCCCTGTTTCCATAAGCAGCACTGTGTGATCAGCAGGGCACAGCCCCCAGCCCCTCCCCGGCCACCCTCATCTTGGAGCCACAGGAAATAAGGAAATATCAGGGAGAAAACTCAAGATGATTTACAACAAGAGCTGGGTATCTTTAGAGTTATCCTTGTGCTTTTGGGAACAAATATTTTGTATCGATGAGGAAATCACAGCAAGGTTAAGGTTTTCCTCCTAGCACTGGGGGTTCTGACCCGCTCTGGGCAGAGGCACCTTGGAAATCCACTTGATCTGGGCCCCATCACGGATGATGGCGTGGCCATTGCTGTCCTCTTCAAACTGGATGTTCCCAAGGTGCAGGACACTGGCAACGATTCCAAAGAGATGCTGATAATGGGAGATATTCCATTAGGACACGGGTTCCCACAGCCCTGTGGGGTGCTGCTGATCTTTCCCATCATTAATCAACAGAATTTTGGCCAGGCTGAAGGAGGTGAACCAGAGAATCCAGTATCACTCCTGGCATTGTTCTCATCACCACCCACTTCCTCGATCCCACAGGGCCATGGAATCCCAGAGTGGTTTGGGATGGAAAGGAATTTAGAAATCATTTAGTTTCCCCCTCTGCCAGGGCAGGGACACCTTCCACCAGCCCAGGTTGCTCCAAGCCTCATCCATCCTTGGACTCCTCCAAGGATGGGGCAGCCACAGCTTCTCTGAGCACCCAATTTCTTCCCAATATCTAACCCAAACCTACTCTCTGGCAGCAGGAAGCCATTCCCCATTGTCCTGCCACTCCAGGTCCTTGTCCAAAGTCCCTCTCCATGTTCTTGTCAGCCCCTTCAGGTCCTGAGCACCCAAAGTGTGTCCTACCCCACCCTCCACCCCTCTTCCAGGCTGCTTCCATCACTTCAGGAGAAGAGCAGTGCCCTGCTCTCTGAAATCCCTTTGCTCAGTCCCTTTTAACCAGCAGTACCTCGATATCTTTTTCATTGAAATCAATGATGGAAAAAGCTTTCCGGACTATTTTCCAGTCATTCTTGTCATTGATAGAAAACACTTTGGCACATCGACCCTAGGCAGTAAAAGAAAGATTAATTAATACAATTAATTGGTAAAGAACTTTTATTATCAGCAGGCACAGATAATTCTGGGCACGCTGCTTTCATTTCCAGTTCCCTCAGTGAGTTTTTTCACTGTTATTAATCCTGAGTATGGCTCCTTGGATCAAATCTTTCCATTTATACTGGAAACCCCAAACAAATCAAACCCCTGAGTGTGGACAGCATCACCTTAAATTGGCTGAAGCTGTGCAGAGCTTGATCTTCCAGCCATCCTTCATTTTTCAGGGCAAGAATGCCCTGAATGCCCTTCTGCCCAAGCTGCCTTTTCCATCCCTACAATTCCTGATGGAGCCACAGAGCAGTTCAGGCTCCCACTCACCTGGATGAGGTACGTGTACTTCTGGGGGTTGCGCTCCAGCCCGAGCCAGCAGAGCAGATCCTTGTCCCCCCCCTCCAGCAGCTGGTAGAAAATATGGAAATTCCTCTCTCCGTGGTTTTGGTGGACAACTCGGGATTTCTCAATCAGGTAGCTGAGGATGTGCCCTCCCACTGGAGCTCCCTGACAGAGCAAAGCAGGCAAATCAACACCAAAAATACCAATAAGCCCTGTGATTGCTGTGTCTTTACTCCCAGGAATGAGGAGCAGGCTCAGGAAAATTCAAATTCTCCTGTCATTTATCTGCCACCTTTTGTTTAAGAGTACAAGGATTTGCTGTCTTGTAAAAGTAACTTGAGCTTTAAAACTCTCTATCAGCTTTCCATGGAGCCCTGCCAGGATTTCCAGCAATGCTGGAAGCTTCCAGCATGGATAACCAGTGAGCTCACCTGCAAAACGCAGGGTCTGCAAAACCAGGGTCAGAAATGTGCAGGGTAAGAATTAATAAATCCTGGGCTGCCTGCTCAGCATCCTGGAGGTTTCTCAGATACTGCTCCTTCTCCCAGTGCTGCACTGAGTTTGCTCTCACCTTAAAATCAAACTGGATGTCCATGTACTTCCCAAATCTGCTGGAGTTGTCGTTGCGCAGGGTTTTTGCATTCCCAAAAGCCTGGGGACAAACAGAGAGGGAAAATCACTTCTCACCTCACTGAGAGCCTCACCCCCAGTTCCAGCAACCAAGATTTGCTGCTTCAGCCAAATCCCCCTGAATTTAGTGGGATTAAAGAAATATGAACTAATGCATTGCCATGGTTTTAAAGTGGAATTCAGCTAAACCAATTATTGCTTTTTCTAACCTAACCTATAACTGAGGCCCCAGGGAACTGCTGCACAGTGTTTTCTTGTATTTCCTTGTATTTCCTGGTATTTCTTTCAAACTGAACCTTTCTTTCAAATTTAAATTTTTGACCATTAAATGACATTAAATCCCAAATATTCTTCCAGAGGCCATGCCACCATCGGCCATTCCTACTCAGTGCTGCAGATTTGCAGGGAATCCTCGAGCAGTGAGGTCACCAACTCCAACCCCTCTGTATTTTGGGCCTTCCTCCAGTTTCTCACCTCGAGGACAGGGTTGGAGAGCAGGAGCCGGTCCCGGACAGTCTGGAGCTGCTCCGTGGTGGGACAGGTGACTGCGTAGTACTGCAGGATCTTCTTGGATGCCTCTGTCTTCCCAGCCCCACTCTCCCCAGAGATGAGGATGAAGTGGTTGTTGTACTCACTGCACATCACCCTGTAGGCGTTGTCAGCTATGGCATAGCTGGGACGGGCACAGGAGGCATTTGGAGGGGAAATTTCCATTAGGAGTGGCACAGGAGGAGGAAAGGCAAAGGTTTCCAGGAGTTTTTTACTCCTGGTTTAATGTTACAAGTGTTAGACTGGGTCATGGAATCCCAAAATGGGTCGGAAGGGATGGTAGAGATCATGTCTGAGGCACCCACTGCAAAAGCTGGGCTCAAAACCTGAGCCTGACTCAAGGCCCAGCAGTAAAAACCAGGCCTAGTGACTGTGGACATCCCCCGTGGTGCCAGCACAGCATTGCAGGGAAATCCCAAATTAGGAATACCCAGAGAGATGCCAGGGGAACACTCACAGGTGTGGGGGCAGCTCAAAGAAGTTCACGCCCCGATAAAGCTGCATCTGAGCCACGGTGTAAATGTCCAGCTCCTGGTAGGGGTTCACAGACACCAGGAGAGAGCCAATGTAGGTCTGCAGGGAGAGAGAGCCTGGTGGGACACCTGCTGCACCCCAAAATCCCAAAGGAGGAGCCAAGGGACACCTGCTGCACCCCAAAATCCCAAAGGAGGAGCCAAGGGACACCTGCTGCACCCCAAAATCCCAAAGGAGGAGCCAAATACCTCAGGACATTATCCACAAACAAATGCCAAAGGTGGTACAGAGCTTGTTATGAGAGAACCAAACCAACCAACCAGAACTCTTCCCAAATTTCTTCCAAAATCCTCGTGGTTATGAGCAAAGCTGAACCATGAGAGCAAGCTCAGAGCCTGACAATTTAAATGCAAGGATTTGGGATCTCTTGGTGCTTCCAGGACCCTTTTCCTTCTAAACTTAACACAAAATAAAATCCTCAGCCCTTCCCAGACAAACCTCGTCCTTCCTTCCTTCAATCACCGTGTTCCTTTTCCCATTCCCTTCATATTTACTGCACATCTTTCAAAGCTTTGAGAGGCAACTCAGAGCAAGCTGAGATTTACTTTCATGAGTTAAAGCAGATAAATTACTCCTGGGTGATCAATCTGCTGGGCACCACCAACATCTTGTTAGATTCCTCCTGGACCTGACCAGCAAGGCCACCCCAGGGACATTTCAGCAGCCACAAAGGAACACTTACATAGATGAGGTTCTCCTGGTAGCGCTTCCGAAGGTTGTTGAGGAAAGCAGCCTCGCTGGTGTGGGAATCCAGAAGGACAAAATCCTGCACCCCGACCTTGTCCCGGGCTATCAGAGCCCCTTCCATGTTGGCGTCGCCGTTCTCGTCCACTTCCTCCTTCTACAACACAAAGGTTGTGGGGTGCAGAGTTAGGAGGGGGCAGAGAGGGCCCTTCCCCAGGGGCAAACCAGCCTTGCACAGGGAATGCCAAGAGATCATTATTCCAGCTCGCCCAAGGATGGCAATTCCACCCAATTCACAGGCCAGGTGTCCCAGAGTCGCTGTTGTGAGCAGGGAGGAAGGTCCTGGTTTCCTTAAAAGCTGAGACAAACCCAGCCCTGGAGATGTAGCCAGGATCTGAACACTCTGTAACTCAGTCTAGACAGAATTTTCCAGGCACAAAGTTGGAATAAGCAGTAGGAGGCACCAGAAAAATCTGTAGTTTTTCCCTTTTATACAGATCTAGGCATGAAAATGAAGAATTCCTGGAAAAGGCTGCAAGGGGCTTGACTTGTAGGCAAAAAAGATTAATCCCACAGCATCACTCTGCACAAGAATGTTATTCCCAGTGCTTCCCAGCAGCAGCTCCAAGTCAGCTTTCGGTGCTGGCAGCAGATGTCCCCACACACCAGTGAGACACGGCCACTGCTGATAAAAGTGATCAGAGAGGGGCTTGGGGGCAGTCAAACCCTGCCCAGCATCCCCCATCCTCCTGCAAAGGCTGAGAGATGCATGAAAGGCTTTCCCTGACAAAATTAAATCCTCTTACACCCTGCACTTCTGGTTCTTTATGGTAGAAATTGACTTTACCCAGGAAATTCTCACTGCTGATGGCCAAGCTCGATTCCCAAGCTATATGAATAATTTGGGCTTTCTATTTACTTAAACCAAGCTGCTAATTTCATTCTAGCAAATTAAAAAAAACCCACATTTTTGTCTGCATCTTTCATATGGATTTGTCTACATCACCCATACTCCATGGCAATGCTGTGCTAAAGTTGGGTTTTTAGGTTTTCCTTTTGGTTCTTTTTTACCGACACCAGGATTACCCAGTTCAGAGACAAATTCCTCTCCTAAGGCATAAATGGACAGAAATGAATTCAGTGGAGTTGGAGCAGCTTACCTTGGAGTAAATGCCTTGGAGTGAGGGTTCCAGGCTCGGACAATCAGGGGAGGATCGTGGCTGGGCAGCTGGAGCAGCTCTGGAGGCTCTGGGCTGTGCTCACCAGCCCAGCACCTCCGCTGTTCTCCTCCTGCCCTTGGGGACATTGGCTTGTCCCATTTTGCTGCTCCACTGCTCAAGGGGATGTTGTGCTCGTGTGTAAGGTTTTTAACAAGCACTGAAAGGACGGCCATGCTCTGTTTGTGTCAGGTTCTGCCCCCCTTTTTTAACTGAATTCTGAATTTTTGAAAGCAGAAGCTTTGCAAACTGGAAACAGGCACCAAGCAGAAGGTTCCTGCTGAGCTCTGGCAAACCCTGGCTCTGGAGGGAGGATTTTGGGATGAGCCTGAAGGCACTGGTGGACATTGGGGGTCAGTGGATTTGGGAGCAGAGTTGCATAAAATGAAGAGCAAAGGAGCCAACCACACAAAATCCTTTATGACTGAGGCAAACCCAGAAAAATCAGCTCTTAAACAGGAATTTCAAGGTTATTCTCATTTTAGTCCAGCCTCTTCTTTGCGTTTATCTCTTTGAGAGCGAGTTGAGTTTGAGCGAGTTTGAGATTTATGTTCATAAATTACAAGACCACAACACTTCAGTGAGAAAGATCCCCTGAATGCAGGTTATTTAAATAAAAAATAAATAAATTAGACCTGCACTCACTTCACACACAAGGAATGTAATTTTTTGTTTTGCTGACTGCCCCCAGCCCCAGGCTGGCAGGATACAGAATTCCTCATTTTTCCTTAGCCAGGGCACGACCTGAATGTGATCACTTCCCTTTTCTGTCAGAGAGTTCCCACTTTTTCCTTTTAACATTAATATCCCTTTTTCCCCCCTCCCCTGCATGTGACCACTCTCATCCATTTGTTGTGCCTGTCCTTAGCTCAGGCTCCATTGGTTTGGCAGACAAAATAAAGGATGATTTTTGCTTCTCAAAACAAATCCTGGATAGACCCCACTGCCAGGGGAACATAAAAGGGGGAGAGAGAAAAGATAAAATAATAATAATAATAATAATAATAATAATAATAATAATAATAATAATAATAATAATAGGATTTTGCTTCTGACAGAGCTCTCAGGATGAGCCACTTTTCCTTCCTCTCCCAGCTGGGAAGCAGGAAAGGATCAGCCTGATTCCCCCTCGGCATCTGCCTGCTCAGGTTTCCTTAACCCACTTCTCTCACGTGTATGTTAATGGGTAAATGACACTGCTCCCCTCCAGACAAAACTCCTGAACTCTTTTCTGGGCTATTTTGTGCCCAGATTTTCTCGGTGTTTTTGCTGGTGCTGATAATTTGATGATCCCAGCACCCTTCAGTGCCCTGTCCCCACCCATTTCTGGAAGTTCACGGCGAGTTTTGTGCTTCCCTGAAGAAGAGATGCCCCAGGACTCATCAGTGCACGCTGGACCAGCAAGGCACTGCTCTTTTAAAGGATTATTTCTCTTCCCTCATCACTCAGGAGCCAGGAGATTTCTTTCTCGCCTAAAGACACGAGCTTTATCAGAAAACCTCACTACAATGAAGGGTTTTGCTTTTCCCACAGGGATTTGTCTGTCAACAGGGAAACTGCAAGGAGCTCTGTGGGATCAGAGCACAGATTCCTGAGAAAGGGGCACACAGAACAGGCCAGTTCCCTTGACAAAGTTTGCACCAGTTTGAAGCAAGATCTGTCAAGAAAACAACTTTAAAAAACAGAAAGAAAATATTTTTGCAAAATTATTACTGATCTTCACTGGAGGATCAAAACTTCAATTTTAATTGATGCTCCATAGCTGTTTGGTTTAATGCCATAGAACAGAAGAGATGAAGGTACAGGGGAAGAAGGATCACTTATGAGGCCACAGCTATTTTGGGAGCACTGGAAAAGCCCAAACCATGCAGGTGAGAGCCTCAGATGGGCACTAGCTCACCCCGTGGCCCTTTGAAAGCCTCGTAGCTCCCACCAATGCAGAAAACTGCACCAAAAGGTTCAACCCAGCAAACCCAGGTTTATTTGGGCCACCAATTCCACCCACAACAGCAGAAAATCTCCTCAAGCATCCTCCAAACCCCCAAACCATCCCAGAGCTGCCACATTTCCCTTCCACCGCCCGGCAAACCCCGAGGTGGTTTTATGTCACACCTGAGTCCTGCTTTACCTGCACCCTCCCCTCACCTCCTTGTCCAGCCCGTGCTGCTTCCACAGAGAGTTCCCGGGGCTGGAATGGAAGCCCACGGCCCCTGGATCGTGTGTCGGGCTGTTTGCTGCTCCCTCCTTGGGCAGGGATGCGCCATCCTCCCGCTTTAATGAATTATCCAAGACCTGTCAGCACCCGAGCCCCGGGAGCTGCCGACAGCAGCTCCAGCAGGTTCTGCCTCTCACCAAAACACCCCCGGCTGACTCTGGGGATGGACCGATGGGCTCTGACCTTCCTGACGGGCAATTTGGGCAAATCCGGGCACTAAGTACATCCCGCCGTTCCTGCCAGGCTGCTCAGCCCCTTCCCACAGCTCCCGGCTTGGTTCCCACTAGAGGTCACTGCAAAACCCAGTTGGAGCCGCCGTTTCCATGGATTTTCCTGCTTTTCTTTCATATGCAACAGGCAGTTTTCTCCTCTGAAAAATTCTTTTCCTGCTGGACACCAGCTCCCACTTGGTGCCAGCTCTTCCTGCCTCTGCCCGGCTGTCAAAGACAACAACAAATCTCAATTGTTTGAGATTTCCCCGAACAATTTCCAGCAGGATAAAACCCGTCTATTTGGGAATCCAGCAGTCCACGAGCAGCACTGAGTGACCTCTCCATTCTCCAAGTGATGTTTCCATGAATTAAGAGCTCTGTATTTAAGGAGCTTCCCACCCAAGTCCCAGCTTGCTGGATGATGAGCTCCTAAAGGGACTCGTGGCAGGATCAGGTTCTCCAGAAATGGAAGAGCCCTTCCTGTGCCACAGGATACCTTGTTCTTACAGCAGCGCTCAGGAACTGGATCTCTTCCCTCGTGCTTCAGAGCACGAGCCAGGCAAAAGCATTTCTGACTTATCCTCAGCTAATAAACACTGGTGATGAACAAAACCATGCAAAACTTAAAATGAAAAAACCTCAAAAAGGCATATTTTCACAGAGAATGGGAAAAAGCACCTGTTTATCAGTCAGGTTGTTTAGACTCCTCTGTTTCCCAACAGAATCAAAGTTTGGTAACAGAAACAGGTTTTGGTAACAGAAAGTTAATTCTTCCCACCCAGAGCACATTTCTGCTCTGATCTCTGCCAAAAAATTCTTCTTTCCATCCCCTTCAATGCTTCAAACCTTATCTAAGGCTGGACAAAGAAATCCCAAAGCCCAGTTTGGCCTGTTTGTTCAGCTCTGTCTCCATCTGGCACCACAGAATCATGGAATATTCTGAGCTGGAAGGGACTGAAGGGATCATCATCCAGCTCTGGCCCTGCACAGACACCACAACAATCCCAGCCTGTCCCTGGGAGCGTTGTCCAAGCATTACTGGAGCTCTGGCAGCCTTGGGGCTGGGACCATTCCCTGGGGAACCTGTTCAGTGCTCAGCACCCTCTGGGGGAAAAACCTTCCCCTGATATCCCACCTAAACCCCCCTGACACAGCTGCAGTGTCCTGGAAATGTCTGTGACACCAAAGCTTTTATTTTTGCCTGTTCTCTGTAGTTACAGCCCTGAGATAAAAGCATTTAAAGAGGTGCCACGGGAAGGTGCAGTAAGTGAATTTCCCTGGAGTCATCTCGTTCAAAAGAGACATGAGATAAAAAATAAATGTGAGATTCGAAAAAGACACAAGATTTAACAGACAGTGTCAGGCTTGCCCAGCACAGCTGAGCTCAGAGCAGCACTGTTAGCACACATTCATTCCCTCAGGAACGTGGGACCTCTGTTTTGGAAATACTCCTTTACTGCGAGAGGCAGCAGCTCCCTGACCCATCCTCTCCCCTCGTGTGCTCCAGGAATTCGCTCATTAAGAGTCCTGGGCTGCAGGGATCACAACAAGGAACCCCTCGGGCTCTGCTCCACCCTCGGCTCTCTGCAGGAATTGGCCCAAGGGGCCGTGACCACGGAGAATGCAGAAGGAAGATGTTCTGCCAGAGGCACTTGGCAGGGTCAGCAGGGGAGCACGGCCACGTCCCGGCAATCCTGGATCTTCCTCTGGCAGTGACCTCGAGGTCAGGACTCCAGTGCTCCGTAGGGATGCCCCGTGTCTGCTCCAGGAGCAGTCAGGACTCATCCCATTGTCCCCAAAGGAAATTCAGAGTGTCAGATCTTGGCAGCAGGACTTGGGGTGACACGTCCCCACCCAGGAAGAACAGCCAGCCCAGGGCAATGGGAACATTTTCCCCCTCCTGAGGAAACCTTGGGGTGGCTCCTGAGAATCCATCTCCTCGGCTTAGTTTTCAGATAAATGAAAACTCCATAAAAAAGGGATTAAAGCAGAGCAGATTCCACCACAGGACCAAGTTACGCTCGTCCCATCACAGCAAAGCCAACAAAACGAGATGATTTTGAGATATTTCACTGAGGCTTTTCACAGATCTCTGGAAACCTCGTTCAGATTTCTAACAGAACTGGAATGCTGGGCATGGACCATGCTTGGGAATGCAGCAGCCCAGGAAAAGGGATATTTTGTGTGTGCAGGGAGGCACTTGGACTGTCTGGCACTACTGTACACGCTCCTCGAGGCAGGAGAATTCATAAATACAATTATACTGTGGAAAAATTTACACATTGTAACCTAATTTCTTTTCAAAAGAATACAGAATAAGAGGGTTTTAAGGTTAATCAACAGCCCAGGGAAACGCCAAGAGTTCTTAAGGCCTCTTGTCTGTCTCCAGGGCATGGTCTGCTATAGACTTGTTAAAGGGTGACTGTCTGTCTTTCTCAATAGAGGAGAGGTCGAGGTGAACCACTTCACTTTCATAAATCAAAAGAAAGAAAAAAAGTGAGAAAATCTCCCGAGTTCAAACATTTCTTTAAACCCCAAACTTTAAATACTAAATGGGCTTCATGGCTGCCATTTTGAAAAACATTAGTTTGCCAAAGGACCCTTTTGATTCCTATTGGAAAAGCGAGCGCTCACAGATAATCCATTGAGAATCCAAACCCCCACAAAAGGCTCCCTGAAACAATCGCGGCGCTGCTGAAGGACAACATTTTTGTGCCCAAAAGAAAACATTTTAACGCGCTACAATCCATGACACATATATTCCTCCATTTCCTTTCAGTAATTATTCATTAGAAAACATTTAACGTCACTGCGGATTTCACACTGGGCAGTCTGCACACAAAGGAGAAGAGTTGGCCCATTTAGAAGGGGCTGAGGCCGCCTTTTCTCATCCCAGGAGCTCCAAGGCGGAGGGGGCTGCCGGACACAAGGGGCCGGCTAAATTGTGCGGTTAACGGTCAAAGCCCCCCTGCCTACTTTGACACTCATTTAAAGATGACGGGGAACAATAGAGATTTGTTCTTAGCAACTCTTTCTTGTGCCACGGGGTCCCCGTCGGCCGCGCCGGCAGCTCCGAGGCCTGCGAGCGGGGCCGAGGCCTGGGCCCACCTGCCCCCAGCGCTCCCCACTTTAACACAACGAGACAGGTAAAGAATATGGGCAAAAAAAAGAGCCCCATTCACCACGTCAGCTTGAATAAAACAATGGCCTGTCAGGTTAATGCGAGCAGCTCGGGGTTTGGGTCTCTGCCAGCAAGCCTGGCCCAGGTTAGGCGAGCGCTTCCCGCCCCAGAATTCCCAGTTGGCACCAGTGCTCCCAGGTTACAGCAGGCACCCAAGCGTTCAGGCACCTGACTTGGAGCATAAAACACTTCTTTACGGCTTTTTTGGCTGGTAGGAAGGGCCCTTGTGCTGTCTCAGCTTGTTTCACACAGTGCAGAGATGCTGCCCAAAACTCCGTGCTCGTCCCTGCACCCCGGACACGCTGGAGGAGCGAGGAGAGCAGCAGCGATTCCACCTCCCTGGGGAAATTTAAGGGCATGTAAAACCCAGCTTAAATCCTGTCAGGTCAGAGCACAGACACTGAAGTGCTCATTCTCTCTCGGTTGTTGGCTTTTCGATCTAAATTTCAGAGTTTTCTTCATGCTTAGATTTACTGCCAATGCTGGACCAGAGACAGCTCCTTAATGAATCCTGAATCCTCATTAATTGCAGAACAGGATGGCTTACTAGAAAACATCAATTACTGATAAACTCCATAGCTAACCTCTTCATGCTCTAGAGCATTCCCCAGCTGACAGAGCACAGGATTTCCAGCTGAAAAACTAAAATTCAGAGTTTAAAATTCTGTGAATATGGCAAGAGAGATTAATTCAATTTCTAGGAAAGAGAATGATGGTCTTGGAATATCTGACGGTCCCTGAGGTACAGCATTTAATCACAGTAAATCCACTTTTTCCAAGTTGAACACACCTCCAGAGTGTTTACAAGCCTTCAAGACAGAACAGAGGAAAATGGCCCCAAATTCCCATTTATGGACACAGCAAGAAGGCCACTGACAAAGCAGGGATTGGGATCACATCCCCCATAGGAGTGTTCCAACAAATCCCAAAGACCAAACCCTTTGGGAGCCAGGCAGCAGAAAGGAGCTGCCTGTGTAGTCAGCATCAGAACTGAGAGCAGATGAGAAAAATGGCACCTATGACAATAAATCCCAGTCCAAAGCAAGAATACAACTCCAGTTCCCACAACAAAAGCCAGTTTTTATCACTCCATAAGAGTGCCCCAAAATTCAGGGGCTGCTTCCTTAACATCTACACACCAGAGACTTGCAGAGGCTGCAGCACGAGGTCTGATTCAGGAACTGCAGCCAAGGTCACCCAAAGCTCTCTGTGATTTAGGACAGGCCTTGCTCTGGCTCTGCTCCGTCAGGGTTGAGGGGACAGCAGTGCCAGTGCTGCAGTTTTGGGTGGGAGGGGCAGCAAAGAGGCTGGATGGGCTCCTGGTCTGGCTGAGGATTTACTGGCAGGGCAGGATTTCAGCCGAGCCTGGAGATGCAGCCAGGATGGGAATAAAGAGCAAAAACCTCCTCCAAACTCCTCCAGAGAACCTCTTCATCCACCTTTCTGTGGTCCAGGTTTCCTGGACCCCTCACACACAAAGCACTTCAGTAAGAAGCTTTCAAATCCAGGAGTCAGGCACGGAGACATTGCCAGAGGCCACCTCAGTGTTCCATACTGGGAAATGTCTCCTGAAGAGCCCCTGGCCCCCCTTGGGAGAGGGGCACCAGACCAGACCTGCAGCTTCAAAGAGCCTCAATAACAGGAGTGTCTGTAAAAAGAATAATTTATCTTCCCTTCAAAAACATCCCTTTCCTACCCCTCAAGGTTCCTTGCAGTGCACCTGAGCTATTTCTGAGGGTGGGAAGGGCCTGGTTGTTGGCTCTGTGATGATCCATCACTGCCTGCAGCTCTGAAGCCAAGGGAAGGGAAAGGGAACACTCTGCTCTTGGCTTGTTACAGCCACAGGGACAGAGAAGGGGAATGAAGAGCCACAGTGACCCCTCTGAGAGCATCCAGGTTCTACTCCCTCGCAGGAACAGAAGGTGAGGGGCATCTCCAGCATTCCCAGTGTAGCAGGACCCACCCATCAGGGTCACCTAAGGGCAGCTCCTCTGGGTTTAGGTTTAAATAAGGATCAAGATTCCTCAGGCAGTCATTGGTATCAATGCCAGCCCCTTTCTCCACTGATCAGAAAAAATTCCCTTTCCTTCATGGGGTGAAAGTCAGCTCCTTCCCTCCTCCTTTGGTCCCACCATTCTCTCCAAAACTCTTCTGCCTCTATTCCTTGGAGAAGAACAACAACCACTGCTCCCAGCCAGCCATTATCCAGAAATTCCCAGTTTAAAGTGAAAAACCTTAGGAAGAGCTCTGAACTTACCCCACTTTTCCACATTGCTACAAAAAGGCAGCTTAAGGCAAGCCAGGAAGGAAAGAGGGAAAAAATGAATCCCTCTCATAACTTCTGAAGCACAAAATTCCATGTGGGATCAAGGGCAGGGCAGAGCAGGTGGAGGCAGAGGGGACTCAGCTGATTCCTAAATGGCTTCTGGATGGCTGACAGAGGGAAAGGTCATCCTCTGAAACAAGGAAAACCTGTTAAAATGGGTCAAAATGACCACATTTTATTGGATTTAGGTGTATGTTTGAATCAGAAAGTGCTGCTATTCCTCATCTTGAAATTTAAATGCACCTAAAATCAACAAGTTTCTTTTAAGGAGTCTCATAATTCTTTATGAATTATTTTTCTGTTTGTTTTTATATTTAGAGCTGAATGTTGTTTGAGAAAGTAGAAATAACTGCAGTGATTTAGATGGAAATGTTTTACATATTAAAAACAACACAGGAGTGCTTTGGAGGAAAGGGATGTGTTGCCTTTATGAGATTTCCCTGCAAGAATTCCTCTCTGAGGATTATTTACAGGGAATGGGAATTATCCTGGCAGTCAGACTGAGAATTTCTTTGCTCCTGGATGAGGAGCAAAGAGAGGGTGTGGAAGAAAAGCAGGGAAGAAGGGAGAAAGGAGAGGGCAGATCCTGCAGCCACTGCCCTGCCCACATCCCAGCTCCGCAGCAGAACAATTATCCCAGTAATTATCCCACTAATGAATGTGCTCATCCTGTTTGCTGGAATTCTGCCTCGTGTCATTAATACAGTAAATAGCCAGACAGGGAGTCCCATCTGAGGGGGAAAAGGCCCCTAAAAACCAAAGCCTTCCTGAGGAGTTATTTTTGAGCCTCCTGCAACCATTAGTGAAAAGAAATTCCCTCATTTCTCACTCAGCTCCAAGCCTCAGGGGCAAAGTCCTTATCCCAATGGATGGATCACTGTCCTGCTGAATTTTGGATCATTGAGCAGGGGGATCCACCACCTCTAACTCAGCCAGACCACGCACACAGCAGCACCACATGCAGAGTAAAAATCCCATCCGTGCTGCAATAAGGAAAGCTCCAGGGATTTCCCAGGATTGTCCCACAGCCAGACACCCCCAGCAGCTCCGAGTTCAGCCCTCAGGACTTCAGCTCCCTGAGAGACCCCTTTGCCTCCCTCTCTGATGGGACCCACCAAAGCAAACCCACCGTTACCTCCTCTCACTCCGTGTTCTCACCAGACTTCAGATGTGGAAGGAATTCATTGTGGCTAATTAAAAATTAAATCCTCCCTTGCCTTCGGTCACTGTATTTCTCTCTCTGCCTCAGCCTGTCACGCTCTGCCTCTGCCACCTTCTCTCTGGCAATAATTTCCTTCCTTCTCCTTGGCCTCTGCATCCAGCTCTGCCATCTGCCCTGAGGAGCCGGGCTCCTGCTCTGCTCCCAGCTGACCACCTTGGCTGCAGCTGCTCTCCCAGTGCCTCCGAGTCACTCCTTCCTTCCCTCCAGCCCCCCCAGCTGCAGGGCCTCCCCTCCTCCTGCCTCTCTCCAGCCCAGTCCCTCCAGGGAGCAGCTCCCTGGGAAGCTTTTCCAGCACACTCGGAGCTGCTGCAGGATTGACCTTCCTGGGCTGAGCGAGGGCTCCGTGTCCCTCCCTGGCTCTGGCCACGCTTTTCCACGGGAAGAGGAGGACAGGAGATGCCCAGGGAGCCTCTTGCCCCTGAGCAGGTCTCACCACAGCCATGCTCAATAAATAAAGCAAGGATTAACCAGGTTATTTTGCGGCAGGGGGAACGTTTGCCCGGGAGAACACAGGAATTGCTGCAGGAGGCAGCTCTCGACAGAGAATGTCAAAGTTACCTGGATGTCTGTCCTGCAAAAGCCATGCCCAGGTTTTGTGATGGGATTTGATGGAGATTGCAGAGCACCACACCAAGGCTGACCTCTGTCCAAAGAGCCCAGCTCCAGAACCTCAGGAGCATTTAGGAAAACTAAACTGGACTGTGTAAGAAACCAGCCTGCCCCCGTGTTGGTGGTGCTGCACTGCAGAATTTTCCCTGGAAGTTTTCCTAAAGTCTATGACGAGAGAAAGTCATCAGCAGACACCAAGAAACCTGCACCTTAATTATAATTTGTTATAAACCTTTCCATTTTAGTATCTTCTTGGGAAAAAAAAGTAGCTGGATTGATCCTGGAGTTCCATCTGTCATCTCCTCTGTCAAGACTTCATTACCATGCAAGTGAGATGTCACCCCAGTCCCAGCTTCCAAGATATTTCTGTGTTGAAGTCCAAAAATGCCATTAGCCAGCAGAGAAGGAAAGGGAGCCTTTAGGAGCACACAGGAATTGAGGAGAAAAGTCACTCTTACCCCACATTGTCCAGGATAAACTCAATATATATTTCCGCCCCAGGAAGTTCGGGAAATGAGTCCTGATATTTGTGACTGAATTGCGTCAGTTGTGTGCTTTATAAAAGTATCATTTTCAGATCATTATCCCATCATTTCACCTACAGAAATGCACCACTCAAATATATATTAATATAGGTCACAGAAATATTAAAATCCCAGAGTAATTGTGTTGGTAGGGACCTTAAAAATCCTCCAGCTCCAACCCCCCGCAGGAAACGCCCCATGGAATAAATCTCTCTGTTAATGCCTCTCCCACTAGAGCCACGATAATTTAAGTTACCTGGGTGTCCATCCTGGCTGCTGTTACCAATTATTCCAGGGAAACCATTCACCAGGGGCTTTGAACCTGGGTAAGGTCCCTCAGATCTCTGGGCAGCCGGGCAGGGACGACGTCCTCACCCGAATTGAGCACCTTAAATAATTTACTGGGACCAGGGGCTTGGGCCTATGGCACTTGCATCCACTTAGTGGCCACTTTTCCAAGATAAGAACTAGAAACTGTATCTTCCTCCAGATTAAGTTGCACCTGGGATCCTTGAGGAGTCAGTGTGAGCATTCTGTGTTAATTACAAACTCCCCAAATTAGGGAGGGCATCCTTTGGGTGTACTGAGCTGCAGCCACCCCAGTTTGATGCCACCACGGAGCAGGTGGTGGGTGCTCAGCTGCTCCTTCCCAGCCCAGAGTGGCTGAGGCTGCAGGAGCTGCCTGGAGCTGGGAGCTTTAAGGTTAATAATGTATATTCCCTTGGTTATAGGATCTCCCTTCCCCAGGCTAAGACGTGCTTAAAAATTAACAGTGCAGATATCCCACAAAGGAGGAGCAGGTGCTAAGACTCCACATGAATCTTTCATGTGATCCCAGCTCACAGGAGCAATTTTAGCAGCTTCCCCGCATTGCTGCAGCCTTTGGGATCTCTCTGCCTCACTGGGACAGAGCTCAGGGTGGGCACAGACTTACCCTGAGGAAATTGGAATAAAACCCTTGTGGAGGATGAGGGCTCCACTCTCACATGCACATATTGAATTCTGCCTTTTCCCTCCCCGGGGTCCTGACGTGGTGTAACCAGATCTGGGGAGAGGCCGTTCCACCTGCACCTCGCCAGCCTCACTCAGCATCAGCTGGTGAAAAACTACACCCCGAGCTCCCAGCGATTCCTCCAGCAGCTTCAGCAGGGGAAATATTCATTGAATTCACTCAGGATTTATCCCATTCATCCTCTGAAGCCTGGGGACGCTTTGCTGTGGGTGTTTGAACTCGGGGCAGAGGGAAGGGAGCACTTATTATTGAGTTTTATTATTATTTATTTATTGAGTTTTCCTCAGTGTTTCTGCCCCAAAGTCAATAACACACATTTATATGCTTTTCATCTCTCTATTACACCATCTCATATTATCTTAATTTCTTTATTTTCTTCTCCCTTTCCTGGAAGGTGCTCAGGACTGAACAGCACCAGAGCTTTAGGGTAAAAATCCCAGGGATGAACTTCTGGGAAATGTGGGTCAACAGTGCCAAGCCACTCTGTTCAGATCCTGGGCACCTTCCAGGAAAGGGAGAGGAAAATAAAGAAATTAAGATAATATGAGATGGTGTAATAGAGAGATGAAAAGCATATAAATGTGTGTTATTGACTTTGGGGCAGAAACACTGAGGAAAACTCAATAATTCATTTAGGGATGTATTGGAGCAGAGCTGAGGGTGTCACTGAGAGTTACAAGGGATGGAAAACAAAGGCTACTCGTGGCCACTCAGACTCTCCCAATTCCTTCCTTAGCTGACAGAAAATCCCAAAGTCCCTGTCTGGTTACACGGACAAGGAGGATCTTTCCAGTGAGCTGGCCAGGGTTGGATGTGCCATGGATGTCCCTTGTCCCCCTGAACTGCTGGACATGCCAAGAAGGTGTTACCCTGTCCACCAGAACAGCTCTGTTTGCTCTCACACAATTACAGCTGGAATAAAATCCCAAAGGGATCTTTCCATGCCATCAGCAGGAAGGGAATTACTCAGGGAATGCTGAGGAGTTGATTTGCACAGAGTGGGAGTTGTAGAATCACTTGGGTTGGGAAAGACATCCAAGATTGAGTCCAGCCTGATCCTGACCTTGTCCCCAGCCCAGAGCACTGAGTGCCACACCCAATCTTGGACACCTCCAGGGATGGGGACTCCAAACCTCCCTGGGCAGCCCCTGCCAAGGCCTGACCCCCCTTTCCATGAAGAAAGCACAGGAAAAGCAAGCATGGAATTAAAAGAGAGACAGAGATGCTGCTCTTTGCTGACAAATGCAAAATGACCACTTGGTAGCTGGAGCCAGGGCCTTGTGGTGGACACACAGAGCTCTTCAAACACTCCTGGCTGCTCAGGCTTGGGACTTGAAGTCAGGATCCTGCTTTCCTCCAGTGAAATCAGGGGGCTCATTTCTATGGACAGCTCATGGGATGGTCCCAGGAAATCATTTCCCTGTGTCCTGCTCTCCCTGTCCTCCACTCCAGCCCAGCCCAGCTCCTGGCCTGCTGTCAGAGGGACATTTCAGCAGCTGGCAGTGGCTCCCTGCCACAGCTCCTTTGTGTGCAGAGATCACCTTCAGCGATTATTTATTGCAGGAGTTCAGATTCCTGCCTTCCTGTGACATGATGAATGACTTTTAAGTAACATAATATCTGGTTTCCTCCTCTTTCACACACCCATTTCATTGCCAGGTGTCTTCAGTGACCAGATCCAAAGGGATTGGTTGCAGTCAGAAGGGAAAGAGAAATCCTTTACCACGTGCCCAGCCTCCTCTTGTTCATATTTAATGGAATTCTTGCTTGGGTTAAAATGATTATCAATTATTCACCCCCGATCTCAGTAGTTCCAAACATTCCAAGTAACAAAAATCACTCCTCTACTGCTGTAAAAAATTCCCAAATATTTTTGTTTTCATTTATTAAGCTCTTCACCAGATAACTGCAAGCTGGCCAGTGAATTATATAAGATAAATGTGTATATTAATTAAAGAATAAAGCAGATTACCAGGCCAGGAGTGTCAGGAAGCAGCACAGGGCAGATCCATCAGCTCAGGATCCGAGTGTCTCCCATCACTGCTGGGAACAACACTGGGAACAAAGTCCTGTCCTTTCAAACCAGCCCTCAGACCTCTCTTTCAGCCTGTTTTAACATTTGAAAAGAGTATTTTTTGTCTGGCTAAATTAAATCCTCGACATCTTTTGTTTCTAACCCACATTCTTTCTCAAGCTGGTTGAGAGGAAACAAAAACAAAGCAGACAAAAAAAAAAAAATAATCCCAAAACAACACAGAGGGAACAGGAGATAATTTGATCCTGGTAAAATACAGGAAAACCACAACCTGCTCTCCATGAGCCCCTGCAAACCTTGCTGCACCTCTGGAGCAGAACAGACACACAGGGGGAAATCCTGTCATTGCAAGGCTGGAATTTGAGGTTTTTATGTGGCATTTAAAGCCCAAACAAGGTGGGGATGGGTCACAGGTTGGCCTAGATGGTCTGGGAGGTCTTTTCCACCCCCAGTGATTCTGGGATTCTGGGATCAATCCAGCACAGCCATGAGAATCCAAGAGCTTCGTGTAGCACCAAGCTGGTGCTGCACAGGCCACCAGACCATGAATTAATCCCACTAAAAGTTCAGATTCACAAGGCAAACAAGGAATCAGGGAAATGTTAACTTCTCTTAAAATGAACAAATCCTTCTGTCTGCACTTGAAATTGGGGTGAATTTCTCAGGATGAGGATTTAAATTTCTTCCTAACAGGAAAACATCCAGACAGAGCTTCATGCAGCCAGCAGTGTTGTGCCCTGACTGGGAAGCTGGAACTTATAGAAGTTAATTACTACAACAAACATGGGAGTAATATTTTTGTGAACTCTCTTCTTCTGCCAACAACAGAAGGGGGGGGACACTGAAACCCTTTAGCTCTGATGTGAATTTTCCCAAAAAATGCTGTACAGAATAAGAAGATGAATAAAACCCAGCACCCAAACCACTCCAATCTCCCTCACCACAATCTTCCCACAAAAACACACCCCCAAAACTTCAGCTCCACATCCAAAATGTGGAGGACACGTTGGACAATGGCAATCCTTCCTCTCCCTTGTGTGGCTGCAGGGAATATTCCCATCAAGGCCTAAATGCTGACATGCAAGAGCCATAAAAATCCCAAATTGAAACACATGGGATCATGGAAAGCTGTCATAAATCCCANCTGTACAGAATAAGAAGATGAATAAAACCCAGCACCCAAACCACTCCAATCTCCCTCACCACAATCTTCCCACAAAAACACACCCCCAAAACTTCAGCTCCACGTCCAAAATGTGGAGGACACGCTGGAGAATGGCAATTCTTCCTCTCCCTTGCTGCAGGGAATATTCCCAGCAAGGCCTAAATGCTGACATGCAAGAGCCATAAAAATCCCAAACTGAAACACATGGGATCATGGAAAGCTGTCATAAATCCCAAATGCTGATATAGAGAGGCATGGAAAGCTGTAATAAATCCCTTTCAGTCTCACTCCTCACACAGGTCACTAAATCTGGGCTCTAATTTTGGGAGTGTGCTGCTCACTGGCCACGGGCTGGACAAAGGCCTTTTCTCTCCAAGTTCAGTCCAAAGGACAACAGTACATGACAGAGCCCTTGCAGCTCCTGGGATTTTAGGCTGTCACAGCAGGGACCTCCAGCAGGGCCAGGGAAGGAGAGGGGTTCTGCCAGCCAGGATAAATCCAACAAAAACACCAAAGAGAGGAAAACCTGGGGAGTTTGTGCTGTTGGTGCTGTCTGGTTGGAGTAGCATTTCCAGGCTGGCTGTGGGCATGGAAAACCATCCCAGAGGTGCCATCACATCAGCTTTCAAGTGAGTGGTTGGGCTGTAAAAAAAACCAAAGCACTGTTTTGGTGTTATTTTTGGTGCTATTTTTTGCTCTCCCACCAGAAGTGAGAGTTTCTGTGACCAGCAAAAGCAATGCCAGGAGAAAAGCTGGAGATGCAGCATGAACAGGCAGCAAAGGGCTCATCCAGGAGCTTCTCCAGGCTGCAGGAATTCCCTGCTCCAGAAAAGATGCCAGAGGCAGCAGGAGAAGAGAGGCACGACTGGCCTTGGGCTGGGAAGGGTGGCTGACACCAAGGAGAGCAGTTGGGAAGGAGCAGGGACTGGGCAAACATTGGGTAATCCTTGCTCTTTTCTCCAGGATAATCCCAGCCTCTGGGCCTGATGTCATAGAATTTCCATGATTAAGTGTCTGTTAATTAAACACACAGTGTATAATTACTAATGCAAGCTGCCCAAACTCTTAAGAAGAGAAGGATCCCACTGTTCCAAACTGAAGGATCCTCATCTTGGATTCCTCAAGACACATTGGATGTGTTAATTCTCAGGGGAGAAGTGCTGTAGTTTGTTTATTTGACCTTCAAGCAAAGCTGAAGAGGAAAGTACAGAAAATACAAATATGTCAAAGGAAATGTCCTTTGAAAAAAGTGTTTAACCTCACCTGTGCAAAGGAAAATCCAACAGTTAATCAAGACCTTCTGTAATTAGGAATCTTGGTTCCATGAGTAATCCAAAGAGTTTTGTGATGGATTAACTGCTTTGAGAACTCTGGCGAAGTTAAAGCTTCAATAACAAATGACTGGGTCCTGCAGCCCATGGCTGACTCAAAGAAGGAACACAGGGTATGATTTACCAAACTGATTTTCCAACTCCTGTGTGGCTGAAAACCACCAGAAGGGTGAGACAACTCCTCCCTCAGCATGGACTGGAATGTTCTTTCCCTAGAAAATCCAAGATGTGAACATTTATCCTATTTACAGCAACAGGATGGTTCAACTCCTTCTTTATCCAGAGGTGTCTTCACAGAAAAGCCCCACCTGAAAAAGATGTTCCTTGGTGGTGGAAAAAAACTCTGAATGGAGCAGTAAAAATCCCCACATTGAGGTACTGGGAGGTATCTTCCCTTTAAATTCTGAATAAAACTTCCCACAGGAATCTGGGGGAAACTTTCAGCAGTTTCTGTTTGCATGACACCCCTGCAAATCTGTTTAAAACTACCTGAACATCCGAAGCTCTCACAGACAGTCTGGGCTGATTAAAGGGTTCTTCATCACCACCCTGGGCCCACGTTTGGATTTTTGGTACAAGAGTGTAGAGAAAAGATCCAACAGATGCAGGGCCAGGTCAGGTTCTAATTAACAGACGTGTCCTCACACCCCAGGCAGGTTTTACCCAACACAGAGCTCAGAGCAGCAACACTCTGCAAAAGCAAGGCCTGCAAACAAACCCTGTCGTTCCATCAAACCTAAAATACAATTTGACTCTGTCAGAGCGATGTAGATGAGCTATCTGCATTAAATTGTGTTTAATTTAACTCTAGAACTATAGGGCCCAATTAAAAATAATGAGGCCTGTCTCCAACTGTCAGGCTCAATTAGAGATAATGGGAAGTGATAGCTCCTGGAATAGATTCATTTTTGTCTGATAGACGAACTGGGGCAGGGGTCTTGGCAGGGGTCAGTGGAATAGACCCGCCAACAAAACACGGGTCAGTCAAGCTTAAGGAGCCTTAAGGAACCTGGTTATTAAATAAGGAAGTAGGAAGTAAATCAAATCCAAAAGCACATGAATAACCCCAACAGATTCTTTTTTTTTTTTTTTTTTGTTATTTTTCCTGTTACATCCGCGCATATCGAAATTCATCTGAGCATTAAAGTGCTCATTCTGAAACCAAATATAGAATAAATAAAGGTTAATCCTGTTTGGCAGGGTTAAAGGGGAGCTCGAAAAAGGAGGGCCCAACTTTATATTCCGAGGAGTTTAGAAGGATCAATAATCTCCTGAGGCAAAAAACTGTAGCAAAACCATTGAGCTTTTATTCATAAAAAATAACCACCAGCAATGATGATTTGAATGCAGAAAGACACCGAGGTGTTGAAGAAAAGATGTAATAAGAAACCAAGCAAGGTGTCCTGTGTGATGAACCGATGGCTTCAGGCGATAAAAACTGGAAAAATTTGCCAAATTTCCTTCCCAAAACGCGGCAGAGCAGCCAGACCAGCTCAGAAGGGAAACCATTGGCCCTTGAGGGAGCACAAATGGGTGACAACTCTTGGTCACCAGACAGTGGCTGTCATTTTGGATGAGTAATTGATGCTGAGTGGGGAGGGAGGCGCAGAGCCCGGATGGGACATCCCGTGCGTGTCCACACCCTGGGCCCTGCAGGAACAGGACCCTGCTGCTGACCCGGCAGTGCCTCTGGAGCTCGTGTTGGGCAATCCTGATGCTCCCAGCCTCTCCTTTTGTCTGTGTGGGAAGACACTTTTTCAGTCTAATGATCTCTCTCTCCGTGTCCAACGCCCCTCGCGCACCGTGCCCGCAGCTCCTCATCCCTGCTCCCCTCCCCCCTGTGCAGCCCCAGCAAAGTCAGGCTTTGAATTTAAATCTCTGCTCTGGGGCTTCTGAGGGAGGGAAAGAATGGGTCAGAGTCTGAGCTTCTCCCCAGCTGTTCCGAAAAAATGGGCAAATTTCTAATCAGAGCCGTTGTTTCTCCTCGCCCTTCCCCACACCGAGAACCTCACGAGGGGACCCAGAATGACAAATGTGTCACTGCTAAAATACAGCAGAAGTCACTGGCAATACACAGATCAATGTTAGTCCCTTCCTGCTGAAGGGTTTTTTCAGGTTTGAAGGCTCTGACAGACCCTCAGCCCTGTCTGGGGGAAAACCTTCCTGACTTGCCCATGGATGTGCTCAGATGGGATCACCACAGGCAGGAAGAGCTCTGGAGCCAGGAAAATCAGATTTAATGTAGGGATTTGTAAGGTCGGCCAAGGAAAACGTTTTGATGATGAGTAGAAGAAAATAAAATCAAATTCTGAAATGGTAGTAAACCCCTGTGTTTACAGAGCACTGAAGTAAAAGCAAAGCCAAAGATTCAAATTTCTACGTATCCAATCCTACACAGAAGATAATTCTATTTATGGCTAATTCTGCCTCCCTCACAAAACCAGAGATTGTTTTACCTTCAGTGGCCAGGAGCAGACTCTCGTTTCCTTTGGAATCTCACAACAAAATCAACTTCACGGTGAGGCCTCTCCAGAAGGCTCAGGACGGGTTCCTCCAGCAGGTGCATCCCCGAATCCATCCCCACAAGCCCCACAAAAAGCCCTTAATTTGCCAGAAAGACTGAGATGTTGCTATCACTTAAATCTGAAGGCTGTCACCACCACAATAATCAGATGTTTCTCTTATGCTGCCGTTTGCAGAGAATTCCAAATACAAAGAAACCCAGCAGGCAGCCAAGGAATCCCCCCAGTCCCGGGGCTCCTCTGATTAAAAAAGAACCTCATGGGAGGAAGAGAAAGAGACACATAATTCATCCTGAAGATACCAGGGGGGGTTTTTTTCCTGCTGAGTGGCCCTGGTTTTGCCCAGGAGTCCAGGGAAGCACCGAGGTCGTCCAGTCGCCCCTTGGTCACTTGTTACTGTAGCAGAAAAATCAGTTTATTCTCTTGTGACAGTAACCCAGGGAACAAATCCATGATGACACCGTTCCATGCATTCGTGAACTTCGTGGCCTTGTAGGTCACTGGACAAATCTCTCTAAACTGAACTGTTGACAGTTCTTTGCAGGGTTCCCCCCAGGAAACTGAAGGTTAATTGACCATTCTTTCAAACCATGAAATGCTTTTGAAAATGTTAGTTTTAAGTCTCGTAGCCTAAAAGCTGATGAAGCAGCGTGTTCTGTACTGGGGGTGTCTTCTAATTACTGGAATGAAGAGTTATGGCCAGGGAAGGTGCAGAAATGGTTTAATTAGACTTGTGTGTCGTGGAAGCAGGAAACAATATTCACTAAATCGTGGGGCTCGTGAGGGAGGAGCTGCTCATAATGGAGCTGACGATTTCTTGGTTGTGTTCGTTTGGTGATGGCCTTGTTAAGAGAAGGGATATTAACTTTTTCACTCTTAAAAACCTCAGAAGAAATAGTCACAGGCTTCTCTTTGGCTCCAAAGGAATGGTCACTGCTGGGCTCTGATGGAGGCTTCCACCCAGGAATAGTTGCAGTTACACAAATCCTCAGAACCAGGAATCCCTGAAAACACCCAACATCTGGCAGGAAAGTGGGGGTGATATCCTTCTTTCATGAGGGATCCTGCATGGGTGGAACCAATACTCACCAAAGATTTACAGAAACCAGGAGGAAAATGGAAATCAAACCTTCTGTCCCTTCTGAAAGGATTTATCAGACTGAATTTGGGCTGCACACATTTGGATGTTACTCCAACACCCTGTGGGTGCTTTTTTTTAAATTTGAGATAGAAGGTGTCTGTGAAACCCTGAAAATATTGCATAAATTAAAACCAAGAAAAAAAATGTGGGGTTTTTAGCAACACTCTTCTCTACAAACCTTGAAGAATGTTCTACTTGAGCATCTCCAGTCATGGCTGATAACCCTGATGTCACCAGGAGTTTGGAGTTCTGCAGCATTTCCTGTCCCAACCCAGACTTTGGCACTCTCTGTCACCTCTGAGTTTTTGTGTAAGAATTCTCAATTTAAACACAGCCAGACTGGGGATCCTCAGACCATCCCTGTGCCTGTGCCAATGGAATTCCCTTGCTGGGAGGCAGAAAGGGCTCTCTGAAAGCTGGGCTCCAGCTCTGGGTGCAGCAGCTGATTGAGTTTTTCATGAGCTGTGCCTCCAGCTGAGGCCACCTGAGCCCTCAGGGATGAATTTCCCAAAATATTTCCATAGTCACTCAATATTCATTGCTCCCACAGCAAAAAGTTTTGCATTCGCCCAAAGATGGAAGCAAAGAGCTCCAAAAATCTCCTTTTTTCCTTCTTTGCTTTTCACCTACAAAGAGAAAAAACTCCATGTGAACACAGAGAAGAAAAAGCACTGATTGCCATTATCTGCATGACACAATCCATGGGGATTTGCTGAAACAATGAGGGATATTAATTAAGGAAAAGCTCATTACTGTGATGAAAGAATAGGTGAGACCTAGACTGGGTTCTCTGCACGGTTCCTCAGCTGTAAATAAACCACAGGCTACAAAAGAGCAATAAAGAGATCAGAAGTGACAATTTTGTGTGCTCTGGGGCTGAAGTTGTCTCTTCCAATGACAAACTGAATTAGAAATTACATCCATCAGCCAACAGCATATTGATATCCCTCTGGTTTTTGGGGGAAAAAAAAATAATTTCAGAAGTATTTATTTCATCCCTGAAATGCCAAATGAAAATATTAATTCTATGCTGATATAATACATGGATTTGAATTTTGAATTTCATTGCTTCCTATTATTGTATATAATAACCACTGCACAATCAGGGCACCTATAAACTCATTTTGCCCCAGACTAGACACAAATCAGGGCAGAATATTCTTGTAGTTCACTCACAGAGGTAAAAACTGTGCTAAGCTTAGGTTTAATTGGCTAAATAATAAATACTTTGTCAGGCTTTGCGTGCCTTCGTGGGTTGGATTTGGGGTTCTGCCAGCTCCTAAAGCACAAACAATCCTGGCTCTGCAGGATTCCTGTTGCAGGGGCATTTGGAAGGCCCAGGCCCTTTTTTCCAGGCAAATCATGGAATCCCAGAATGGTTTGGGTTGGAAGAGACTTAAATCTCCTCCTGTTCCTCCCCTGCCGTGGGCAGGGACACCTTGCACTGTCCCAGGTTGCTCAGAGCCCCATCCAGCCTGGCCTTGGGCACTTCCAGGGATCCAGGGGCATTGAACTCACACACCTGAATTCTCACCAGGGACAAGCAGCACAATGGATTCTGTTCCTAGGTAAGAACAATTTCACACTAAAATCAGAGAGCAGCTCAGCTGGCAGTTGGAATTTCAGGGCTGTGCAGGGCAGCAATGTCATTTCACATGGATTAAAGATTGATTTCTCCCAGGCCAGACTTCCAGCACCTCACAAGCAGGACAGACAGAATGAATTTTGGGAACAAGAAGCTGCCAGACTCCAAAAGGAATCCCCATTTGTTGGTGTTTGCCAAAAGATGCAATAAAACAAAACTTAAGAGAAAAAGAATAAGAAAAGTAGTGACGGCCTTAGGAAGTAAAAATGGGATTTAAAAGGGAGTCAGAGCATGTTTCCCTTTGTTTGGGAGACGTTGCAAAACTTTTCCAGGGCAGATTTTCCAGGACAGCTCTCCCAGCAGGAGCCAGGCTCCAGGACCTCCGGTGTTTTCCTCACCTTGGCCACGAGGAAAAGCTTTCTGTCCGTTACATCCATGCATCTAATCAGGGATTGTGCCTTTTGTCACACTCCCAGCCACCATCTGTGAGCTCCCAAGTGGCCAGACGAGGGCTAAACCCCCCACCCCGGTGGGATTAATCTGCAATTTCACACCAAATGATTTTTAAGGATAATTTGTTAGGATACAGTATCCCGAAATAAAACAAACGGTCGGTGCTTTTGCAGGGGGATAAAAGGAGGGAGCTTGTAGAGTTTCCTGTGTTTCCAGTGGCTTGGACAGAATCCATTTGCACATTTTCATTCCCATATGAATGCACAAATCCTGGGAAAAGAGCCTGTGGGTAATGGGAAGAGCTGCTTTTTATTTCTGGGGGTGATGATACAATCCTAAATCTGGGCACTGGGAAGGGGTGAATTGTAACAAAATTCCCATCTCCATCAGGGACTGAGAATCTGAGCCATAAAGTTGCAGTTTAAAATGTGAATAGAACCTTTCACTTCTGCAGGGAGGGGACTGGAGGGATAAATTAAACTGGGTGGATAAAGGAGGAGCTCAAAAATCCAATCTTTCCCCTAAAACAAAGCCGGCTTGAAGTGTGCAAGGAAATGATTCCTCTCTAAGAAGCACTAAATGCTTTCAGAGCTGAATTCACATCAGTATTTTCCCCACGTGTTTTAGATACTCACGGGGAGAGGGATGAAAACCATAATCAGCAAAAAAAGCCAAGTGAGGAGGAGGAAGATGCAGGGTCAGGACACACCGATGTCCTCTCACAAAACACGGTGATGAATAAACATGAAGCTGCTTTTCAGGGCTCACCACAAAAACCACAGGTCCCAGTCCAAACTGCCTGAGGTGGGGGAAATATTTTGATTTTCCAGCCCGACACAGAGGTGACCAAAATCTTCACAGAGTTCTCATCAGTCTCTGCTTTTCAAGGTTTCTCAACTCTCTTGCTTTTTTAACCCCCCTACTTTTCTCCTAAAGCAGTGGAGAGAGTGGAAAATAAACCAAACTTGTTTTATGATGACCTCAGCTGGTAGCAAAATGAATTCAGTTTGTCATCAAAAAGAAATTCTTACAGTTTAAAAGAAAATCTATAGAAATTAAAGATATTTTAGGGGAAATTCACACACAGGGAAGTGAATGCCTTTGAAAAACAAATGTCTATTTTACCTCTTATTGTTCTATTGCATTATTTGTTCACCACAAAATTTTTGGTCCAAAGAAAGGGAGAAGTTAATTGCTGAACAGTTTAATTTAAAGGCTATATATGATTTTTCCTGCCACCATGAATAATCAGACAAAAATTGGATCAATTGAAATATCCAATGCACATTTTTCTGCTAATATTCACTGTAAAAATAACTTCAGTTGTGAGGGGTGAATTTGAATTTTTCCTTAACTGAGAAAAGAATAACCACAAATACAACCAGAAATTGTCCATATCTTGTGTTCTTGTATCTCAAATCACAGAAAGACACAGAGCTGATGGATATCAGGAGAAAATGCACCCCAGTATTCCTTTCCATGCCATTCCCACGGACAGCATCATTTCTCCAGCCTGACAGGAACCTTTGAGAAAACACTGAAAACAAGGAAAAAAACCCAATTTTTTAAAAGTCCTGCAGACTTTTTTAAAGAGCCTGCAGTTCTCCTGCAACTCCAGCTTGGAGCTGATGGAACAGCTGGAACTCCCTGGGCTATGGAAGGGGCTGGAACAAGATGAGCAAGATCCCTTCCAGCCCAAACCTGTGGTTCCACGAATTCCTCAGAGCTCTGTCCCGCCCCATTCCAGCACCTCCAAGGCCAGGGACTCCAAACCTCCCAGTGCCCATTGCAGTGTTGGACTTTCCCCATCGTGAAAATGCTCCTTGCATCAATTCCCTGGAATTTTCCTTGCTGGAACTTGCTCCTGCAGGTTTTGGAGAGCTAAGCCCTTTATCCCTCCCCGTTGCAGGTTAAGCTCCCCCAGTGAGCAAACGGGGCAGGAGTTTGCTCCTCACCTGGTGCAATCCTGCCCTTCCAAGGTTGGCAAATCACCTGGGAGGGGAAACCAGCCCGTGCATGGAATGTGTTCCTGCAAGGAAAGCAGCCAGGGGAAAGGCTCAGCACAATGTCTTGAACAGGCTCCAAGGAGATCTGGAAGGAACGTTGTGTTTTACCCTCACCCCTCCTGCAAATGTTCAGCCACAGGAGTGCATTTTTCCAAGTGTTTTTTAAGTTACAAGGCAAGGATGTGATGACTCCGAGGTGACCTTTTAATAAGTTACAGCCCAACGTTAATTAATGCAGTCTGTAATTAAGGGAACACTTGTGACTGTGCAAACTCCGTGCCTGAGGCTCTGCCAGTACCGTGACTTTTCCTCTTATTTCAGTTCTCCAGAGGTGCCTGATAAAGGCATTGATTCATAGGAGTATTGATTAATCTCCACTTCTATTGACAGCAATTAACAGAGAAAGATTTGATGCTCATTGAAGTGAACAGATTCTCATTGAGAGCAGAAAAAAAGATCTGTCTTCACATTTCATCACCTCCATACTCTGCGGTAAACTGGCAAGCACAAGGAAATACATTTATCATGGATCTTGTGGGTTTTGGCTGTGCAAGGATATTGGGAGTATTTTCCACATTTCAGCTTTGCTGTGCAGAGCCCAAAGGGCCCGGTGTCATCACAGAGTCCAGACTGCCTCCACTTAAAGGCCACTTTCCTGACAGAGAAGGTTGGTCCCTGTTTTGGTGATGGGATAGTAAAAAATAAATAAAACCTGGTCTCAAGAAAAGACCTGGACAGTCCAAACCAATCTTTTCTGGGGCTGGATCTCTGCTGATGTGGGGTTTGACCTTGGCTCAGACGTTTGATCCACATCTCCCTGGTACTTGGAGGTGACACTGTCCCAAATTCATGGCATTATCATCAGACTTCACTCTCCGATGCCTGAGCCACGCTTTAAAAGCCTCTGCTGCAAGAGGAGGCAGAATTATGGTGCTCAGAACGAACGATTCTCCTTCTCCTACCAGATTGCTCCAAACCCCATCCAACCTGGCCTTGGGCACTTCCAGGGATCCAGGGGGGCAGCCACAGCTTCTCTGGGCACTCTGAGCCAGGGCCTCCCCACCCTCCCATCCTCATCCCTCCCATCCTCATCCCTCACCTCCCGCAGCGCTGAGGCTCAGAACGGGCGCTGCCTGCCCGGGGCTGTCCCGGCTCCGTTCCCGCTCCCGGCACCGGCCGG
>VYXF01007274.1:744781-764155 GCA_013397295.1 Polioptila caerulea
CCATTTTTGCCCTGGGAAGCCCTGTCATGGTAGAAAATGTTTATTTGGGGACCACTGTGCCATCGCTGAGCATCTGATTTGAACAGCCAGCCCAGGGCTCCTTCATCACCCATCCTCACACACTGAAACCCCCAGGGATGCACCACCAAAACGTCTGAGTGATGTGAGAGTGAGGTGAGATCCCCCGGGATGCCCTGGCTGTGGAGGTGCCTCAGGAAGCTGGGGGTACCTTCTCAGCTCCTTCTGTCTCCATGAACCAGCGCCGCAGCATGGACTGGATGTGGATGTAGCTGAGCTCGCTGTTGGCCTTCAGCACCTCCCCCTTCACCATCTCCTCCAGCAGCAGCCGCCGCAGCCGCCAGTAGAGGAAGGAGCGGGCGTTCTTCCACTCCAGGATGTCCTGCGGAAACCGGAGCACAGCCCGGGTTCGCTCCCAGCTCCGGCGGGATGCAGGGCAGAGAGCAGCCCCGGGGCAGGGATGTCCCAGGGAAGGGATTTTCCCCCCACCTTTGACTGTCACCTCAGGGCCCTCCCCCGTGCGCAGCTCACCGTGATGACCCCTTTCTCCTGCATGCGGCCCGGGGTGTCGTGCAGGTCTGCGAAGCGCACGGCCACCTGGTGGTACACGGGCAGCAGCAGCTCCTCCCGCGCCTTCAGCTGCTTCTCCAGCTGCCTGCGCTGCGCCTCCGACAGCTCGGGGCTCCCTGCGGGACACAGCGGGCTGAGCAGCCCCCGGCGATGCCACCAGGGTGGCCCCTCTGTGCTCCCGCATCAGCCACCACGTCCAGTGCCACGGCTCTTTCCTTGGCACATGGACACCAGAGCCACACAAGCCATGGCCACAAAGAGGTCACACCACACTCAGTGCCTGCCACATGAGAGGGGAGATGGCATTTGCAAGGACTTTGTGGGACCATGCTGTAGCAGGCTGGAGGGACATGGGAGCAAGGAGCTCCCAAAGCTTCCAATCAGGAACCAATTCAACGTGGCCATGGCCATCCTTCATCTCAAAGCATGGGGGAAGACCCCAGCCCCATTTAACATTAACTGAGCCCCCAGGATTCTAAAGTTCTAAAGTATCACCACATCCTCTCAGCCCCACCAACAGGAAAGACATAAAGTGTTTTCCCAGAAGGACACTAAAGAACTCCTGGTGGTTGCCACCAAAGTGTTTCAGCCTCATGTTTAACTTTCCACTAAGGATATCCACAACCCAAAACTCCCGTTCCTTACCCAGCTGCTCAACAAGCCCAGCATAAACTGCATCAATCCTTTTCATGGTCTTCACCAAATCCTTCTTTCTAAACTTGATCTCCACTGTTCCTCCAGGCTCCAAAATGCCTCCCCTAGAAGGGAAGTTTGGTAAAGCAAGGACTGGTCTGCACGGGAGAATAAATCCTAGGACGAGATTGTCAGGCAGCTGACACACACATAGGTAATCTGGATGACACACACAGGTAATCTGGATGACACACACAGGTACTTTGGATGACACACACAGGTAATTTGGATGCTCACCTGCTTTCCTTGTCAGCGTAGAGCTCCACGTGCAGGGGGTTGATGGTGGAGTCGATGACCACCCAGGAGCCGCCGCGCAGCTCCGCGTGAGGGGGGATGTACACCAGGACAGGCTGCTTGAAGTCCCGCAGGCTGTCCACGATGAAGGCACCGAACTTCAGCATCTGGTCGTACATGTCTGAAAGCCAAAGGGACTCATGGGCTGGGTGTCCCAATTGCCACTGCCCCAGCCTCCTCCCAGCTGCCAAAAGCACTCTGCAAAACCAGCCAGCAGGAAGCCACCGACGCCTGGGACTTCTGCCCTGCAATGCCCCATGACCTTCCCAGCCCAATCCAACCCCATATCCCAGAGTGGTGCATGTCCTGGTAGGCTGGGCCATCCCAAGACTCTGTGGGGTGGCAGGGGTGACAGAGGTTTGTCACACCAAGCACAAGGTACCTTTCATGCCACTGGAGAAGCCTCTCCAGTTGGCAAAGATCATCAGAGGGAGGTGCTCCCGATTGAAGTCCCGAATGGCCTGGGCTGTTTTAAAAGCAGAGTCTGGGAACCAGACCTGTCCAGCCTGCTGGACTATCTGGAAAAGACAGTGAGCAATTGAGACTGTGCCAGTTCCCCCTGACATGCTGCATGAAACAGCTGGAAGAAAACAGACCACCCCAGCACCCTTGATTTCACCTGAATTAAGGAAAATCAAGACATGCCCAAGGAATGCTGAGCTATTCCTCCTCCCTTCCCTCCAGCCTCCTCTCAGATGCCACCTGGCCTCGACTGTATCCCACTCACCTTTGCCTCTGAGTCCAGGTTGGCAGGGTCAGCAGGGATTGTCACCTCCACGGTGCGGGTCTCAACAGCGATGACACCCACGGGGAGACCTCCCAGCCTGTAGCAGGGCAGGGTGGGCTCAGCAAGGCCAGCTCCCCTCCATCCCAGCCCCACCAGAGAGCTGCTCCCTCTCCACCATCCCAAAAGCAGTGCCACAGCCAAGGCTTGAAGCTGAGAGGCCACATGTGCAGGATCCCAGCTTCATGCCCTGCTCCCAGCAGTACCTCGCTCTGCCAACCACAACGGTCTGAGCCCATGGCTTCATGATCTCCAGGAAGCTGCCCTGGTCAAAGAAGCCACTCTGCCATGTTCCTTTGAGAGCTGTGAGCACAGGAAAACACAGAATGGTGTCAGGGCAAGCACTGAAGGGTTCCTGAGCACCAACCCACAGCCAAGAGCATGTTCTGCACTGACAGGATGCATTTGGGCGCAGTGCTGCAGAGGCCTTGGGTTGTTCTCACTTACTTGGATGGGGTCTCCCTGCCAGCATCCACCTGGGGTCATAGGGGACTTTGGAAGGGACAAAATCAATTTCTCTTTCAACAGGGTCACTTATGGCAGTGACAGGCACTGGGCTCTGGTTATCCTGTAAGGCAGACCCCGAGGGCAGGTCATCAGCCAGGTATGGGTGACAATCCCCACCTCCAGGCTGCAGCACCCTCCTTCCTACCTTGGGTATGTATGAGAGCCACTGCAGGATGGTGTAGACCCCCTCAAAGTCATCTGGGACAGTGACATGGGAAACACCATTGTTGTGCATGATCTGCACTCCTCCCAGCTGGTTGTTGGATGTGTAAACCTCCCGTCCCAGCACCTAGACAGAGTTCCCAAGGGAAACATATGGGGGTCTGCTGACACAGGAGCTGCTCCCTTGCTCTGTTTGTCAGCCCAAAACTCAGCACAGACAAATTTCCTCTGAGCTGAGGCTGAATTTCCACCTCAGTCCAGGCTGATGTTCCATGGGACAGGGAAGGAGCCCACACAAGTGGTGGTGGGAAGAACAGTGCCATGGAGTACAGGCAGCCAGAGCTGGGTACCTTGTTGAGAGCTGTGACACCCGTGAGGATGATGTGGGAGTTCTCCACCTGGATGACACGCTGGCCCAGCCTCACCAGGTAGGCACCAATGCCAATGGCACGACAGGTCACCTGGGCACACACAAAGGGACACGTGGGGTCACTGGGGCTGCAGCACAGACCTGGGGAAGGATGCTGTGAAGGGCTCAGCCTCCTTGTTGCATCCTCTTACCCCTCCCATGGTGGCTTTAAGAGCCAGCAGGAGAGAGAGGAGGAACAGAGAGGGCAAGGGCCCCAGCAGTACCATGCTGATGGTCACTATTTCGTCATAGGCACGAGAAGACTCCCCAGCAATGGTACCAGCAGCTCTCAGGTTTTCCACCCCAAATCCATTGTCCTTCCCAATGATGTCCAGCAGGACATATCTGCAGGGAAAGTGGAGCTGCAGTGTGGGAAGCACTCAGCTGCAAGATGTGCCTGGCAGGATGCTGAGGTGGGAGCTGCATCCTGGTGGAGTGTAGGGCAGAGCTTGGGGTGGCTCTGTGTGTGTGTGTGTGTCCCATGAGATGTGGGACTCACCTGGACTCGCCGCCTTCCTCCACATGCTCACAGCGCACTGAGTTCATGGTGCTGATCCTCGTGTAGTCCTGGGGAGTCAGGTACAGGTACCTGAACCCCTGCAAGGAGTAAGAAGGATGAGTTGTGAAGCTCCCCACACACATGCCCACGTGGGACACGGCCCTTTCCCAAACCTATCCTAAACCATGCTGTCCAGCAGCTCAGGGACCAGAGCTGGACAGAGCAGCCATGCCAGCACTGGCACCTTCCCCTCCACCACCTGGGGGAAGCCAGAGGAACCATCCCCACGGTGCCGGGTGCAGGTGTGGCCTCACACCCTGCTCTGATCCCACAATTTGACATCCCAGTTTCCCTCCGGTCACCCCTTCCCCAGCTAAACCCTGTTGTTTCCTGTGCTGCAGGAGGGGAGGTGCCCACACACCTTGTAGGGCTCGGCTGGGTCCACCCAGGCCACCTGGAACATGTGCTTGATCTCGTCGGCGAAGCCGATGCGGGCACCGCTGTTGGCAGCGATGTAGATGCGAGGAATGCCCTCGGCCCGTGCCAGCTCCGAGGCCCTCAGGAACACCAGGTCCTCCTCAGGCCCAAAGGAGCCAATCTTGTGTGTGATGTCGTTGCAGATGAGCACAATGTCCCGGCCTTTGGGGTACTCGGGGGTCTTCAGCTTCATTTTGAAAGCAACCATCCCCACCTGCCTCGAAACAGCACAAGGTTACAGGGCAGAGTCCTCCAGAGAATCACAGAGTCCCAGAATCATTCACAGAATCACAGAATTAACTAGGTTGGAAAAGACCTCCAAGATCATAGAGTTCAATGCTTGACCAATCATCATCTTGTCCACTAGACCTGAGCACGGAGTGCCATGTTCAAGAGACAGGGGCTGAGCTGCAGGTGGCATTAACCAACAGACAATATGGTGGAGGAGCATCTCCCAAGCTTTAAACACAGCCAGACTAAGCCACCAGCCATTCCCACTTGCCCAATTCCAAATCATTCCCTGCTACCTCATTCCCTCCAGGGACCCTGTTCATCTGCACGAGGTGCCCCTGTGAGTCCAGGACCAGCTCAGTGTAGGTCAAGATGTCCTTGGGATGCAGGTCCGAGGAGCCCCACAGCTTGAAGAGAGCCTGTGGAGACACAGCACATGGCTTGGAATGGTTTGGCTTGGAAGAGACCTTAAAGACCACCTAATTTCAGAAATTCCAAGAGCCAGGAATTGGCTTAGAAATGTTTCAGATAACCAAAAATGTTAGGGCTTGGGCACTTTTTGTTTTCTTATTTGACAACTTGAGGAGAGAGACCTTATCCTCAGGCAGGAGTATTTGGGGAGGGTGGGGATGAAGAGCAAACACAGCAATTTGGAGCCTCTCTCTGCTCAGCCAGGCTCACCTGCCTGATCATCTCTGGGAAGTCGTACACGTAGGTGGTGCCTAAGGACTGTGCCTGGAATCTCTTGGCCTGCAGCAGGTCCTTGGTGACATAGGGGGTGTTGATGAGCATCCCATGCTGCGGGCCCTGCTTGTCCCCATACGACTGGAACATGATCTGGAGAGGAGAGCAGAGCGTTGGTTGCCTTCCCTGGATGTCATGGTGACTCTTCTTCTGGAGCACTGCTGAGCCCTGCTTGGTCAAGATGATTTTCCATCCATTTCTTGCTGTTCAGGGGACTGTCACACTGATGTGCTGTCAGTACGAGGGACACCCTAACACTGACCATCACCTTCAGTGCTCAAAAGTGCCCAACTCCACACCAGCATCAACCCAAGGAACCCAACTGGATGCAGACAGATAGAATGAAACCAATGCAGCAGTGGGAATGCTGTTGGAAGTCTGGGGGCTCTGGGCAGACCAGCACTGCAGGTGCACAAGGAGTTTTGCAGAAGCCCCCCCAAAGCTCTGCTGGAGCCGGCAGCACTTGGACAGCCACGGTTGGGTTCCTGCAGTCACTGCTGGGGTTACTCACGCTGCCGGTGCTGAGGTCCCTCACTTCCTTGTAGAGGCTGATGTCCAGGTAATATCCAGACTCGTTGGTGAGGAAGAGGCGGATGGGGATGGCGGTGGCAGTGGGCGTCAGGCGGATGTTGATCTTCACCTCGGCCTGCAGCACCCGCAGCTTCCAGAGGCGGCTGCCGTAGCGCATCACCATGGAGCGCACCGACTCCTCGATCTGCACAGGGGACGGCACACGGCGGCGGTGGTGACCTCAGGGACAACACTGGGCACACAATGCCAAGGCTGGAGCAGCCCTGGTGCAGGTCCACCCCAAATAGCCATTTAGGATTTGCTTTGAGTAAGCCCCTTCCATCACTCCATGTCTCCTGGTTGGGCCTGGTGCTGATATCCACCCTCTTCACTGGGGACAGGGAGAGATGCCCATCTGTGCAGTGGTCCTGAGCACAGAGGATGACAGAGGAACCTCTCCAGGACCCCAAGAAACACACCTTGGACGGGTCCATGATGACGGTGGGCACAAAGTTAAGGAAAATGTGGTTGCAGTCAGTGCGCACAATGGTGTTGTTGAAGGCCACCTCCAGCTCATCCATGGCCTCCAGCAGCATCCGCTCGCCCTCGTTCTGCAGGTACTCGAAGGAAGCCTCCTGTGATGGAGCAGCTGGCTCAGCAGGGGCCAGGCCACCCCTGCACCCTCACCGTGCCCCCAGGGGTCCCTGCGCCACCCTGCCTTGGTGATGAGGTCGGAGTGGCGCACGATGGCGCGGATGAAGAAGCGGTAGTCGGTGGCCTCGGCGCCCGCCTGCACCCTGGCAGCCCCCAGGTACAGGTGCATCCTGTGGTTGGCACAGGGGATGGCCACCAGGTCGAAGTTGCGCATGCGGCTCAGCTCCAGCTGGAAGGCGAGCGCCGGCTCCAGGTGCCGGTAGATCCGGTCCTCTGCGAACTGCCAGGCACAGCCGTGAGCCGGGGCCGGGCCGGCGCCGCCGCCGTGCCAGCACCGCTCCCACTGGATCTTACCTCGTCCCTGGCTCTGAACGTGAAAAACTTCGGGAATTCTCTCTGCGGCAAGAGGGAGAGAGAAGATAACATGAATAGGCCTGGCCCGCAGAGGATTGGTCTGATTTTCCATTAAAAAGAAAAAAACCTTGCAGGCTTTGTTTTCCCCCAAAGGGAAAAGAATTGGGAGAGATCAATTAGCTAGGATTTTAGGAAGAAATTGTTCCCTGTGAGGGTGGTGAGGTCCTGGCACAGGGTGTCCAGAGAAGCTGTGGCTGCCCCATCCCTGGAAGTATCCACTAGTTGGAAGGGACTTGGAGCAACCTGGGACAGCGGAGAGTTCCACCTCATGGCAGGGAGTGGAACAGGATGAACTTTAAGGTCTCTTCCCACCCAAACCACTCTGGGCTTCTTCTCTGATGGCTTCTAAAGGCAGCTTAAAGCTATGGAGTGGTTCTGCAGGAACCACGTTACTAGAAACATGAGCAGGATAAAGGATGATACAGGAGATGGATCACTCATTGAATTGCTCATTAATTAATTCCCAGCCCCTAAAGCACAGTGGGTCCATCCATCACTCAGTGCTTATATTCACTGTAAGGTATTTATAGATGTCAGAGGCTGTGGCACTCACCTGTTGGGCAATGAGGAACGTGATTCTCCGGAGACCGCGTTCAACAAGGATATTTTTCTACACAGAAACAGAAGATGCCACCAGTCACAAGAGTTTAAACATCTCCACTGAGGGAACAAACAAAACCTAAACTGCAGCATTTCGGGGTGCACTGCATGGAGAGAAGGCAGTGCCTTGGGGTACAGTGTTCTGGCTTGCAGGGTTCACAAAAAGAGGGCCCAGCCCCAGGGACAGACCTTGGACTGGGCAAAGGCTCTGAAGATGGGCACCAGCTTCTCATCTTCCACGTGGTCAGCCGAGCAGAGTGCGATGTTGAGGATGTGGATTGGCTCCTCACGGATGTTCTGGCAACAAAACCCCACAGTCAACCCCAGCCAGCAGCATCACTGCTGTCCCAGCACTACCTGGGGGTATCAGCAGCAGCTTCAGGCCCACCTTGGAGTCCTCCTCATCGTAATTGGTGGCCTGTGCCTCTCTGAGGAGCCCATTGTCTGAAGGGGAGTTGGCAAAGCACGAGATCACTTCATCGAAGTTCCTGCCCAAACAGCAGGGATGGGGTCACAAGCCAGCACGTTGTGCCCACCCCCTGACTGAAGGGACAGCACCAGGGACCCACTGTGACAGTGTGACAGGGACACAGGCATCAGCACAATGGCCCCATCATCCCACAGCAAATGGACAGCTCATGAAAAGCAGCTCTGAGCTCTGCTGCCTTAATGTAGAGAGGGGTTTAACCTGTGCCATGCAAGCTTTCTCCACATTCCACGTGTCCCCAAAAGCCACCTCATGTCCCCACAAGGTAAATGCTGTACTGAGAATATCCAGTCTGCAGCAGTGGTGGGAACAGGAGTTGCCTCTAGCACTGCCCCATCCCATTTTGCTCTCCAACGACTGCAGTGGCACCCAAAATGCACAAACACTGGCCAGGTGTGTCTCTGTGCCCCCACCTCGTGAAGTCCTCAAATCTGCGGAAGGCCACCATGACTCCCATCCTCTGGCTCGTGGGGGAAAAGCCGCTGTCCATGAAGAGCTCGGTGCTGTGCCGGGCCAGGTCAGGGTTGGAGATGCTGATAGGGACGGACATCCTGCCATGGGGAGCAAGTGCCAGCTTTGGGGGAGGCACCGTGTGGGACCACACAGCTCCCACAGGGACCCTGACCTGGAGAGGGCTCATCCTGCTCCACTGGCAACGGGACAGTGTGGTGGCAGCTCCCACTTTGCACAGAGGGCATGATACAAACCCCACAGCTTTCCCCACGTCCAGGGGAGCAGGACAGGCTTGTGGGAGGGACCCCTGTACCTGTTGGGGTGGGAGGAGGGCAGCATGAACTGGAACTCCACGAGGCAGGTGCCATCAGAGAGCTGCTGGTGCTGCAGGCTGTGCAGCTCGTAGGCGATGTAGCCGCGCCGCACGTACACCTGTGAGGGGACACAGGGGGTACCACCGTGCCCCTGCCACCCCTGGGCCCCCCCGTGCCACCCTCAGGCCCCCTCTGTGCCCCCCAGGCCTCACCTCCAGCGCTGCCATGCGCACCACCTCGTTGGTGTGGTAGAAGAACACGGGAAGCACATCAAAGATGGAGGTTTCTGACAGGATCAGTTTCTGCAGGAAGAAAGCAAAATTTAGGGCAAGGATGGAGTGAGACCTCCCTGCTCTATTTAGGGGTTCCCCCAATGTGGAGCTGTGCAGGACTGGTCACTAGGGTGCCATGGAACACCCAGCCCACCATGGGGAAACTACTAGAGCCAGACATGGATCCACACATCTCTTCCCTGCCAAACGGAGCATGGGGACTGGCAGCACTGGGGTGCACCCCCTCACCTGCTCCACACAGTCACTACAACAAGGCTTTGAGTGATTTTCAGCTGTTTTTAAGGCTAAACCACTTGCAGCTAGACCCCCCTCCCCAAAGCCACCCAAATTCCCTCTGGAAAAACATGCAATTCCCAACCTTCAGGTTCTCAGGGCAGTACTCATGTCCATACATGTCGATAGCAGAGATGAAGATGGACTCAACCTGGTTGTGCCTCAGCTCGTAGGAGGGCATGTGAGAGGCAATGAGCACCTGCCAGGGGAGAGAGGAGCTGGGAGCGTGGGGGACAGGGATGGGGACAGGAATGGGATGGCACTGCATGGTGCTGGCTGACCTGTCGGGCTCTCAGTGCCACTTTGGAGTGCTCGGTCTTGCTGAGCTGTGTCAGCTCATGGAGGATGGTCGTCAGCTCATCTGTCAGTGTGGGGTCACGGCCACACAGCTGGTCCTGCAATGTCACACCACCATGGCTCAGCTCAGGCTCCTCACCACGTGGAATGGCTTCATCCCAAACCCCAGGCCAAGGGATGGCTTCATCCTGCACCCCCACCCCATGCAGCCAAAGGGGACAAGACCTAGGGCACTAAAATAGGTTCTCTTTGACCCAAGCATAGTCACACAACACCACAGAGGGGAGATAATTAAAATAAAGTGATAACAAGGCAGGAGCAGACACTTCAAGCAATGCAGAGCTGCCTTAGCTCTTCCCTGCCACCAGCCTTTGCTCCTGGAGTCTCAGGCATGGGCTGTACTCACAATTAACATGATCACCAGCTGGTTCTTCTTGGCCACCTGGGCATGGGAGAAGATGCTCTCCAGCACGGGGGTCATGTCAGGTTTGCATTGCTCCCGCAGGCTGATGACACACTTGTCGTAGTGAGCTGTGGGGCAGGGTCTGGTGAGCCCTGCAGCTCCCCCAGAGAGCCCTGCAGCTCCCCCAGAGAGCCCCGAGCCCTCACCATGCTGGAACTGTGTCTCCACTTGCAGGTAACGCCTGAGCAGGTCCAGCACCACTGCTTTCATGTAGCCCCGGATGCCACTGCGGTACCTGGGGAGCAAAGAGCCCATCTTGCTGTGAGCAGGTGGCTGTGGGGGGACAGGGGGGTCACAGAGAGGACAGGGCTCACCTCTGCACCAGCTGCACCAGGCTCTGTGTGTTCATGAAGAAGACCTCCCGCTCAGCCTTCCTCTGCAGCGTGGCTGCGTGGGTGTCCAGCACGTTGGCGATCTGTGGGGAGAGGGGACAGGGTCCAGGGTGGCTCAGGGGCACAAAGCTGCCAGTTCCCCCTTTGCTTACTCCACCCAGAGCCTTTCCAATGTTTTGGGTTTTTCCCCCTAAGTTAAAAATGCAAAGTGACAAATGAATATAAAAAGAAAGGCACGCAGAAGCAAATACACACATAAAACCAAACATGCACAGAAAATACAAACCTCCACGTATTTCCTTCACTCATTTCATCTGTTATAAAATCTTGGCAGCACAAATTCAGGCAGGAGCTCCCAGCTGGCTGCAGTTGAGAGGACATGAGCCCTCTCTGGTACTCACCTGCTGGCTGGGGAAGCGGCAGAGCACCGAGGTGATGTTGCTGGCATACTGAGCCATCACCTTCCGGATGGATTTCTCCACGGCCAGCGGGATTCTCCCTGAAATGCTCGTCATGATCTCCTGCAGCTCCAGCAGGGGCAGGGCAGGGTCCCGCAGGGTCTTCATCAGCTGTGCCACCCATGCCTTCACCTGTGGGAGCAGAAGCTGGTGCTGCTGGGCTTGTCCTCATGGCAGCTGGGTGAAACATCCCGTGCCTGGCACCCACCTTGGTCTTGAAGTAGGGCTCGGGCAGGCAGTAGCCGTTCATGACGTTGGTCAGGTTGTCCAGCACGTTGCGCAGAACCTGGTGCTGCTTCTCACCAGTGATGGGGAGGGTCTGCTGGGCTGGGAGCTCCCCTGTGAATGGCTGTGCCTGGAGAGGGCAGAGGGAGGTGGGCTGAGCTGTCCTTGTTGTCGGGACAGAGCTCCCGAGAGCTGCAGCTGCCCCAGAGGAACCAGCACAAACCCTGCTTTGGGTTAGACACAGAGGAAGCACCTGACATTCAGTATGGTGGACCTGCCAGTGTCTCATCATGAAAATGATATGGAAAAACTGGACATTTTAGTGCTATAAATGCTCAGGTTTTTTGCACGTGAGCCCCTACACACTGAGGAAGCAGAGCAGCACTTGAACCTCAGCACCGTGCAGAGACATGGCATGACCATCACTGTGATGCCCCATCACGGCAGCTCCTCTATTCTGTCCCCTAGGGAGCACCCCCAAGATGCCAACTGGGAGCTGACAGGATGGGATGGCACCCTACAGCAGACTCACAGGCTTCACTTTGGAAGGATCATCGAGCTGGAGGCGGGCGATAACACAGCCGGCCTCCAGCAGCGCTCCCGGCCGCTTGATGTAGCGCAGCCGCCCCGCCTCCTCCACCGCCAGCGTCATGATGATCTTCATCACCTGGGGAGGAGGGGACACCGTCACCGAGCATCACAGCGGGGCTGCGGGGTTCCGTCTTTGCCGAATGTCGCTCTTCCAGCTCCTCTGCAAAGCTCACCTCGATCTCCGCATAAACCTTCCCCTCGTCCACGTGGCCGCCGTCCTCCACCATGTACTGCAGCAGCTTCCCCGCGCAGGGCGAGCGCAGCACCGTCGGGTCCTTCTCCTTCTCGAAGGTGCACGTTTTGTTGCCGATGGTGATCCGGTACCTACGGGAGAGGGAAAGGTGGCACCAGCCGGCTGCTGGCCGTCGGGGAGCGCGGATGGGGCCCTGGCAGAGGGTACCTGTCGATCTCCTCTTTCATGTAGGTGGTGTAGCTGCAGCCGTCGTAGGAGAGCAGCAGCCCCCCGTCATTGAGCCGGTGCACGTCGATCTCGATGTGCGTGCGGTTCATGATGACCACGTAGGTGGTCAGCGACTGGCGGGCGACCTGCGGGCAGGGGACAACCTCAGTGCACCCCCAAACCACACTGAACAGCGAGGCTGGGGGCTGGGGGGCACCTCCCCACGCTCAGTGCAAAGGCTGCTGCCACAGGATGGAGCTGTGCTGGGAAGGTAGGAGGCACAACCTCAGGCTGTGCCGAGGAGCTGGTCAGCTCTGCCCAGAGCTGGTTTAACTCACAGCCCAGAGCTGGTTTAACTCACAGCCCAGAGCTGGTTTAACTCACAGCCCAGAACTGGTTTAACTCACAGCCCAGAGCTGGTGCAACACACAGCTCACCTGCCACTTTCATCCTAAGTAAGGAGTTTTGCATGAAGTCCAACCAATTTGGTTTAAAAGCAAGAAAATGAAGTCCCTTAATAAACTCAGGGCAACAGAATGTATGAAAATGTCAGGTTAAAACAAGGTTATTAAGGTTATGAGGTTATTAACCTTGTGTTTATGTTGCCCATTTTTAAAGGACAACCTTGTATTTATTTCACTTTTCTCCCTTGGGACAGGAGCATGTCCCTGACCCCTCGAGGAGTGCTGTGGCTGGTTTGGGGGGAGCACAGCCCTGCCCTCACCTGCAGAATGTACTTCACACCCTCATAGATGAGCTCCACATCAACGATGTTCAGCAGGGAGGCTGCTGGCAGCACCTGGCCCCTGAAACACAATGGAGGGATCAATCCCCATGGCATTCCAAGCCTCTCCAAGCATGTGGGATGTCAGCAGTCCTGGTGGGAGGGCATGATGGTGACCAGAGGGGACATGTGTCAGCTTTAAGTGACCCACATGAGCACCATGCACAGACAAATCTGGAGGGAGGCCAGGCACTGGCAAAACACTCAGATAAGGCACATGGGAGAGCCCTGGGAGTCCTCCAAGGCTGGAGGAACAACCTTGATATTCAACAAAAAAAGCAAGCTGCACAGCCAAGCCACTTCCCATTGAAAACTGTTTTCCCAGCTATGGGAAGCCTTTCCTACTGTCCAGACAAAGTGATAGCTGAGAAGCCAGAGCTGTGAGCCACAGCAGACACTCCTGTCCCTGCCTGTCACAGCACTACTGCCACTAAATTTGCAAAGCAAAAACAGAAGGAAGATGTCCCAGAAGAACAACTCTCAGGTCTCCATGGTGGCTGCCCCAATCCTGGAATTGCTCAAGGCCAGGTTGGATAGGGCTTGGAGCAACCTGGTCTGGTGGAAGGTGCCCCCCACATGACTGAGCAGCCCCCACTCCTCACCTCTCCAGCGTGTGCAGGAAGTCAGTCATGCACGTCCTGAAAGCAGCATCCGCCACGTTCAGGGCACCACACACAACCCCCAGCATCGTGTCTGGCTTCTCTGCCTGTGGGGGCAAAAATAACAGGGTTTGGGTCTTACCCCAAGGAAGGGCAGTGGTGAGCCCAGGGCCTCACCCCCACCTGCACTTTCTCAGCAATCAGGTGGTCCAGCCAGCCCGTGTGTATCTCGTTGTTCCGGAAGCTCTCAGTCTCCAGCAGCTTGATCAGGTACTCCACGGTGGTGCGGAAATCCCCACGGATAGACAGCTCCTTCAGGGCCACCACCATGTTCCTTACAGGGAGAAAAGCCCCTCATTAATGACTGAGAAGGTGGCACTTGGCTCTCAGCAGAGGGAACTGGGGAGCTTCAGGGCTTAGGGCGATGAGCTCGAGCACCCAGAACCTTTATAGAGTAGAATCACTGCATGGTTTGGGTTGTAAGGGAGCTTAAAAATTCTCTTGTTCCACTCCCTGCCATGGGTAGGGACACCTTTCACTAGACCAGGTTACTCCAAGTCCCATCCAACCTGGCCATGAAACAGCCCTGAATGAAACTGCTGCTCAGTTCCTGAATGGACACTGCTGCTCGTGGGCACTCAATGCTCAGCAGGTTACTTGAACGTGTCCTTGAGGATCAGGTGGATGAACTGAGGCCATAGCACCACCACAATCCAGAAAATTCTGGCTTTGGCCAGACAGCCAGGTGCTCAGCACAGCAGCACTGTTCTGGTCCTGTCAGATAAAAACCACTTTTCCCAGCTCACACACCAATCATGACTCTTCCCAAGGACACACGCCCTCCAGCTCATCCTGCCACACTCACGAGGTGGCCTCCTCCCGGTTCTCTCCCCATGAGAAGCAGTGTCCAAACTGGGAATCAGCAAATTCGTGCAGCCCCCCAGCTGCTGCCACACTGAAGTACCCCCAGACATTCTTGCTGCTGCGGAAGTTCAGCTCCTGCACCGTCCCCGAGCTGGGCTTGAAACCCTGAGCCAAAACAGAGCAGAGATGGAGGAATCAGGATTGAGACTTGTGCAGCAAGACAGGGAAGGGCAACCCCCACAGATTGCATCGATCCCATGAACATTGTACCATGCCCAGTTCAACCCCACAGGTGGCAGAGTCCCCTTGTCCCCACCCTGACTCCCAGCTCACCTCCTCGGGGTTCTCACTGGTGATCCGGGCAGCAATGACGTGGCCCCTGGGCACGGGGGGGTTGGAGGGGCTGTGGAAGCAGATGGGGGTGTCCCCCCAGGGGCTCTCCCCATACAGCACCCGGATGTCTTTTATCCTGTGCAAGGGGATGCCCATTGCAATCTGCAGGAGAGACAAAGGCCTGAGCTGCCAGGGAGACGCCGACACAGAGTCTGAATGGAGAGTTCCCAGCGGGAAGGCAGAGTAGAAGGAAAGCTGCCACACTGCTTTCACCTGCACCCTCCACGGTGGGATATGGGGCAGCTTCCCTCTGCCAGGCTCCAGCCCAATGCTCCTCCCTAAAGGCCCAAACTGCCTCCTGTGACACCCCTGGAGTGACCCGTGTGTGCAGGTACCTGCAGCTGGGCAGCCGGGAGGTTCACGTCTGCCACCATCTCCGTGCACGGGTGCTCCACCTGCAGCCGGGGGTTCAGCTCCAGGAAGTGGAAGCTCCCGTCCTCCCCGTACAGATACTCCACGGTGCCTGCACTGACGTACCCAACCATCTGGGCCAGGCGGACAGCGCACTGCGGGAGAGGGAAACCCCCGGATCATGGACTCATGGGGTACCCTGGCTTGGAAGGGACCCGCAGGATCAGCATCCAACTCCTGCTTGTGCAGAGGACACTCCCAAAACCCCACCACGTGCCTGAAAGTCCAAACGCTCCCCGGACTCTGGCAGGCTTAGGGCTGTGATCGCTTCCCTGTGCCCAGCTCCTCCTGGACAGGGAGTCCTGCTCAGCTCAGTGGTCCCTCCCTTCCTTAAAACCCCGATAAATCCAGCCCGCTCTCCCACTAAAACCTCGTGCTGCCCCTAGATCAGGCCACCCACCTTCTCCATCATCTCGGTGACAGCGGGGGCAGCGATGGTGGCCGGCGCCTCCTCGATGATCTTCTGGTGGCGGCGCTGGATGGAGCAGTCGCGGCTGAAGAGGGAGATGGCGTTGCCGTACTCATCTGCCAGGACCTGCACCTCCAGGTGCCGCGCGTGCTGCGCCAGCCGCATCAGGAAAATGGGGGATCCGGGCGCCTCCGCCTGCACCTGCGGCGGGGGAGAGGGTTGTGCTCTGGCATCACCCCCCGAAATTCATCCCAGGATGGAGGCAGAGTTGGGGCAGGAAGTAGGAGGTGCCCCGGGTGGGAGCAGGACCCTGCCGGGATGGGACAGGGACAGGGGTGGGGGTTCCAGGCACCTCTCACCTGCCGGAAGCAGGCACTAAATTCCTCTGCTGCTTCCACTTTTCGGATGCCTTTGCCCCCGCCACCTTCTGCTGCCTTGATCATCAGCGGGTAGCCGATCCTTGTGGCCACCTGAGAGAGTCAAGGACTGGGGTGACTGTAGCGTTTTGGAGCCCAGCCCACCACCCTGACAGCCCACACAACTCCAGGCATCCCTGAGCAGGATATCCCGAGTGACCTCCATTCAGTGGGACAAACTGCTGCTGACACAGCACTGTGGTGTGTGCTGGGAGGCCAGAGGGGCCAGGGCAGGCAGGCTCTGAGGAGGAATCATGGGGGGCAAGAGATAAGCAGCTGCCTACAGGCTCAGCTTTACCTCCAAGCCTTCCTCCACGTCCTTCACGCAGCCCTGTGCGTACGTCTCCAGGGGGATGCTGATGGCCTGCTGATGCTGCTGGTCCTCCTCAGACCACTGGGCCACCAGACCTGCAGATTTGGCCAGGGCTATGGTCACCACCACGGCTGGGGTGGCATGCTGGGTGTGCCCAGGGAGCTGAGGATGCCATCATTTTCCTTCTTTCCATGCACCCCATCCCCAAAATGTCCCCACTCGAATCAGCTGCTGCAATGGGGTCTCCAGTATGTGTGGCCAGCTGGGCCAAGGACCCCAATCCTGATGCTTGTTTTGGGGGGAAGGAGAGGCAGGGAGGAGGGAAGGGGGGAGCAGGGAGGGTGTGGGGGCTGTGAGGAGGCACTCACCACTCCCACTCCATGGCAGTGTGGGGATCTCCAGGGTCTGAGCCACGATGGTGGAGGCGACTTTGTCCCCCAGTGCCCACATGGCATCACTGGGGGGACCTTTGGAGAGGGAGAGAAGGGCTGAGGAGGTGCCCAACCCAACAGCCCATCCCCACATCACTGAGTCGGCCCCACCAGCCTTCTGCAAGGACTGGGGATGTAGGAACCTCCCCAAACCCACAGCTCAGGACAAAGCTCAACCCTCCTCCAGGGGAGCTCAGGCTGGGAATCCCACAAGGTCTTCTCCCACCCAGTGTTCCTCTGTGAACACTGCATCAGCCTGAACATTACAGGGAAAACCCAAAAAACAGCAGGATTCCTGGGAATGCCCCAGGAAACCAGCCTGAGGACTGCCATTCCATGGGTTGGGCATGCCAGAGGCACCAAAGGGGCATACCCAGTGCACACACCAGCCCAACGCCCAGCACAGAGAAGCAGTGAGACCTTACCTAGGAAAGCTATCCCGTTTTTCTGCAGCAGCTCTGGCAGTTTGTGGTTCTCCGAGGCATGTCCCCAGCCAGCCCACACAGCCTGGCACAAGGAGAAGCAGCAGTGGGAGCGTTACCCCTGTGCTGGCATCTCCCACCGTGCCCAGCTCCTCAGCACAGAGGGACATCACCCCCTTTTGAGGTGTCCACTGTGCACTTGGCAAGGAGAGGGGAGACACAAATGGCCACTACCTGGACTGGGATTCGTTTGGAAATGTCCACGATCAGCTCCACGTTGGCGTAGTTGTTGTTGTTCGTCCCTCCAGGGACAGGCACGTAGTGATCTGCCATCTTGATGTACTCTGCAATAAAGCATGGGGAGTGCTCAGAGCCCTGACTGGCACCCCTTCCCAAAACCTCCACCCCGGGGTGGCTGGAACAGAGAAAAATTAATTACTCCTGGATTTGGCTGCGCAGGAGGCAAGTGTGTGACTCCAGGCTGTGCAGAGCCCTCACATGCCAGGCAGGGAAGGGCTGCCCTGGCTCAGCCCTAGGTAGGGAACTTCCTTTTTGGGATATTCTCAGGAATTACCCGCGTTAGCCTTGAGGTCCTCGGGGGTGACCATGACCACGAAGCGAATGGCGCGCTCGTTGCGGAACATCTCGTAGGCCCAGCGGCGGATGGAGCGCATGCACTTCACAGCAGCGATGCCATTGTTGGCAATGAGCACCTGGGGGGACAGGGACAGAGGGTGGCAGGGGTCCTTGCTACCCCAAGGGTGGCAGTGCAGGGGTAAGGGATGGGTGTGGAGCAAAGCAGGGAGGATGTGTTAATCAGGGGCTATCCGACAGCTGGTTGTACATCCCAGCAGAGCATGAGACTCCTCAACAGCATCTCTGATGTCTGGCACTGGGGATAACCAAGGATGGGACTCTGGCCATTGTTTGTGCAAAGCTGCTGCATGGGGTTCCCTCTCCCAGCCCAGGAGTGCGAGTGGAGCCATGGGATGAACAGCTCTGGGCTGCCATTGCTCCAAGCCTGGCAGACACAGGACATTCGGGCAGTGCTCAGAGATGTCCCTGTGAAAAGCAGTGACCCCCTACCCAGGCACAAGCAGGGACATGTGAGGACAGACCTTCTCGATGACACGGTTGCCCCCAAAGCGGGTGATGAACTCGGCTGGGGAGGCAACAGAAAAATCCCGCTGCAGGTCCATTTTCCTGTGGCTCTTCTTCGTCAGGTTCAGCCCCGACATGCTGGGCCTGTGGCAGGATGTGGTGGCTGTCACTGAGCCCAGGACCACCCAAAGCCACTCCAGTGAGCCTTCCACCAGCCCCAACCCCCCTGCAAAGTTTGTCCTGCAAAGGTCACCAACCACGTCTACAGTGTGACTCAGGCAGGACATAAGGAAATCCCTTATTTTTGGAAGGACAGAACAGCAGCAGGGATACTGCTGGCAGCACCACTTCAAACCCAGCGTGGCAAGAGCCACCGTCGGGCTGTCGAGTGTCACAACACGTCCCTGTGGCCAAAGGTTTGTTATTTTTAGCCAGAGCAGAGCAGCCGGCGGAGGCAGGCAGCAGCACTTGGCTTCCAGTTGTTTCTTCTGGATGTCAGCTGCGCTCCCATGGGAGCTTCCCAGTGCAGCCAGCAGGGAGTGAGCTGCCCCACATCCAAATTAGAGATTTTGGGGGGACACCCCCTGCCCTGGTCCTTGCCACACTCGTGCAGGTGGCACTGCTGTCACACAGCCAAGGACACTGGCTCTCCCCCACCAAAGGGAGCAGGATTTGGGGCATCACCTTGGAGCACCAGCATCTGTGCATCCCAATTTAACCAACAGCAATTCACCCACCACAAGCACTCGCCTTCCCTAACCGGGACATCCCTGCCCGGCCGCGCTCCCGCCATCGGGGATTACCACCCGTACCTGATGCCGGTGCCGGGCTCCAGAAGGGCGCTCACGGTGGGGGGCTCGGGGACGGTACCCCCCACCCCGGCCAGGCTGCTGCGCCGCCGGCCCACCCTGAAGGCCGTGGCCATCAGCTCATCATCGGAGGAGTTGTCGTCGAAGGAGCCCAGCACGAACTTGGCGAGGGCCGGGCGGCGCAGCGCCGCGGGGTTGTACACGGCGAGCTGTTCCGGCTCCGCGCCCGCCCGCCCGGCCCGCGGCGGCGGCGGCTGCCGGCCCGGGGGG
>VYXF01007274.1:788963-817330 GCA_013397295.1 Polioptila caerulea
CGGCCCCGCTCGGGGCAATGCGGGAAGCGCGGCTGAGCCGGGCTCAGCCAAACCCTCCGAGCTGAGCTGAGCTGAGCTGANGCAGCCCGAGCCCGCCATGCGGGAGCGATGAGCGCAGCCGCCGCCCGGCCATGGAGGAGGATTTGTTCCAGCTGAAGCAGCTGCCGTGAGTAGCGCCGGGGGGGCTCCTGCCCCTGCGGCCGCGGGAATCCCGCCGGGGGCCAGGGAATTCTGCCGGGAAGCGGCTCAAGCCCCGGCAAGCAAAGCCATTTTCCCGCTGGAGTTGCCCGGGTGCAGCATCCCCAGGGATGCAGGAGCTGTTTGTTACATAAATTCACTCATCTCGGTTGTTTTTTGTTGTGTTGTTTTTTGGTTTTTTTTCTCGGCGTGGGTTTGATGGTGGTAAAAAATCAGCAGGGGTTGGGATAAAATCGTGGAAGCGCCGGGAGATTTCGGGATCGCCCTTGCAGGAGGGTTTTATCTGTAAATAACGAGGCTCTTCCTCGCCATCCTCCTCCCCTGGCAGGGAGGAATCGCTGGGCAGGACCTGCCCTGCCGAGGTGGCTTTGGGGGGACCATCAGCATTGCCAGCATTTCTGGAGAGCCAAACGCTGCTGCACAAGGAAAATGCTGATTTTTGCCAGGAACTCTCTGCCTTTGGGATGTGGTTGCTGGATCTATGCAAAAAAAAAAAAAAAAAAACCCAAAAAAACCCAAAACAAACAAAAAAAAAAACAATAGAGTTGTTTATTTTGCTGATTTCTCACTTTTGGGGTTTTTTATTGTGATGACCCAATACATCTGATTTCTCTNTAAAATCTTCGGTGCCTTTGACCCCAGGAATTCCTTCCTTTCCCCTCAATTCCAAATGCTTCCTTTAAAACCAAGCCCGTTTTCCCTAATGCTCCATTCTCAGGTGTTTTGCAACATATTCCTATTTATAAATCCTGGGCTCTGCAAGGCAGGGCAGGAACGTTTCAAGTTGGTGTTAAATATTCATGAGCTCGTGTCAATGACAGAGCACCCTCCCTGTCCCATAACATTCCTGATAAGTTGGATGTGAACTCCAGCTCTTTTCCAATCCTCAGCTTGGATGCCTTCAGCTTGTCAGGGAGAAGAATCTGAGGTTATTTTATTCAGCTTTTTTTCCCCATCTTTAAGAACAAAATCTGGGAATTCGTTCCAAATTCCAGTGCAGGTGCTTTGGTGCTGTGAGATTTTTGCAAATAAATGCAGCAGCTCCCTGAGATGGCCCAGATGTGAAAAATTTGGCAAGTATGAAACAGAAATTATCCCTGTGGAGTTTTTTTTCCTTTGTTTAGCTCAGTTTGTTTCATATATCCCTAAATTATGCACCTCTATTTTTATTTTTTTTGTGCTGAGGAATGTGGCAATCCCTGCCTGGATTTGTGATTCTCAGATTTTTGTAGGATCCATCACCTTCAAAGCTGAAATGATCTTTAAGGTCCTTCCCTGTGATTCTGTGATAATTTATTTCCAAAACTCTTTCACTCAAATTTTCACTTTGTAAGGGGAAAAAGTTGCAGATAAAGTGAAGGGACTTTGAGGGATCTGTTCCCAAATCTTTGGCCACAAAAAACTTCATAGATGGGAAAAGAACCTTCTCTGTGGGAAGGGAGCAAATCCCTCTGACCAAAACATCAAAGCTGTGTCAATTTAGCAAATTCTGGTCTTAAAATACAGATATTTCATGAATGACATGATATTAAATAATTCTGTTTAAGATGAAAGCAGAGTCACAGAATCAGCATCCTGATGGGAAAAAAAAAATCCATTCATTCCCTGAATGAGCTCAGTAATTGTATTTCACTAAATAATATTTCAAATTCTGGTGCATTTCAGGAGTTTCACTTCTAACCACAATAAACAAGTCAGAAAATGGAATTTGGGCTCTTCCTGCCAGGCCAGAATTCAATGACGCAGCAATGCTTAATTCCAATTAAATCCAGGCACACAAAACATGGATCTCATTAAATATGCATCACTCCATCAGATTTTTATGACCCCCGTGGTTTTATAACTCTGTGGAGAGCACAATAACAGCCCCTGTGTCCAAACCCAAGGTTGATATCCCATCCCAACGTAGGATACCTGAAACCAGATCCAAACTCAAACCCCAGCATTCCCAGTGGAGAATGGAGACAGGGAATGAGGAGAGACCTGGATGGAGCCGGGCTCCCGGCTGGAAAATCCTCCCGGGAGGATCCAGCCCAAAGTTTCGCTGCTTTCAGGGTGGTGAAGTTCCGCCGCACGGGGGAGAGCTCGAGGTCGGAGGAGGATGGAATTTCGGGAGAGCACGAGGTGCAGATCGAGGGGGTGAGGCCGGAGCTGGAGCCGGTGGAGCTGGAGGATGGAGCTGCAGTGCCCAAGGAATTCGCCAACCCCACGGATGGTGAGCAGGGCTCTTGTTTTCCTGCAAGGAGGAGGGTGTGGAGAACGGTGGGATCTCTTCATCCCAGCCAGGCTGGGCCACAGGGGCCTTGGAGAAGTTAAGGATCCCCAGATAAAAGTAATAACTCAGGGAAATGCTGTTCGACCTGAAAATCGTGGTTTGGTCCCCGTGGGGTGCTCTCTGTGCTCCTTTTCGTGTCCCCAGTGCTGGATACTCCTGGTAGGGAGCTGTGGATGCAGCTGCCACCCCCTGTTCCACCCTGGAATTGGCCTAAGTTCCCTCTGGAGCTGCTCAGAGCTCCTGGAGCAGCTACACCTTCAAGGCTCTCCTTCAAGGCTGAGAGGAATCTGCAAAGTTCCTGGCTCCCCTTTTCCTAGAGGACAACAGGAATGTCCCCCTCAGCCTCTGCTTCCTGCCTGGAGGCATCACTGCTTTAGGAGAGCTGAGAAATATTGGGTTTGTCTCAGCACAGTGTGAAAATTTGGTATTAATCTTGTTTCTGAACTTCCCTGCTGTGCTTTATCCCTTGGATTTTGTTTGGTTTCCCCCTGGTTTGTTGTGGGGATCTCACAGCTCTGAGCCAAAGCTTTTCTGAGGAATGTCCTTTGCAAACTGGTACAAGTGTTAGAACTGTGAGGCTTAAATTGATTTAAGCAACTCAAATATCAAAATGTGCTTTTCTTGGCCATTTCACTCTGTATTTGAACAAAGGAATTTGAGACATCTCAGCACCTTCAGCTGGAACAAACTGAAGAGGTCATGGCAGTGGGTGGGGAACAACCAGCAGCATTTTTACCAGAGCAGGGTTTAAGGTTTGTGTGTTTTGGAGAAATTCTGGATTTAAATAATGAGAGGTTGCACTGAAATATTCCCTGCAGCTCCCAGCACTGCTGTGGGCTGGGGCAGGGCTGTTTCTCCCCACAGAAAGCTGCATTTCAGTGGCTGGAGGAGTCACTCCCAGGAGGAAGATTGGATTTGTGGGTGCCACACTGATTTACCTCCATGTGATTAAAATATTCTAGTCATAAGTCGAATTATTTTGGCTTTAGAAAAACACAGAGATTTTCCTGAGTAGGAATTGTACTCAGGAAAAGCTCTCTCTGTTATATATTTGAGATCTCAGCAGATTAGCCAATTCATTAGTAATTAAACCAGCAAATTCTCTCCCAGGGCCTGGCTTTTCTAAGGAAGGAATCCACTGGAATTGTTTTCTTTCCAGATACTTTCATGGTGGAAGATGCAGTGGAAGCCATTGGATTTGGGAAGTTCCAGTGGAAGCTCTCTGTCATTACTGGATTGGCATGGGCAAGTAATTGGGATCAGGATCAATCAGTTCATGATCATCACTTAGAGAATCTCAGGGATTTCAAATAATGGGGGCAGAGAGTCTCCAAGCAGATAAATGTACAATAAAACAGGAATTTCACTGGAAATTCTAAAGTACCAGCAGCACTCAGCCTTGTTGGGAGGGGTAATGATGGATTTCTTTGTCTCTGAAGTTCTTATAAATCAGGGTTTGGAAAGCCATTTCAATTCTCCACTTCAATTTGGTTTCAAATGAAAGAGGTGCCAGGCTGCTCCTGCAGAACCTGAGGTGATGATTTTGCCACATTCCTCCTATCAGCTGCCACCTCAGTTGTCAGGATTGCTGTAATCTCAGTCTCAGAGGAACAGCAACCCAGCACTTCCACCTTTAACCTTGGTATCAACAGCAAAAAAGTCTTCGTTTCCACTTTGCTGCTCTTTCTGAAGCTCTGTGTTCCACCTCCTGTGGTGTATTTTAGGATCCTAATACCTGGAGCTGTATTTTCTGCCGCTTATCCATGTAAAAAGCTGGAATCTGCCATGGTTTAGATCCTAAATCAGCTGTGGGATTTGCTCTCCAGGTGATCTATGCAAACCCAGGGGTGTTTAAGGGAATAAGTTACAAGGTATTAAACAGTCCTGACTGAATCCATGTGTGAAGGGGCTGAAAGCTGGAATTTGCACTCTGGAAGTGACTGAACCTGTGTCACTGACCAGCCAAACCTCCTCAAAATCTTTCCATTTAGCTCTTTGAATCCTCTCTGCCACAGTTACTAAATGTGCTGGCAGTCAGAAACGAGTTTAAATATTAAATATTTTGTTCAACCACAAGGTGAGAACAGCACAGAAATGTCACCGAGGCCTATTACTGACTCCTAAATCCACCTGATTTGCAGGCAGTTGTTTGATTTTGCTTTCTCTTCCCCCTGCAGATGGCAGATGCCATGGAAATGATGATTTTAAGTATCCTTGCTCCTCAGCTGCACTGTGAGTGGCGCTTACCCAGCTGGCAGGTTGCATTGCTCACCTCGGTAGGAAAAATACCTGACAGCTCCTGTCTCCCCTGAGGTTTTGCCATCATTGTTATCCAGACATTTTTCTGCTTTGTATCCCCAAAATTTAACCTCCTCTTGGCTTTTGCAGATTGCCTTCAGCTTGGAAGTTTATAGGATTTTTAAAAATTATTTATAGGGTTTTTTTAAAGATTGAAATAATGAAATTCAGTGAGAAGTGAGGGTATTTTGCAGGTTTCAGGCTCATNGTTATCCAGACATTTTTCTGCTTTGTATCCCCAAAATTTAACCTCCTCTTGGCTTTTGCAGATTGCCTTCAGCTTGGAAGTTTATAGGATTTTTAAAAATTATTTATAGGGTTTTTTTAAAGATTGAAAGTGAGAACTGAGGGTATTTTGCAGGTTTCAGGCTCATAGTTTTATGTAATTTCCAGGAAAACCTATGAATTCACTCAGATTCATCCTGAAATTCAAACCATTTGATTAAATAAATTTTTAAAAATTGGTAGATTTTGATTGTCTTGCTTGTAAATCCTTCTCTCTCCCCACATTTAAGCTGACTGACAGACTGAGAGCCCTGAGAGAGAACAGTTGATTTTTGATGTTGGACTCAGTGATATCAGAGGTCTTTTGCAGCCTAAATAATTCTGGGATTATCCAGTGATCTTTGGAAGCAGAGATCTTACAACACCACCTCCAAGGACAGAGCTGTGATGCTGGAATCCTGCAATGCCTTTAGGGATAAAAAAACAAATTTGGGAATCCTTCTTTCAGCACAGGCCACTGCTGAATGCAGGGACTTTATTCCCTGAATTTCTCTCTCCTTTAGTTTTTAATGCCCTTTGTTTGATTGTGTAAAATGGTTCCAATGCTCAGCAGATTGAAATGGTGCCCTTGAATCCCATGAATGTCCCATCCCTGAATGCAGAGGGAGCTTCTTGCAGCTCAACACAAGAGTGTCACCTCTGAAAAGGCTTCAGGGTATTTTCTCTCACTCTTCAGACTTTTCTAAACTTTAAAGATGTAATTTTATCTCCATTCCAACCTGAGAGCTGCTGAGGCTGGAGGAGAGCTCTGTCCTGCAGATCTCAACCAGCAGCTCCTCAGCTTTTATTCAGAAATATTTTCCTTGGAACTGGAGAGTTCTGTGTCTTCCAGAGCTGGACTCACAATGGGACAATACCAGGCTGGGATGGTCTGGGTTGTCACTGATGGATTTTTTTAATGCTAAGCTGACTTGAGGAGGAACCTTGTTGCTTCCCTGCTCCAGCCCAGAGAGAGCTGGATGATCTTTAAGGTCCTTTCCAACCCACACCATTCTCTGACCTCCTGCACATCTCACTCTGTTTTGGGCTGAAATGTTCTGGTTTCATTGGAAGTTTGTGTTCTGTGTCTGTCACACTGGAATTTTCACTTGTTAAAGGAAAGATTTTTTTTTTTTCCTGCTGTTCCACAGGTGGTGTTTGTGGGAATGATGTCCAGCTCCACACTCTGGGGAAACATTTCAGACCAGTATGGGAGGAAAACAGTAAGTGTGCAGCTCCTGCTGGGATATATCCCAAGATTTCTGCAGTGTAGACATTTCAGTGCAACTGGCACGGGGTGCCCAGAGAAGCTGTGGCTGCCTCATCCCTGAAAGTGTGCAAGGCCAGGTTGGAGCACCCTGGGATAGTGGAAGGGGTCCCTGCACATGGCAGGGAGTGCAATGGGATGAACTTTAAGGTCCCTTCCAACCCAAACCATTCCAGGATTCCATGTTCCCCAATGTCCACACGTCCAAGGCAGCATTAGGCACATCCAGAATTGAGCTCCTATGATACAGAAGGCATTTGAAGCTCTGCTTTACACTTTAATTTGTGTTTCAGTGATTTTTAACTCTTGCTGAACACAGGGCCTGAAGATCAGCGTGTTGTGGACACTCTACTATGGGATCCTCAGTGGATTTGCTCCCATTTACAGCTGGATCCTGGTGCTGAGGGGCCTGGTGGGCTTTGGGATTGGAGGAGTGCCTCAGTCGTAAGTAAATATTCACAAGTCCAAACTTCCTCATTTCTCTCTCTTTCTTATAAAATCCTCCTGTCAGATTGAAGGCTTGTTTCTGCTCAGCCACCCCAAACCTTGGTCTTGTTGCAAGGCAGGTCATGCCCTAACACCAGCATTTAGGGGCAGAGCTCTAAATGCCTGACTCTGATTGTAAAATCCCAGATTTTTGTTCAGTCAGAGCCTGAACTTCCCCATCTCACCCCAAGCTGGAATTTCAAACCCACCCAGCCCAGACCTGGAGCACAGGAGGTGCTGAGATGGCTCAGAAGGAAAAGGAAGTGTCAGGATATTTCTCTCTCATTGTGTGGTTCCTTTCACTGAAGAGAGGGATCCATGAATTTTCCACCTGTAATAAATAACCTTGCTCTAGGCTTTTAATTATAAATGTAAAGGGAAGGGTACAGCCAATCTCTCTCTCTGTAGTCTTCTATCCTTATCAATAATGGATATTTTTGCCTTCTGGAGGTGCTATTTTGGAGCAGACAGAGCCTGGCTTGGATTGATGGCTCACAGATCCCTTCCCAAGGCAAGGCAGTGACTTTTCAATGGTCACTCCCAGACAAAAAATCCAGAGCTGCTGGTGCAGCCCAGCCAGGGCCACTGACTTGGCTCTCTGAGGTTCTGTGGCTTCATGAGAGAAAAACCAGAGCCAGTTCCAGATCTCCAAGTGGATCCCATCCTCCCTGAGTCTGTTTCCTGTTCTATCTGTAACAGGGATTTATTTGACAGAGGGGTAAACATGGATGGAGCAGGAAAAGTAGCTCCTTTCTAATATCCTTAAGCTGTGATTTTGGAGGTGAGTGCCTGCATCTCCATGGAGTGAGTGGAATTTCCTCCTCTGGATTGGCTCCAACAATTCCATGTCCTGCTTTTGCTGAGGTCATTCACCAGCTCCTCTTTTCTCTGCTCTACAGAGGGATTTGAACTACATTTAAAGATATGATTTGAGTTCTCTAAACGTCTGCTTGAATGAAATATTGTGTGAAACTTTCTACTTTCCATGAACTGGGCAGCTCCTCAGAGATCAATCCACTCTTGAAGGTGGTAGGAATTTTGTCCCAAACCTCAAAGGAAGCCTGAGGAGTTTGGAGGCAGGAGCAGACTGAGTCAAGGGAATGCAAACAGAGCAAAGCCAAACCCTCACAGTCTGAAGGAGATGACAGAGCCTGGACTGGCTCCTGCCTGAATTCCTCCTCAGGAATTCCTCCTGGAAAAGCTTTGCCATCACTCCTTGGCACAGCCATGAAACAAAGCCTCAGTGGTTGCTCTTTGAATCCCACAATAAAAGAATGCAAATTATTTGATACCAGTGACATGCAAGTATTCCCCTCTTGGAGAATTGAACCCTGGCACAGGAGATTGATGGGAATTCTCTGAGCCAGTTGTGAAGCCCTGAAGAAATTCTTTATCCAGCAAGAGTTTGTGTTGAGTTCTGATGGACCACACTGAAAATACCAGATAAAATGGTGTTTTCAGTGGTGCTCTGGCTCAGAGCAGAGCTGTGAAAACATGAGCATCAAGATCTGCATTTAAATGACAACTGTGGGGTCACAAAGCCACACAAAAAGAGCAAATTGTGTCCTCTCTTGCAATGCTGAAGGGTTTGTTCTGGGGTGGGAGGGGAGTGTGACCTGGTGTCACAGCCTGGCTGACTCTGGGGGTGGGGAGAGCTTTGGGTGCTGCTCTGGGTTTGGCAGTTTTATTAAAAGGCAAAAGGGATGTTTGAACCTCTGTCTGCTGTGGCATTTCCCTCTCTGTGCTGACATTTTCCTCTCTGTTCCCTCTTTTAGGGTAACTTTATATGCTGAGTTCCTTCCAATGAAAGCCAGAGCAAAGTGCATTTTATTAATAGAGGTGAGTGGGTGCATTCTGATCCTCGAGGGACAAATCCTCTGGTGGTCACATCCTTTCCATCCTCCTGCCTGGAAATCCCCTCAGAGCTGCAGCCAGACCTGGCCTGTCCACCTTGGTGTGGAGCTGAGTCACTCCCGAGCTCTGGTACCAGCCCAGCTCCAAAAATAGTAGAAGTTTTTCCTTTCACACTCCACTCTTCATGTGGAATTTGCCTTTTTCCAAATTATTTTACACCCAGGGCTGCAGAGTGAGCACAAGAGGGGCACTGGGTGTCCATGATTTTCTGGTGAAATTCATCTCAGTGATGGATTTGCAGAGCTGACAGCTCCACAAATTCAGTGCTAAATTCAGCTCCACATCTTCACCCAGACCTGTCAAAGTCACTCAGGGCAGAATTTTCCCCTTGGAATATTTAAAGGCAGAGTTCGCACCCCTGGAATTTCTCTCTCCAGCCATCCCTGGTGAGCACAGCCTGCAATGCTCCAAAGAAGAGGCCTTGGGAGCATTCCATTCCTCATTTTTCTGTTGCTTTTCCCTCTTCCAGGTGTTCTGGGCCCTTGGGACTGTGTTTGAAGTGCTCCTGGCAGTGGTGGTGATGCCCACGCTCGGCTGGCGCTGGCTCCTCATCCTCTCTGCCCTCCCACTCCTGCTCTTTGCTGGCCTGTGTTTTGTAGGTATTCCTCAGGGATTTATGTGAATTCCTGCAATTCCCACTCCTCTACCCCATTCTGTGACCCAGCTCAAGGAAATCAGGACAGTTTTGAGCTCTCTGATGGTGTTTTCTGTGAAATAAGTGAAATAATGACCAAAAAAATGCAGTTTCAACAGGGTGCTGGGAAAAACATTCCAGGGAGAGTTGCATTACTGTGACTGTCATTGCTGGAGGATAATGGAGAGATGGAATTTGGTGAAATCTTGGAACCCTCTCCAATTTAATGACTTTGTTTCAACTAAGCTCAGTGAAATCAACATTTTATCAAAAGCTGTTGCTATTTCTCTAAATTCTCTTTCGATTTTTGTCACTTTTAGAATCAATTTCCACTTAAAAATCCTCCCAAATCAGGGATAGGATCTGCAGAGTGCAGGTCAGATTCAAAAATAAGTTAAACCTGAGCTTCAGTGATATATTTTGTTATTTATTAGGTGATATCTTTGCCAAGCACTCAGTCTTCTCATGGATAGATGTCCTTGTCAGGTGGTTTAGCAGTCCTTTTTATTCCTTAGTTTTTCAGGAATACCTCCAGTTATCCAGGTGCTCAAGCTTGTTCTAAATTAAAAGGAGCTCAAACCCATAAATTTCAGAATGCCAGGAGCATCTTACCTGCCCTGGATGCTTTGCCCTTCCTCCATGGAAGGGATAATTTAAAAAATACTGCAAAAATTCCCAACAGTTCTCAAGTATAGACACAAAGGAATGGAAGCAAAAGGTTCTGAGTTCATGGGGAACTCAGAGTGGTTGCAGTTTTTTAAGCCTGATGAGATGATTCTTGGAAATCTTCCTTGGAATTCTTTAAGCTTAGTTCTGTAATCCTTTATTCTGTGAAAATCTGCTGGAGTCACTGAGATTCCCCCTAAGGAAAACCCCAGAGTTCTTTGCTGGTTGTGTTTATTGCTGCTATTCCTGCTCTGCTCCCTTAGTGGCTGCCAGAAAGTGCCAGGTATGATGTGTTATCTGGGAACCAGGAGAAAGCTCTGGCCACTTTGAAGAGGATTGCCACAGAAAATGGAGCTGCAATGCCCTTGGGAAAACTGGTGGTTTCCAGGCAGGTATGTGCAGGTCACAGGCACCTCCAGAACAATGAAGCTAAGGGGGTTTGTAAGCAAAGCATCCAGGTTCTGTTCAATTTTCATGTCTCAGCTAGGCAGAAAAAAAAGACATTTGATCATTTAGGCCTCTTTCCCACTGAGGAAGAGTTAATTTCTCATTTGGAAGTGAAAAACAGCTTTAAAATGAGCATTGCTGTTATTTAACCTCACTGTTATTAAAGAAAACCAAACCTTGGGGTTGTTGAAGAGCTCAGGTCGGAATTGCTGGATCTGAATTCATGAGACAATAGGAAATTGGACACTTTAGCTGTCCCTCATCATCCAACTTCTGCTTGTTCCCAACAGGAGGACCGAGGCAAAATGAGGGATCTTTTCACCCCCCATTTCCGCTGGACCACGTTGTTGCTCTGGTTTATTTGGTAAGAGAAAACCTAAAAGTTCAGTGCCAGCACAGCTCTAAATGGGTTTTATTGAAAGGATTTCCCTCAAAAACAGCAACTTCCTCCTCAGAAAAAACACAATCAAACAAAAAAAGCCCCAACCTGTATTGATTTGTGATTTATTCAACCACCCAATCATTCCCAAACAAATTGCCCTTTAATTTTCTGAATGCTGAAATTGCTTTGTGGTAGAACTTCTGATTGGTGGTGTTTCTTTTAAGTTGGAGCAGCTGAAACTTCCTCTCTCATTTTGCTTCCTTGCAGGTTTTCCAATGCTTTTTCATATTATGGGTTAGTTTTATTAACTACAGAGCTCTTCCAAGCAGGAGATGTTTGCAGCAGTGAGTATTGCTCCATCTTTTCTTTTTAAATATATCCTGTTAAAACTGTTGGAATATCTTTTATTAGATCACTTTCTGCTGGTGGTTTGGAAAAGGAATGTGGCTGAGTTTTAAGTTGACTTTATTTAAAATATTTCCTCATCTCTGCCCAGTGCAGAGAGGTCCTGCAGTGGTTTTGAGCCCAAAATGTCAAACAGCAAGACAGTCTTCAAGGCAGACCTGTTATCTGTTCTTCTTGATTAAAAAAAAAAAAAAAAGTGATTGAATAAATACAAATTTGCAGATTTGACAGGTCTAATTAGTTCTGAGAGAGAGAAACTGTTGCTGTGGAACTCCTGGGTCCTCAAGATGGGAAAACCTGCTGAGAAAAAAAGATAATGGTGGGAATCAACGTCCTTTGTGTTGCAGATTTTTTTTGGGGGAAAAAAGGTGCTTTGACTGAGTTAAGAAGAGGCTTGAACAGTTTGATTCCCCAGGGGAGGAATGATTGCATTCAGAACACTTGTAATTAGGGAAAACTGCCTGGAAGTTGGGAAATTAGAAAAGGTGGCTGGGGAGTGTTGGAGCAGCCCCAGATTCCAGGGTTGAACAGCAGTGATGAGCTCTGAGAGCTCTGACTCAGGTTTGCCTCCCCAGAGGTGGATGCAGCCCTTAAAATCTCTTGTTTTTATAAGGACATGGGGTTATTCAGTATTCTCAGAGTGTAGGAAGTGTTGGGATCCCAATGTGTGTTGGGAGAAACTGAATGATTGGAGTTAATTCTGTCCTGAGCCCTGGACTGGAAAATAATTCAGGCTGTACAGCTGATAAGGGGGTGGAATTTTCACTGAGCTGAGACATCCTGTCACAGAAAACATTATAAATGTTCAGTGTTTCCAGGCAAAATCCTCCAGCATTGCTCTTCAATGCCCCTCTGACTCTGAACTCTATCCCAGCAGCACATCAGGCATTCAGAAGAGGAATAACAATTAAATCAAAGGGGCAGAATCATTTGAATTTCTATCCCTAAACAACTTCCCAGAAGTATTTTAAAGGATGGTGGGTGCAGTGAATCCATACCAGTCCTTCCAATCCATCCCTTCCTAAATTCCAGCAGTAAAAGTGAGAGACCCAGCAGGAAGAAAAACAGGGGAAGAGTTTGATTAAAATATATTAAATATTTATGCTTTTTCCCCTGCAGTATCCAGCAGAAGGCAGGAAGTAAAAGCCAAGTGCAGCCTGACCTGTGAGTACCTGACAGAGGAAGATTACACTGACCTGCTCTGGACAACCCTGTCAGAATTCCCTGGTAAGGAGCCATGAGAGGCAGCAGTTTTCCTTAGAGTGGCTCAGGGAATGGGCTCTGGCAGCAGCAGTGGGGCTGGAATGTCTGGCCTGATGCTTCCCACAGCACCCAGAGCTCCTTGCTGGAGCTGTGGATCCTCCCTGCCCTGGGATCACTCCAGAAAAAATCAACCATTGCTCTGGAATGGCCCCTCTGGCTGTTCCAAGCCAGCAACACCTCAGGAGGAGGAAATCCAACTCAATCAAAGGGGCAGGAACACTGGAATTTCTATCCATAAGAGACTTCCCTGAAGTATTTTCAAAGGATGATGGGGTACAGTGAATCCATGGAGAACTTGCTCCCTAAATCTCTGTGTCCAGCCTCAGTCCTGACCCTGTGATTTTTTTTAGGCAATTCCAGCAAATTTCAATGGAGAGTCTGGCACAGGGCAAGGAAAACAGTGTGAAACAGCCATTGAACCTTCAGATGGAGGGGATCTCCCAGGGTTCATCTGATTGAAACACCACCAGAGACAGGGATCAGGGTATTTTCACTCTTCTGGATCATAATTTCAGGGCTAAAAGCTCAAGGAGAAGCCATTGAATGAATGATAATTTGCAAATATGACTGAGAAATATGCACAGTCATCCCTAAGAGGAATGTGCTGCCAAACAGCCACTTTGGGAAGGATTCCAGAAAAAAGAGTGGGTGCTGAAAGGTCTGGTTTGATTCTCACACACACTGAGGTGGGAGTGGGAAATGTTGACAGGGTGCCTCTGGATGTGACACTGGTGCTGGAACAATCCCCAATCCTGATGTGCATCAGCTTTCAAAGGGATCTGGGAAAATTGTATTGGAGGGAAGACTCAACAGTGAGATTTACTGTGCTTGATCTATTTCCTATCAAAAAGCAACTAAAAAATAATTCTCCCCAAATTTGCCCTAAACCAGGACAAGTGGCAACATCTAAATAACAGAACAGGAAGAAAATACCACATTCTAAAGAGCCCTTAAATCCAGCAGGGAACAATGGCCTGAAGTTGAACAGAAGTTCTTCCAGTGAGCCATGAGCAGGTGTTTTAGGCATTCACATCAGTAATCCCTGGATGGGAGTGTGGATTTGTGGATCTGGGAGCATGGAGCAGGACTCAGCAGCTGGGCACAGAATTTCTATTTTCCCTTAACACCAGCAGCAATCCATCCCACCAGCCCTGCTTGGGGCCAGCAAAGGATTGGAAAGAGAGGCCAAAATTTCCAATCTGAACCACCCAGGCTGTGTTAAATCTGCTGCAGCCCCTCCTTGCTCAGTTCCCAGGGGTCTCCTGGTCTCTTCCCACAGGTGTGTTGGTGACCCTGTGGATCATCGACCGCATCGGCCGCAAGAAAACCATGGCCCTGTCCTTCCTTGTCTTCTCCTTTTGCAGCCTCCTGCTCTTTCTCTGTGTTGGAAGGTGAGTCCAGCACAGGGAACAGCTGGAGTAAAGGATTTATCCATGTCCTGGTCGTGCTGGGAGAACTGGGAGTGCTGGTTTGAAAAGCTGTGGGATGGTTGTGCTCAGCTGGACAAAGACTGAAGGCTGGGCTTGGGTTTTCTCACCAGAGTTTGGGAGGGAAGTAACAGTGAATTCCAAGTGAACCCAGCAGATTGTACTTCACATTCCTTAACATTCCCAAACTCTGCTCTCCTCTTTCTTCTCACAGAAATGTTCTTACTGTGCTGCTCTTCATTGCAAGAGCTTTTATTTCAGGAGGATTTCAGGCTGCCTATGTTTACACTCCAGAGGTAAGGGGGTTGTTGTGCTGATGGGATTATTCAAGGGCAGTGAGAACAGGGTGGGAAAGTCATTTCTTGGCCTGTTCCCAATGGACCTCACCCCAGACTGGAGCTGTAGAGCCCATTGTCATTGTCTGACAGAATGTGCTGTGAGACAACTTATAAATTCCCATTGATTTAGGAGTGGAAGGAGGAAAAGTTCCCCCTGGGATTGATGGGATGATGTTTTTTTCACAGGTTTATCCCACAGCCACGCGTGCTTTGGGCCTGGGAACGTGCAGTGGAATGGCCAGAGTGGGAGCCCTCATAACCCCATTCATTGCACAGGTAAATCCCTTCTCCTCTGAGACTGGAGGCACAGGAAGCTTGGATTGATGATCTTGGAGGTCTTTTCCAGCTTTAGCAATTCCATGATTCTGTGATCTAGAAGGTGATCTAGAAACTGCTTTTCATCCTTCATCCCAGGTTGCTCCAAGCTCCATCCTTGGACATTTCCATGGATGGAGCAGCTACAGCTTCTCTGGGCAACCTGGGCAACCCACCCTCACAGGGAAGGATGCCTTCCTAAAATCCAGTCTAATCCTGCCCTCTGAGAGTTTAAAACCACTGTCCCTTGTCCTGGCACTATCTATAAAATCTCACTCCTTTCCAGAAGCTTCAAGTTAAACTTTATTCCCAATACAACAACTAAAATTTCTGTTGCTCCATCAGTGTTTGTATTTCCATGCTGAGGTGCTGTTTTGCATTCCCTGCCTTTTTTCCCTGCAGGTGATGTTGGAATCTTCAGTCTATCTGACTCTGCTGGTTTACAGTGGCTGCTGCCTGCTGGCTGCCCTGGCCTCCTGCTTCCTGCCCATCGAGACCAAGGGCCGTGGCCTCCAGGAGTCCAGCCACAAGGAATGGGGCCAGGAGATGGTGGGCAGAGGATCTCATTCCCCAGAGGAATCACAGGAATGATGGGACATGGAAACCTGCTGGTAGAATGAAGGATAGGAGCAAGATGTCTCACAAAACCTCTGAGCCTGAAGCATGGAAAGCTGACCACCATCACTGCCAACGTCACGTGTCAAACTGCAGGGGTTTGGGGTTGAACCTCAGCAAATTGTGTTTCTGCTGCTCTTTGCTCACACTCATAAAAACTTGCTGGATGGAGAGGCCTTTAATCCAGATATCCTTGGAAGTTTAGCAGGAGGGGTTTCTCTTCAGTCTGTCATGCTTGCATGGTCAGCTCTTCAGCTTAAAATGTCCCGTGCCAAGCAAATGCCAAGTGACTGCAGCCCAGCATAAGCTGTCATTAAAACACTGAGCTCTTGATGCCTAAAACCAAGAGGTTCATGTTTAGTGTGGCCCTGGCCTGGCACAGGCTGGATTCCATCCCCTACACTATGGATTAAATGCCTGCCTTGCACTTTTAGCCATCAAAACCACCAGCCAAAATGTGGTTCTGGCAAACCAGCCCAGGCTTTCCAGTTGGGTTCTGTTCCTGGAGAGTGGATTGCTTGGAAACTGATTCCTGCCTGTTTCTCCCATCCCAGGTGGGTAGTTGGAGCAGGGAGAGTGGTGGTTGCTGCAGAGCTGGGACCTTGTATCAGAAATGTAAATCACAGAGTCATTAAGGTTGGGAAAGACTTCCAAGCTTATCAAGTCCAATATGTAAATCCTCATGTTTTGGAGCAGAATTGGACTTCTCAGAGAACTTGAGCTCTCTGTCTGTTGCTTGGAGTGGGGAGATTCTCACTCCTGGGGTTCTCTGTGTGGATCCAGGTGTGTTCCTGCTCCATTACCTGGGCTCATCCTCACGGTGGGGTAGCCCCAACCGGAGTTGGGAGCGCTGCTGTTGGGATGGAGCCACTCCCTGACAGCTGGGCAGGACCTTTCCTGCTGATTGTACATTGACTGGTGACAAAGGAATGTAGCTGGAATAAATGAACAAACCCATGGGAAGAGCCCATCTGCAGTGACCTTGGATGAGGAACATCCCTCCTCCAGGTGTGGCTCCTCAAGGGATGACCCCGCTCTTGTCAGGGAATGTAGCAGAGCTCAGGTGAGGACAAGCTCATCTGGTTTGTCACAAACCTGTCCCTGGGCACAAGCCAGGTGGCAGAGTCTGTGGGAATGTGGAGGGATCTGAGATGTGGCTCATCCAGGTCTCAGTGGATTTTCAGGATTCCAGACCTTTGCACACACAGCCAAATGTGGGTGAGATGGATTGGGTGAGGCTGTGGGAGCAGTGGGGGTTTCTGGTCTGTCTGAGCAGGTGTCTCACTTGAACACAGGTGAATGCAACACATTTCTACAGTTGAACATTTTTGAAGTATCCTTGGATCAGGTCCCATTCCTGAGGTCAGGAATAGGTCTCCAAGTCCATGTTTGGTGCAGTACAAGTGAGCACTGTGGGGCAGAGCTGTCACTGAGGGTCACAGCTCTGAGGTCACTGCAATGCTCCACCACGTGCCAGGCTGCTCATTTGGACACTGAGGGGAAAACAGGAGTGGATAATTCCTTAAAGAAAGCCAGGAAACTGAGGCTGATGGAAAAGGCCAAAGGGGGTGTTGAAATCGTGTGAGGGGTGATGTTCTGCTGAGAACAGAGTTTGCCAAGGCACCAAGTGAGATCCCACTGGAGGATGGTGACTCAGGGAAGGATTCCAGGAATGGTTGGTGGAAACAGGCAAACTTGGCTTTTCCCAGGGAGATGAAAATGAATTCAGCTCCCAAGGGATCCCTGGGCTCCCTGGGCTCAGCTGTGGGGGATGGCACAGAACCCTCTGTCCGTTCCAGATGGGTTGGTTCCCTTTGTGTCCCCTGTCCCTGTGTCCTCATGCTCCACCAAGATCAAGCTCCAGCTGATCCCAGTAAACAGACAGGGCTCTCATGGCACTGACAGCAACCACAACTCATTTGTTCACCTCCTTCTGCCAGGCTGGAGTTGAGTCATTCTCCCTGTGTGCCTGGGGCAGCCTGGAGCAGAGCCAGAGGGACTTGTTCCATGGAATGCCAGAATTCCAAAGTGATTTGGGTTGGGAGGGAGCTTAAAATTCATCCAGTCCCACCCCCTGCCATGGGCAGGGACAACTTCCACTGGCCCAGGTTGCTCCAAGCCCTGTCCAGCCCAGCCTTGGACACTTCCAGGGATGGGGAGCCTCCCTTCTTTCACTTGGATTGGAGTTTGATGTGCTGGGACACAGCAGTGAGGAAGCAGATCCTGGATGGGTTTAATCAGATATTACCCTACATGTGTGGCCAGTGAGCTGGAAAATCTGCTGGGGCTGGGATCTGCTGGGTCTGGGATCTACTGGAGCTGGGATCTGCTGGGTCTGGGATCTACTGGAGCTGGGATCTACTGGAGCTGGGATCTGCTGGAGCTGGGATCTGCTGGAGCTGGGATCTACTGAAGCTGGGATCTGCTGGGTCTGGGATCTACTGGAGCTGGGTTTGTCTTTGCACAGTTGGGCTGTTCACCCCTCAGTGCCAGCTCTGACATTCCATCCTCGTCCTCCTGCTGATGGAGGCCATCGAGGCCATTCCAGTCCCCCAGGTACTTCCATGATTCCTTCCCTGGGCTTGCCATGAGCTGTGTTTGCATCCCAAAACTCTGGAATTGAGCCTGGGTAGAGGTGACAGAGAATCCAAAGTGCAGGACAGGCCTGGCCTGAAGGAACCCCCCCCACCATGGCCCAGTTTGTTACTCAATGCCTTGAGTTAAAATTCTGCTTTCCCAGGGTTCATGTTCACATCTCACTTCATTTTTTTTAGGTGAATATCCAGCAGTTTTAAAGAATTGCATTCAACGGCCTTTAGAGAGTTTTAGGTGAAGTTTATCTGTTCATGCACAGCTGGATCTTACAGATAAGCTCCTTCCCAGGTAAAGATTTCTAGGGAATGCAACATTTTCCATGCTGTTGAATAGGTCAGTTTTAACCTGTGACATTTACAGTGTTAACCAAAAAAATGGAAGGCGTTTTTGCTTTTCACTTTTTATGAATTCTGCACTAAAAAAATCTATTTAATGATAGAAATACCAACATTGGTGTTGCTGGCTCTTTGATTTTGTTAAAGCTTGATCCAAAGCTCGCTGAAATCTGGGAAAATCTCCTGTGGATGTCCATGGGCTTTGGATCAGCTGAATGAAAGGGAGAGGTAGGAGCCCACCACAGCTGATCCCACCTGGCTGAATCCAGCAGGAGCTGGAATTCAGGATTTGCAGGAATTTGCATGTAATTAATAAGAGAAGGCCATTTTAGCTTGTTCACTGAGAACACTGGGGTTGACACACACCAGTTATAAATCACCACCAATAGATTGTGTCAGTAGGGCAGCACCATTTAGGTACAAAATCAACTTCCAAAGAATCCTTTTCCACTCTGAGTATTTTTCACTGGTAAAGGAATTACTGCAACTGCTTCATTTCAAACTGCAAAGTGAGATCCTTTGGAATTCAAACAGAATTGTGGGATTCAGTTTTGCCAAGTGTCCAAGATATCAACGTGCCAAGCTGGCGTGGGAATGCAATTCCCCAAGTGTGCTTGGATGGGATGATTTGTTATTCCCAAATACTTGCTGAAAGAGCAGCGAATGTTTCCATGTCTGAATGTACAGTTTCTAAGCTGGATTTACATTTTAATGTTGAAATACTTGGTGTATCTCAAGCTTGTTGTAAAATACTCCTCTGGTTCCCGTTCCCGATGCGGCATTGGAGAGTTGAAGTCCGTATTAGATATTTTATGTTAAATAAATAAATAGTTTTTTCAGGAAATAATTTTTGGCTCTTCTGGGGGATGTTTAGGAGGGGTCATAACTTTGCCTTTTTTTTTTTTTGTCTTGATGTTCAGAGGTTTGAGCTACAGGGCTCAGCACTCTGCAGGTCTGACTGATTTTCTGTCTGTTTTGTGTATTTAGATGTAAAGAAAAGTCTCAGGATTCCTGTTCCCATTGTAAGTAACCTCACTACAGCAAAATATTGTGGCTGCTCTATCCCTGGAAGTGTCCAAGGCCGGGTTGGATGGGGCTTGGAGAAACCTGGGCTAGTGGAAGGTGTCCCTGCCCTGACAGGGTGGTGGGACTGGATGATCTCCAAGGTCCCTTCCCATCCAAATCCACAATTCTGTGATTTCTGTGAGTTCCTAATGCCCTGGGGACTGTCAGCAACTACAGACCTTCACAGGATGGTATTCCAGGTCTGCTCAGAATCTGGAGTGATGTCTCCTACTCCTCCAGGATGAAATGCTTAGGAAAAAATGGAATAATGATCTCCTGGGACATTTCCATGGAATCAGCATTTGAGGCCCTTCCCGTGCCATCACTATGAGGAAGAAGCATCATGCACAGGAGATTTGAAGATTTCCTTTATTGGTCACACAGATTAAATTGAGGCCTTTAGAAAACAAACAGAATTCACCTGCAAATAAAATTGCAGATCAGCCCGTTGGTGTTTGCCAAGAGGCCATGTGAGATCACAGGCTCCTGCAGGCTCTGAGATCACAAGAATCAGCTGCTAGTTGCCAGGTGTACAGTGATTTCCTACACCCCTGTTTGTCCAGTGGAATTTTCCCAAAATCACCAAAGTGGGGCTGGATTTACAGCAGAGAATGTGCTCCTGAATGTCTCCTATTTGGAATAAGTGAAACAAAGGGGATCCAGTTCCCCTGAGGTGGGATCACAGACCATCGAGTTCAGCATTAACCAGCAGGCAATTTTCTCCAACCTTTGTTTTCCTTTCCCTGATTTTACCCAGCGACTGCAACGTTTCCAGGGAAGCTGGGAATTCTTTGGACAGACTGGGCATGGCAGTGGCTCCCAGTTTCCCCTGCCCAGCTGTGTTTGCTAAGCCCAGGAGATGCTCTCAGGCATGCCCCATTCCCCATTCCCCATTCCCCCCTGCTGAGCTATTCCTGGCACACGGAGTCATCAGCAGAGAGGAGCTGCATCACGGATGAGTAAGGAACACTCAGCTTATCCACACAGGGGAGTGAGCCAGGCACTGTGCTGGGCTCAGAACAGCCTTTGCATTTAAAGTTTCCTCACCATCCAGTGGTTGGGATGGTTTGTAAAGCAGGAAAGACACATGGCATGGGAAAATCAGCCAGGTTGTATCTTCAGAACAGTGTGTTGGGTCCCCAACAGAGTCCCTGGACATCCAAAAAAGTCCTGTTCCTCCTCTGAGAGGCACAACCTTTCCCAAGCCAGGCCCTCTCTCTGAGCTGTGTCCCACAGCTGGAAGAAATGGGAAGCTGAGGGGCCCGTGGGAGTTTTAGGGACAAGAAGAGCTATTTTCTTATGCTCTCTGCTATATATAGAGCCTGGCAAGCCCACAGGGCTGGAACAAGTTACTTTTGTTGCTAAAACATCACTTGGAAAGGCCATTTTAGGCAAGTGCTGCTGTCTGGTGCCAGCTACACTAAGCAGGTGCTGCAGCCCGAGCTTTGTCCTGGCAGGAATGTGAGGAAAACTGGTGTAACCCAGGCACGTGCTGTGACTTCCCTGGGAGCCTCAGAGCTTCTTCCTACTAAGGAGCTTTTGCCTCCTGGGTGGGAGCCTGTAAATCTAATTACACTCTGGGTGCTGGAGCAGCCAGCACGGCCCTCAGGTGTTCCCAGCTCCGTTTCAGATCCTGTCCCCTGGTGCAGATGAACTGCAGGACGGTCCAGGGCTCAGCTGAACCCAGCCTGCCCTTTGCAGCCTGACCCCACTGTCCAAACGGTGCACTTTGCCGCGGTGATGAGTCCGTGTTTGAAAGCCCTTCCTCCAGGCTGGTTGTGGAGGGAGCGGAGCCATCTGGAAAACGACCTGGAAATGAGACGCTGAGAGCTGGAGCAGGGTCGAGCAGCCCGTGTGTGTGTCCCTGTGTGTTCCCATCCTTCTGCTGTGATTCCTAAGCTACCGCTGTCACATATTGCAGGGGAGCCGGCGCTCACAGGCGGGGCCCTGGCGGGGTGGCCAGGGCTCTCTTCTCCTGCAGGATGCTCCCGAAGAGCCGCGCTGCCGCCATGGCACAGCCCCGGTGGATGGTGATCCCAAAGCCGCCGTGGCCGTAGTTGTGAATCACCTGGGGAAGAACCACAGAATCCCAAGATGGGCTGGGGAGAATCTCAAAAGCTCTCTTGTCCCATCCCCTGCGGTGGGCAGGGACATCTCCTTCTAGCCCAGGTTGCTCCAAGCCCTGTCCAAACGATCCCTGAGCGCTTCCAGGAGTGGGGCGGCCACATGAATAATTTGTTTCAGTATCTTTGACATTTATCCCTGGGCTCAAAGATTGCCTCGCTGTTGGTGGGGAGGTGGAAAGAGGGATGATCACGGGAACAGAGCTTGTTTATCACTGCCCCGGGCACGGTGACGGGGGCACAATTAACACAGTCATTGATTACACTCGGCCCCCGGGGCTGTGCGGGTACCTCTCCCTGGAGATTCCCGAGGCGGATGCTCTCCCGCTCCAGGCGGACCGAGGGCCGTGCTGGTCTCAGGCCGCTCCACTCCCCGACGATCTTCGCCTTCTGGAAGTGAAAGCACATCAGCACTGCACAGCATTCCTTGGAATCCCACCAGCCAAACCCCACAGCACCAGGTGAGCCCTGAGATGGGTGGGGACAGGGGGTTCCCCATCCTGCAGCAGCTCCAGGCAGAACAATTTGGGATGGCAGTGCCAGCCTGGAGCTGAGGCAAATCCCTGTGCCAAAGCCCCATGCCACCTTTCCTGCTAATCCAGAGAATAGCAGCAGCACTGGGAGTGGACACAACCCAGCCTCACCCCCACAACCCTCCTCTAAAGGTGTGGAGACACCACAACCAAAGGACTGGAACCTCCCAAAGCCCTGATTTTATTTGTTACCAGCTACATGAGTAATTATTATCCCTACAAACCTTGTCTCAGTGCCAGCCCCAGCCCTGCCCATCCCTCAGCCAGGTGGAAGAGCCCTGGGTGTCCGTGATGGACACACAGAAACCCCAACTCATGGAAACATCGAGGTGCTGTAGTTTGTCCCAGTGCCCATTCCTGCATCCCGAGCCCCCCAGGTCCCCGTGCCCCGTGCTGGCAGTCGGGTCACCCACCTGGAGAGCCGGGAGCAGCCGGCAGCAGCTGTCCCAGATGGATTTGTGATCCTTGGCACTGTTCTCCTCACTCCAGTTTCCGTACTGGTAAATCCCTCCCAGGACTGTGAACTCGCTCCTGCACCAGGAGCCAAAGGAGACACACGGTGGTGACTTGTCCCCAGCTGTCCCCTGTGGGGCCACCACATGGAGGGACAGAGTGTGAGTGTGGTGTTGGATCCTGCTACACCCTGAGCCTGCAAAATATTCCTGTGGGAGAAACTCCCACACGGAGCAGTGCCTGCACATCTGCTCGTGAGCAAGTCACTCATTAAATCCTGTCAGCCCTTCCCTGTCTCAGCAAAGCAGACAGATAATTCCATCCTTATCAAACAGGTCTGCTCCTGCCTGGCTCAGGAAGAGCTGGAAGGAACGGGATGGCTCTGGAGGGGAACACAGAGAACAGATTGGTGCTGCTGCTGCCCCAAACTCCTGTGGATTAACAGAGGACAAGAGGCAGGTTAAGGCTGAGTGGGGCCTGGAGGGGTCTGTGCTGGCTGGACCTTCCAGAACCTTGCTTGATCATTGGGAAGCACAAAACCAAAAGGAGGGACCCTCCAGAGCTGAGTTCTCCAGCAGGGAAGGGGTGCCCTGCACATGAGCACTGGATCCAACCCTTCCTTTGGGATCAGCCTGGTGCCCAGCTCTGACAGCTCGAGCTAAAACAAGCACAGCCAGAGGAATTCATCTGTGGCTGGGACTGTGATCAGGAATCACTCAGAATTCACTGCATGGGGGCTGTGAGCCTGCAAAGCTCCTGTTTACATCCTGGCTTACTGCCTAAGCCTGAAATATTAGGACAATAGGAAGTGCCAGAGATGCAGCATTCAAATTCCAGCTTAAAGACTCCTCTCCATTGCCAGAGCAGGGTCACTGCAGGCCCTTGGGAGGAAGAGAGCTGGGATGAACAGCAGATGGATTTATTTATCCCATGGTGTAGGTCCCTGGGTATGGCCAGCAGTTGGTCTCAATCCTTGCGGTCCCTTCCAGCTCAGGATATTCCATGATTCTGTGATAAACCAAATGAGATTCCTCCAGGCTCACCAGCAGCTCAGGGGACATGAGGGGAAGGCTGAGCTTTCTCAGGGAGATTTAATGAAATAAAAATTCCTGCCCTGTTTTTATGAGAGCAGTGCCTTTCCCCACCCTGAGCTGCTGCACCACAATTTGCTTGATAATAAAGATAGCTATAGATGTGGGAAAAAAAGGAGATCTCCCTCAAAATATCCACTCCCCTGTCAAGTGTTTGGCTGTTTTGGGGACTTGGCCAGGATTGAGTTTGCTTTGGTGGGATTTGGTCCTTGGAAAAGGACAGGACATGGAAGCACCGTGGTGCAGGGTGCTCTCTGTGCTGACTGGGAGCTCCCTTGCTTTGCTGCCCACATCCTTCTGCTCTCCTCCCACACAGCCAAGAAAAGCACCAGGGATGAGCCAGGCCTGGCAGACAACAGCAGGAGCCATGTCCCAGATGAGGCTTTGGGGACACTGACAGAGGAGTGTCACCAGTGCCAACCAGCCCAGCCTCAGCCATCGTCACCTACCCCGGGATGACGTAGGGAGAGTTGTAGATCCCGGATTTCAAGTCGTGAGTGATGATGAAATGCTTCACCCACGGGGCCAGGACCTGGGAGGTGAAGGGGAGGAAGTCAGTGCTGGAGAGTGGGTGCCAGGCTTAGGGGGCAGCAGGAGGAACTCGAGTGTCCAGATGTGAGACCCTCCCTTAGCTCTGTGTTCCCTGTGCTGGCTTCCCTGGGAAGATGGGAAGACAGGAGTGCAGGCAGGGAGGAGCTTCTCCAAATAATCACCATCTTCTCCCAAAGATTTTATGTCTTTTTATTATCAGCATTGTGCCTCTGACCTCCCCCAGCCCTCACCCTGTGGAGAAACAGGCTGGAGACTGAGGGCATTCCCAGAGCTGAACCAGGAGTGGGATCCTGGTTGGTTTCACATGAGCAGTGTTTGCTGGGAATCAGGACCTGATCCCAATGTGGATCCAGCCACAAGCCCGTGTTTTTTCCCAGACACTCCTCATGGTAACAGATGGATTTTTGGGAAGCCCTCAGGCCTGCCCCAGCTCACCTTGATGACCTGGCCCCGGCCGGGCTGCAGCTCGGGGTCAGGCTGCAGGGCCCCCGCACGCATCCCGCTGCAGTTTAGCACCACATCCACACCCTGGGAAAACAGCTGAGGAGAGAGGGACACGGCTGGGAGCAGCACACAGGGATGTCACCACAGAGGCACAACATTCCTGCTTCCAAATGAGCCAAGTGCTCTCTCCAACAGTCAGGAAATGGATAAACCATAGGGACCAGATCCAGGGCACAGCTTCCCCAGCCAGCTCCTGCTGACACCCCATGTGTGCCACCAAGCCATTCCAGGGAAAGCTGCCAACCCATGCTGGATAAATGCTCTACCCTTGTCCTGTGTCAACCATCCCTCAATACCCAAGACCCTTTATTTTTCCTGGTAGAATTTATTTCCTGGATCTTGGCATAGTCATGCTGCTGTCCCCTGGCCCATCACTCATGCCAAGGAATATCCTGGAGCAGCATCTCCCTGCTGGATGCTGCTTCTCCACTCTGGGATGGGGCTGTGCCCTCTGCCCTGGCTCCACATCCCCACTCACCTCCTGGAAAGACTCAACCTTCTTATGGAAAAACTTCACTCCTCTCTGTGTCAGCCTGGGAAGCACAAGTTCATTTGTTACTGGCAAATTAAAAGCAAATGTTCCATACCAGGACACCTGCTCAGCATTAGAAATTATAGGAATAAAATCAAGACCCAAACACTTCCAAAGCAAAAAACGCTTGGATGCAGCTCCAAGTATCCCATTGCTTTCATTTTTGTCGTGCAAAAAATACACTCCTGGGTTCACTGTTAAAGTGCTACCCCACTGGGGCAATGAACAGCAATTCCAGACCCTCTTCCCTGCTTCCTGGGGATGCATCTCTGCCTACCCTATCCTGATGTGCAGGATGAAAATCCACACCTGCAGCCAGAGGAAACAGGAGCAGTGCACTCACCTGTTGGTGAGCCAGGGCAGGTAACTCCTGCCCTCCAGCATCAGCGCCGTGTTGAACCAGCCATAGCTGAAACAGGAGGAGAGGAGGCTGTGAGGACCTACAGGAGCCTCCTGCCCCATCGTTCCTGACAGCCACTGTGGATCTGGGACCCCAATTCCCCCTGAGACTCTCCTCACATAAGTGCATGATATTTCCTCCCTTTTTACATAAAACACCTTCTGGTTTTCTTCCCCTGTTTTGACACTGGTGAGGTAAGAGAAGAGCTGGAATGGTTTCTGTGCTGGCTGCTTTTTTGGCCATTTGAGCAGTTTTCTACTCAGTTTAAGAGAAGCAGTTTTAAAGAAGTGAGGACATTTCCATGCCTGCAATTCCTTGTCCCACTGCCCCTTGCCAGGGCTGTATTCAGGAGGTATCCAGGATGGTCCTACCTGAGTCTCCAAAAAACAGACTGAGAAATACCTGTAACCAGGGAAGAGTTCAAGTTCTTTTGGTGTCAAGTTCCTGAATCCCAGGACAATGTTCTTCCAGGATGGGTCCTACAGCAGAGAAAGAGTTCTGAGATCATTAATAAACTGGGATCACCGTGGGACAGGAGCCATGGGGGGATCAGGGGACACAGCCCGTCCCAAAGGGACACAGGTGGATGTGCAGCTGCCAGCACAGCTGGAGAGGCTCTGTCACTCCCCCTCTCCTGGGGCTCAGCCCTTCCTCACACCAATATCACCTCTGGAGAACAGAAAACACCAGGTCCCAGGCACTGTCACAAGGCAAACTTGGAAATATTGGGAAGCACTGGCTGGGAAGAAGAACAGCCCTGCCCATCACAGGCAGCCACGGAGCTGGAGCTTTTCCCATCCCAGCTGTGACCTCTCCTTACCGGCACCGGCTCCGTGAACAGGTTGTAGCCAGAAAGGAGGAAAAGCCCCATTTCCTTGGCTGCTGGGGAGTGCAAGTGCCCGAGGAGGTAATCAAACGTCTCTTTATTCCAGAGCCTGTGATGAGAACGGGAGAGTGGTGGCTCTGGCAGCCCCATGGAGCACACAGGGACATGGCACCCTCCTGCTCCTCCTGCCTTACGTCTCCTGCAGGTTGCCGTGGTCACTCAGGTAGGGCTGCCACAGCCCGGCCGCCCCATCGCTGGTGGTGTGGGGGGTGAAGTGGTCAGCGTAGACCTCCAGCTCCAGGGAAGGCACCAGGCCATGGAACTGCTCATGGATGCACAGGGCGCTGGAGAGCCCGATCACCCCGGCCCCGATGATGGCCACACGCATGGCTCCGGCTCCTGCAAGGGACGAGGGCTCCAAGGGCACTGCCGGGGCTGCTGGACAAGCTGGGAACAGCACGGGGGAACATCAGCTCCTGCAGGAGCCTCAGCTCCACTGCTGGAGCAGCGGGGAAGGGCTGAGGTCCCCGTGCTGCGTCTGTGTGCTTTCCTCATAAAGCTTCCCGGGTCCTCCACAAGCTCTGACCAGGTGCTGGAATCATGGATGGGGGGTTGTGGATCCTCACAGTGGCTGGGGAATGTATGTCTACCCCTGGCTGTGCCAGCAGAACATTCACAGAATCACGAGGTTGGAAGAGACCTCCAAGCTCATGGAGTCCACCCCGTGCCCTAACACCTCACCTAAACCATGGCACCGAGTGCCACATCCAGTCTGTTTTTAAACACATCCAGGGATGGTGACTCCACCACCTCCCCAGGCAAAGCATTCCAGTACTTTATCACTCTTTCCATTAAAAACTTTTTCCTGATATCCAACCCATATTTCCCTTGGCACCACTTTATTCTGTGTCCTCTGGTGCTGTCAGCGCTGCCTGGAGAAAGAGCCCAACCCCACCTGACCCCAACTTCCTTTCAGGGAGTTGTAGGGAGTGATGGGGTCACCCCTGAGTCTCCTTTTCTCCAGCCTGAACACCCCCAGCTCCCTCAGCTGTTCCTCACAGGGGTTGTGTTCCCAGCCTCGTTGCCTCCTCTGGACATGCCCAAGCATCTCAACATCCTTCCTAAACTGAGGGGCCCAGAGCTGGACACTGCTGCAGCCCCTCTCCATCCTCTGGTTCCCTTGTTTGACAGCACTTTCCTGCCCTGTGGTCACTCCCTGTGCAGGGTTTGGGGAAGGGCCAGGGATGCAGATCCTTGGCTGGTTTTGGGAGCAGGAATTAATCCCAGCCCACAGGGTTTTTTTGGACAAGGTGAAGTCCAGCATCTCTGCTGCGAGAACAGGACTGACATTTACCGGGATGGAGGAATGAGTCATTGGAAGCAGCAGGAGCTGCTTCCCATCTGCTGTGGTTTCGTAACCCTCGGGAACCAGGCTCACCTCCTCCACCAGGGACAGGCACTCGCCCCAGCTGCCCCTGTAGCACCAGCTGAGGAGGAGCTGCCAAAAAATAATGGGAATACATATTTTCCATGTTTACCTGCAGTGTGGGGTCCCCGGAACAGTCACGGTCGTGTCCAGAGGCTTCAGAGCCAGAGCTGTTGTTACAGCCCAGCAGGGCAAGGTCTGAGAGTCCAGGGCAGGGCCAAAGTCTGCTCTGGCTCCGGGGAAATGGAGATCCCACGTGATGCCACTGGCAGGCGGCCCCAGAGTCATGGAAAACAGGGCCACCACCATCGGTGGCAAAACGCCATCCCTGCCACTTGTCTCCATGGTGACCACGGGCAGACCAGGACACAGGGGTGTGTTTAGTGGGCATGGTCTTGGAGGTCTTTTCCAATGGCAATGATTCCATGACTTCCCGGCGTCTGGATTTGCAGAATCACTTAGATTGGTAAAGACTACAGAGGTCAACCTTTGAGTAATCACCATCTTGTCTAGACCAGAGCACTAATGTCACATCCAGCTGCTTCTTGAACACAAGATTCCTGTGGGATCTGGAAAAATTGAGTGTCTTAGTTTTTGAGTAGGAAGAGAGACTGAGGGAATCAGGACTGTTGGAAAAGAGAAGGCTTTGGAGGGACCAAATTGTGGCCTTCCAGTACCCGAAGGCAGCCTGATGGAAAAATGGAGAGTGACTATTTACCAGGGCCTAGAGTAACAGGA
>VYXF01007274.1:818199-858063 GCA_013397295.1 Polioptila caerulea
CCACTCTCCGGCCCAGCTCAGCCCCTCACAGCCCCAGCCATCACAGCCCCTTCCTTTCATAGCCCCCGGTGCTGCCCAGCCCCAGCCTTTTGATGCTGCCAGGCTGAGCCAGGCCTGAGTCTGTCCTGCTGTCCCCCCCAGACACAGCCCCATTCCCCTGTGGCTGTCCCCCATTCCAACCCTCAGGTGGCATTAGCCTGAGCTCCCTAAACCCTGGGGCAGCCTGCCTCACCTTTCTCTTGCCAGGTAAATCTGTGAGCAGAGTGCTGGGCCTGTCTTCATGGACCACCTGTGCTGGCCCTAGACCTTGTCCCTGCTTGGCATCCCAGAGCTGCCACCACCTCCTGCCCCAGGGATGCTTTGCTTTGCCCTGTGTTATCTCTCTGTCCCTGCCATGGCACCGCCTTTCCCCACGTCTTCTGCAGCTCCTGCCCCTCAGGGAGCTCACGCCAGCCCTTCCCCAAGGTGACCATTGTCAATTCTCCAGGAGCAGCTCCCATCCTGCTCCACCCCATACCTGTGCCACTCCTCACTGTGGCACAGCCTCCACCAAGCTGCTGCCCTCTCCTTCCCCCAGCTCTGCTGCTCCAGGGCCTGTACCTGCCACTTCACCTGCCCTGTGGTGCCATCCATGTCCTGCTGGCCTGGCACTCTGCGTGTCCCAGCTCTGCTGCACACCCCCTCCACGCCTGTGCCCCAGAAATGCCCTTTCCTGCCTCTCCCCTGCCTTGGGCTTCTTCTTCCCCCCCCACAGCTCCCATGTACCATCCAAACACAGCTGCACCTCCAGTTTCTCTTTCCTCTTGCCTTTTTCCCTCCTAACCCATCTCTTTTGTGACCCTCAAAGACAGGCCTGATGTTCCTCTGCACATCCTTCCCGTGCATCCCTTTCCCCCCACGCTTCTTTCCTTTGATGTTCACTGCCCTTGGCTTGGTTCTGTCCCCACTCCTGCCAGGTAAACAATCCTATTTGTCACCTGTCAGGTCCCTGTGACTCCCCCGATTAGCTGGTCTGAGGGGGGAGCAGGAGGGGGGAGCCACAAAGCTCCCGGGTTCTCCCTGGCCCCAGGGGCTGCAGGGGGTCCCTGGCTGCAGGGACCCAGCTTGGGCCACGCTGTGCCAGTTGAGGGACTTGGGGATGTGAACTGCACTTTTTTTAAAGGAGTTTTCAGAAGGAATTTTGTAGGATCTGGTTTAGATAGAGTCTTAAGCAAGACCTAGTGGGCGCCCAATCTAGAGAGATGAAAATGAGCTGTCACCCTGGAGCAGGCAGTGGAATTAGACTGGATTTAACTGGTGCAGGTGGGAGAGGAGTCAAAGCAGGCCTTGCCATGTACATCTGTCTTAGGCATTGCTTTGTTTCAGAGCTGCTGCTGGTGATTGTATTTTCTGTGGGATGACCATACAATTCTCCTTTTTCCTCCCAAAAATTTTGCCCCAAATTTGCCACCAGGTGTTGTCCATGGCGGGGCACTTCTGCCACCAGCACCCACAACTCAGGTATGCTGTGGTGGCACCCAGATGAAGCCACTGAGTCTTGTTAGAATGGTCTCTTCTGGCATGAAATACCATAAAATTGTGATTTCCAGATTCAGCAAGTTGTTTTGCAAAGTTAAAAAGTCAAAAACTGCTAGCCTGCTCCTTTTAGGATCTTTCTTGCAAGGAAAATCAGGGTTCATTGGGGCTTTTAGCTGAATAATTACTAGAAGATATTTTAATGAGAAATTATGACCACACATCCTTGCTAATTGTGTCTGTGCTACTGTGGCCTCTCCTCTCTCACGAGCCCAAAGGAATTTATGAAGTGGATGCTGCTGCCTTGACATAGTGGGCCATAAATTCTTAGGAGAGAGTGGTTCACACACACTTGCAAACTTGCTCTGCTTGTGCATCTGCCTTGCACTCACCTCCCACTCCCTGTGGTCCTTCAGAGTGGCCACACTCAGCACTGTCCCCAGGAGGGACGTGGCAGTGGCTGGAGGGGTCTGGCCATGGTGGGATGAGCGGCTGCAGCTCCACAGCATCACCCCAAACCCTGCCAGCTCTAAGGGGTGCTCTGAGCAGGACAGGGCAGGAGGGCTCGGTGTGGCAGCCTTGCTGCTGCCTTGCTTTGGTTTTCCTGCAGGTTTTGGTAGAAAATACAGGGAAAGTCAGCTTTGGGAACAGCTCAGCTCCTGCAGGAGAGGAGCCCACAGCAGCTCCAGGCCCACCCGTGCTGCTGAGCCCCAGCTGACGACACCCAAGAGTCATCATCCTCACAGTCACGTTTTGTTTTAAAAGGAAAAAAGTTTTTCTCCCTTTTGTTGCTACGCGACAGCCCCAAACAAACAGGAGGGTGACCCTGCAAAGGTCCCAAACCTGCCAGACCTTGCCAGGGCTGGGGGATCTGCCAGTGGGGGCACTGGGACTCGGGGTGCTCTAGGGCCCTGCCTGCAGCCCAGCTCTGCACTGTAAACAGACTAAAAATAGCCATGGTATGCTCCTCACCCTCTGCTGGGTCAGTCGAGACAGCCTTGTGCATCTCCCTTCCTCCAAATGGCCACAGTTCCAATATCCAGCTTCTGCTGTTGCATTTGCAGGGTTTTCTTTTTCCCCTGCCTTTGCTTGGTCCTCACAGATTGTCAGCAGAGCAGCTCCTGTGCCCTGCAGCCTCCCAAGTCCTAACTTGAGAGGGTGAGGAGCAATCCGGGTCCCATCACCCCTCCAAAGCTCCAGTCTTGAACTTTTGAAATGATACAATTTGCTTATTTTTAACTTGTACAAAACCACCTGGAAACAAGTAACTCTTACACAGACCATTATTTGAAGTGGGTCCTAAGCAATGCTGTAGGAAATAACCAGGATGTTCTCCAAGTGTCAGCACTGTAGGAGCCTGATTCCTTCAAGGCTTGTGTCCCTTCAGCTTTGTCAGGATCTGGTGTGTTGTGAGTATGAAGGATTTCCTGTAAGGTCCCTGCTTTGCTTTTTGGGCCCAAATCTTCTCCCCAGCACAGCCCTGCCCTCCAAGGGGACGCTCCCAGCCCTTCCCCCTCTGTGCTCACACAGGCCCAAAGCAGAACTATGTTAGAGCCTGTTGTTTTGGGGTTTTTTTTTGGCCAGCTCTGGATGCAATTAGTCCTAACTCTACTTTTTAATAAGGAATTTTGTCCAGAAGCTACTAGAGAAGATGAAGGGGATGACTGCAAAGCACGACTGTGAAAATGCTTGGTTTTGGAAGCAGGCTGAGGTCACACTTCTCTATTGAGGAGAGTCAGTAAAGTCTAATGTCACCTGAGCAGCCAGATTTGCTTCTGGGGGACATTCCACCAGTGCCTGGTGCAAAAGTGCCCCTTTTAATCCATGCCTGCCTCCAAAGCAGCGTGTTCCCCAGGAAGGCAGCAGGCAGTGCATTGTCCTAGCCTGGGGACACGTGTGCCAGCACCCAGGTGGGGGTGGCCTCCTTGTCCTGCCCTGGAGCTGCACATCAGGAGCTGGAGCTGGGACAGTCCCAGGGAGCACTTTTGGCTGTGTCCCTGTGTTCGGGACACCCCGAATCCCAGTTCCTTGTGCCCAGCCGTGGCTGCCGGCTGCTGCCCTCACGTGTGTGCGCAGCGGGAGCGAGGTGTGCGCTCCGGTGACGTCGGGCTTGGCGCTCTTCAAGGCGCTCTGCGCTCCAGGACCAGCTTGCAGGATTAGGACCTAATAGCTTTAAAATCCCCATGAGCCCCTTTGTCACCCGGCGTCGGGTGCTGGTGGCATACAGGACTAGGGAGTCTCATTTAGCCCTGGCCCCGGGAAGAAAAGCCCCGCGGGGAACAGCCCCTCCCACCCTGATGGTTCAGGGATTTAATTTAAAGGTGTAATGTGGGAACAACCAACGTGTAACTCTCTTGTATCCTTTTCTCCCCTCAGGCGGAGGTCGGCAGTGATGAAGAGCGGAGACTAAATGTGAGGTAGGCAGAGCTTTTGGGCTCTAAATAAAGTTTCCACTGCTGTTAATTGTCAGCCAAGCATCGAGTTCTGATCCCGAAGACATCCCCGAGCCTGTGCCTTATCTGGAGGGGATGGCATGTTCTGGAGAGAGATGAACCTGGGAATGCTCTCTCCCTCATCAGTTTTGAGATTAGTATTTAAAGAGCTGAAAGAATAAAGGAGAATTTGTGATGCTTTTTTCCCTAGTAGGAAGACACTGGAAAATTACTGGTCAGCTCTGGACACAGCACTTTAATGTTATCACAGCATCTCTGGCTCTGCTGCTGCTCCCTGAGGCTGTGGCTCCACTCGGGAAGGGGGCTCTGCTCCCAGGGTGGGGAGGGAGAGCTCTGCTCATTCCTGGGCATTAACTACCAGGAATTTGCCTGCCTGGGGTCGTGCAGAGCCACTGTGTTCATGTGAGGGGAAGAAAGGGCTGAGCAGTCCTGCCAGAGAAGAGAGAGGCTCCTCTTGCTGACACTGGGCAGATCCAAAGCAGTGACACAACCTCATGTGCCAGTGCCCTGGCTAATGGGGCTCTGAGTAATGCTGGGGATGGCTCACCCTAAGCCTGGCTCCTGCAGGCAGTTCTTACCCTCTGACCTGTAAACCACAGCCCAGGGGAGAAGTGTAAAGGCACAGCAGTGGTTCAGCACTCAGTCTCTTCTCCTTGTCCCTCCTTCCTGCTTTTGTTATCCTGGGTTCAGGAAAAGCAAAGCTGGTCATGCTGCTGCTTGGGCTGTGTTTGCCCTGCAGGTGAAGTCAGGGACCAGAAAGGAGGGCTGCTCATGGACAGAGAAGGAAATGGTTGGACATTTTGTTTCTATATTCTGGGGTGGTGTCTCCTGGCTGCAGCCTGCCTGGGAGGCCTGGAATTCCACGGCTGTCCTGTCTGCACACACGTGGGTTGCAGACAGAAGTGCTGTGTCTGTTCTGTGTGCTCTCCTGTGGATGGGCATTTCATGGCTGTCTGTAATGCCATGTGAGAGCTGACTTTCTGGGGAATGGATTTTGTATTGGTTGGATCAAAATTCAGGATTCCTTGTTCTGCTCCTTGTGCAATGCAAGGCCCCAGCACAGAACCCTAATTCTTGTGCTTTTCCCCATTTGGCATTGAACAGTAGCATGTAACCAAGCAGGATGGCAGCCTCCTCTCTTGGATATACAGTACTGTCCTGAGAGAGAAAATACAGCTTTATCCTCTTCACTGCAAATGTTCTCACTCTACAAATAAATCCTGGTGAGATCCTTGGATTTGTGGCCACCTTTGGTCTGTCTGGCCTCTTTGCAAGCCGGGCATGTGCATCCACCACTGAGCAGAGCCAGCAGGAGTGCAGATGCACTTAGACCAGGCTTAAAGACCAATGCTTTTCTTCTGGCTGTTGAAAAATGCTGCAACACTGAGGTTGGGCACTGAGATCCCATGAGCTTCCTCTGTCCTTCAGTCTCCTGGGGCTGCTCTTCCGTATACGATTGTCAGGATAAGAATCTGGTAATTAAATAGCCAGACAGACCTCGAGAATCAGATGGCTCTCACGCACAGCCTCTGCTGTCCTCGGGGGGAAACACTGCCAAGAGCTGCAGGAAACGTGCAGACACAACACAGATGATAAATGGAGCTCCTGTTCGTTTGGTGGGTTCATCCTGTCCCCTCCTCACTGGCTGCTGTCCCCTTCCCTGCTCTGGATCAATCCGCTGAGACTCTGCCCGGTGCCCAGGGGGTGGCAGAATTGCTCAACTTCATTGTGCTGCTTCTCTGAAAAATCCCTGCAGGATGGCCTGTGCTGGTGTTTGTGCCTTGTTCAGTCCTGGTCTAGCCTTGGTGACAGCTGGGCTTTGTCATACGTGCCCTGAGCACAGGGCTCAGCAGTCCAGCTCCTGGCTCTGCAGACCTTGGAGATCAAAGGGTGAGGGAGAAAGGAGGATTGTTGGAAATATGTCCCCAACGTGCTGCCAGCTCAAGCTGTGTTTCATCAATACAGGATGGCTGTGCTAGTACACATTTATGACATAATGTATTCATCTGCCTGGTGAACGATTATTTTTGTTCATTCCAAAACATTCCAGGATTTTTGTTTGAGGTTGCACGGTTGGATCTGATTCCATGACCCATCTGATGGTTTTCTTGGAGGAACAGGTCTGTATCATGGTTTTGCACCCAGCCACGTCTTGCTGCTCCCTGGTCATCCTTCCTTATGGTTTCTGTCATTCCAAAATGCTTTTCTTTCTCCCTGGAACAGCTTCTACCCCAGAACAGACCAAGGGGACATGCTCTAGGTTCAAAGATATTGCTGCTATCTGCATTTTCTTAGACGTTAATCTGCTTTAAATCATCTCTTTCTCTGTTACCAAAACTTTTGTGGAAGCTTCCACAATGTAAGATCCGCACTGTTCCCAGCAGACAGCCAGGAGTCTGTGTTGCTCCCTGAGGGTAAAGACTCAGGGCAGAAGGAAAAGTCAGAGATCTGAGAGCCCTGTTGTGCTCAGATCTCTGAGCACAGAAGCTGAGCTGTGTTATCAGTGTCTGCTCCAACCTTCCCTCCTGGATAACCATCAGGGAGATGCTGTGGCTTGATCCCCTTTTCCCCTAATGGTGCAGTGCACCCACAGCTCACCCAAACCTTTGTAAAACTGCTGTCAGGGCTAGGCCAAGCCCATGGGAGGACGTGTTAGCCTAGACTTAAACACAGCCTGAAGTTCTCTGAGATCGGGTTCCGTGCGAGCCTCGTGCGTGCGGTGCCTGTGGCCTTATCTCAGCCCCAGATCCTGCTGCTCCAGCTCTGAGCAAACTCTGAGGAGATGCTATCAAGGAGGAGGCAGAGCAGAGCCCAGCTCTCTCCCAGCTGCCTGCTCTGGCACAGGGCTGGACGTGCAGTTTTCCCTTTTTGGTGTGACCCGGTTGATTCTCGCTCTTGGCCGTGTGCTGGCTCTGTCACACCGAGGCAGAGGAGATGTTGTACAACCCAAATCGCTCTGTGAGTGTTGGCTGTTTCTCAGATGTGGTTGGCAAATGCAGCAAGATAATCACTGGGTTTAATTACTAATATAAACAGGTTTGTTTAGCCAGTCATTCTGTAATCTTTGCCATTATTGGCTTTCCAATCACAACCAGGGTCGGGTGAATGTTTTCAGGCCCCGTCTGCAGAGAGAGAGAGGTTGAACCACTGCAGAAGGAAGTTGGTTGTCTCCAGGCTCTGGTCAAGCCTGAAGATGGTTATGGAAAGAATTGTTCTTGTTTGGCACCTCTAAACCAAATTTTAAAAGCTGGCAAGAGCAGCTGTTGGAGGTAGAGGTTTTCAGGGTTGGGCTCGGGTACTTTTGCAGATCAGTGATCAACAGGAGTCGTCGTTGGTGCAGACAAACTCTTAACAGAGCAACAGCAGGTTTAGATTGGATATCAGGGGAAATTCCTTCATGGGAAGAGTTGTCAAGCATTGGAACAGGCTTCCCAGGGCAGTGGTGGAGTCCTCATCCCTGGGGGAGTGGAAAAGCTGTGTGGATGTGGCACTTGGGGACATGGTTTAGTGGTGGCCTTGGCAGAGCTGCAGGAACAGCAGGACTTGATCTTGGAAGTCTTTTCCAACCTAAATAATTCCATGATCATCCTTCTGGCACACACCACATTGTATCTTATATCCCATATTTCATACACTTAATGTATATTTAATGTGTATTATATTTCAGTGCACCAAAATGATCTTTTAACACCTTGATCCTTAATTTCTTTTGGGATTTAGGAGCATGCTTTGCTGGAGCAGCACCGAGTGAGTTCCTTGTACCACGGCCGTGTTCACGGTGCCAGGCAGGCGCTCAGGGCGGGGGCAACACGGGGGCAGCTGCCTTGAGGATTTATTTGTGGGGACAGCAGCTCCTTCCAGCCTTGACAAGTCCTGCTGGCTGCAGATTGATTGTGTCCCCAGGAGCTGGTGGGAGATCTCGGGGCAGAAGTTGCTGACTTCATGAAGTGTTCAAAACAGGACGCTGAATCACATCCTGGCCAGCGGCAGCATCCTGCCTTAGCGTGCTCCGTACAATGGGGAGGCACCGGCCCAGCCCCCGGCCCTCGGGAGCTCTCAGCCCGGAGGTGTGGCCCTGGAAGCTCAGGAAGGTCTAATTAGGCCTTTATATTTTGTGGTGGGCTGTGTGTGGATCTTCAAAGGCCACGGAGCTGAGGAAACGTTCACTTGTTTGACACTTATTTAAGATTTGGCCTTTCCAGGAAACAGTTGCTGACTTGAAGTTGAGCAATATGAGGAGTTTACTTGGATGTAGGTAGAGCAACAGCAGGAGAGCTGCCAATTGGAAGATGTGATGATCAGACTCTTTTGGAATTGTATCTAAATCTTTTTGGGGATTTTTCTTCCATGAAACCTCAGCAGTTTGGCAGAGCCCAAACCATGGGGCCCTGTTATCAGAGGTGCTGGCTGTGCACTGAGCACTTGTTCCTGTAAAAGGCCAGTGTGGTCACTGTTTATTTAGGTGTTAGAGCTGGGTCAGAACAATATTTTGGTTTCAAATGCCTCTTGATTTTAAATATCTTAATCTTTGATAATTGTCTGCCAAGATCTGTGAGTCAGGGATTTCTCACACAAATCAGAGCTGTGCTCTGCCTGGCAAGTGTTCCTAAGATGTTTTTGGAATGGGGAATGGACAGAACACCTTCCTAGGCCTGGTTTTACTTCTAATGAAGAGTGTTGAGATTATTTCCTGAGAGCACTGAGCTGTTTCCCAAACATTTACATGTCCCTTTGCAGCATTTTAATCCCTGATGCAGAATCACTTTACCACTTCACAAAAATAAACCAAAAATAAGTCCAGATTCAAACAGATTAGGGTGCACACCACATCCATCAGTTGTTAGGTTTATCTAGGATCAGACTCTCCTCTGCAGGGCTTATCTTCCCTCTCTGAAAATTTTAGTTTCTTGAAAAAATCCTTGCTACAGGAACTGCTGGTGAAGGAAACCTTCATATCAGGGACCAAGTCAGCCAGAAATACAGGGACTGGACAAAATGTCCCGTTCAGATTTCCCAGAAAGCTGCCAGGTTCCTTGTTTGTTCTGTCTGCCATCCAAATGGTCACATCCAACTGTGTCCAGCACTCACATCCCAGCAGAGACTGCTGCCCATGGCTGGGCATCTCCCTCCCAGCCCTGCAAAACATCCTGGAGCTCAGCTGTCTGCTTCCCTCTGCAACACCATCCTGCTTGGAAAAGATGGCTTTGGAGTGGAGCGGGAAAAGAAGGATGATCCTGAGGTTTTTACCACCACTTTTCCATTGTGAGTGAGCTCTACCCCTGCCTGGCACTCTCCTGATTTTGGGAATGCTGGCTGTGTGCCCTCAGGGGGCTGGGAAGGCAGGCTGCAGTCTGGTTAAACACTCGAGGTGTCAGGGCTGAGCCAGGACTTTCCTCACTCTGCTCTTACCCCGCGTGATCCGCCTGGATTTATTTTATTTTGTTTTTCCACATTACCAATGTGTCAAGTACTCCTTGGTCTCCGCTGCCTTTTTTGGAGTCGTTCTGAAACCCAGCAGCTCAGCTGGTTTTTGGGTTGCTGTGCCACCAAGATTCCCAGCCATGCTTCCGATGCCTTTGTCTGTGTCCTGGCTGACCTTCGCTCGCACGGCTTGGGAGCTGCTCCCTTAATCCTTCAAGCTGTTATTCACCTTCCTTTTCTTTTCCAGCGGCGCTGTTGGAGAGTTTCCACTTGTTTCTCTGGGAGACACTGCTGAGTGGGTGAAATGAGGTGACTTAATAAAATAGTTCCAGGGATTCAAACAATGGGCTGACAGGAGGAATGCAGGAGGATGGGCCCATGTGCTGACAGCTCGGCTGGGGAGGAGGATGGGAGCAGGATCAGCTCCTGCCTCTGGGGTGCCCTCCATGGTGGGCATCATCCCACCTCTCCTTCAGCATGGACACTGCTCTGGGACAACTCCAGGGCCTGTGGCCTGGCTCCCCCCTTACCTGTGGTCATGGAACAGCAGTGGCAGGAACATGGCAATGTCCAGAACAGTGACTTGTAGGAAAACACAGGGAGCCAGTGTTTTGGAATAGCCAGCTTCCCTCAGACCACCAGGGAAAGCTGGGTTGTTACTGATCCTGGGATCTCTGTGTGGGCCTCTGCTCTTCCCCTGTGCCAGTCACTGCTTTCCCAAGCCTTGTCCTCCAAGTCCATGAGTCCAGGTGGGTGTGAGCTGCTGTGTGGAGCAGCTCTGGCCAGCCCCCACGGGCAGGGTGGGTGGCCCTGGGGTTGGCACAGCAGGCTGGGGACAGTCAGGGGCATGCACTGGGGACACCAGTGCTGGGGGGCTCTGTGGGGTTAATACTCCTTTTCCTAGCAGCTCGTGCAGGCTGAGGTTTGGAGAGGATCTGGCCTGGCCTCCTGAGACAGCGACTGTCACCAAAATGAAATTGCATTTCAGTGGGAATCTCAGAAATGCTGCTCAGGATTCAGACTGAGTTCCAAGCCCGTGGCGTAGCTGGGTGATGCTGGGATCAGCCTCGTGCCTTTTTGAACTCTGTGATTAATGGGATGAGCAGAAAGGATTTCTTTTTCCTTGTGAAACAATCTCTTATTTTATTTGGCTTTACACCATCCAAGTACTAGGGATTCCTAGAATTTTCTCATTCCTGGCTGTTTGGGAGCAGTTCTGTCAATTCACTTTGCGCAAGGCTGCTGGATGGGGAATGATCCTGCTCATTTGTTTGTTTCCCTCTTCCTGCCCTTTCTCTTGGAAGGTTTATCCCAGCTGCTCCTGGGTTGTCTGCAGGCACAGCCTGGATCCTGGGGTTGCCCCCAGGGTGGGATACTCAGAGCTGAGCTGGTTCAGCTCCATGTGGATCCGTGCTGATGGCTGCTCCAGCCCCATGCATCCCAGGAGTGGCTGGAGGGACATCATCAGCAGTCTATTTCTGTTGGGAAATTGGCTTTTGTGGGCTTCATGATTGATTTCATTTTTCTCTTTTTGCCCTTTGTGCCAGAGGAGCGTTTGTGTTGAATGGCCTGCAGTGTGTGCTGCCCTCTCAGCATTCCTGCTGGGATGTGGCCCACGGTCCCCACGCCTCCGAGCCCAGCAGTGCACACTCACACTGCCCTTGGTCCCTGCTCTGCTAGAACAGCAAAGCCTGATGAGTTTTTCTGTCTCCCCAACATCTCACTTCCTTCAAAATAGACAGGAGAGATGTTTGCTCCTGCAGGGAGGCTTTACCAACCCCTCCCATCACTGGAGGTGCTGCCTGGCCCCTTCCTGGCACAAGGATGTCCTGACTGTGTCCGAGGAAGGGGAGATGTGATATTCCCACCTGTGTTAATCTTAGTGTGCCACAGAGCAAAGGCCACTTGGACACCTCTTTAAGAGCAGGTGAAGGGACTCGCTGCTGGTGCTGCTGCTGGAGTCCCTGGGGCTGTTCCTGGGGCTGTGCAGTGCCAGGGGAAGGAGCAGCTTTGAAGTCCCTTTTTCCCTGGTGCTGTTTTGTGTTGTTCAGGCCCCTTCCAAAGGCCCCTCTTGTGGTCAGGAAGTGTTATCAGATGTGCCTCTATCAGGCCAAAGCCAGCAGTGCCTCCGCCTTAACCGTCGGCTTTTTTGGGGAGCAGGAGCCACCCAGCTGCTCTCAACTCTTCCTCCTTCTCTCCTTGTATCTTCCTTTCTGTTTGAGGTGCTCCTTCCCACCCTGGGGTTGTGTAGCTGTTGTGGTGTGGCTGTGGGACAATGCCAGACTCCTGCTTGCTGCAGCAGTCCTGCCTAAAATCCATCCACCCTCTGGAATTCTGAGGGTCTGGCTGGGCTGTGGGAGCGGCCGGCAGGGCTGACTCGGCCCCTCTCCAGGACTGTTTTGTGTATTTTCTCATTGCCTTGAGGTGGCCAAGCTCATTCCAGACCAAGCAGCAAAGGGGGGAAGAAAATGGGGAAAAAAATCAGTTCTCTTCCTCCTTATCAACAGGGCTATAGAAAAGGGAAGTGTGTTCTATTCTGTGGTGCTCCAGAGGCCTGTTTTCCCTTCACCTTATCAGTTTGGAAATGTTTTGAGTAGAAGATGCCATGAAACCCAAGGAACTGAGAGGCATTACCATGTTTGCCTTTGTAAAGTCATGACCAATTTTGAGAGAAGTGAATGCTCCTTTTCTTGGGGGGGGTTTGGGATTTTTTTCTTCTTTAAACACAGACCTGGCTGCAGGAGGCTGCTCACTCACCTCAGGCGTGCCTGGGTCTTCTCAGGAAAAGTGGTTTTCTCTCTCCTGACTCTGTGGATCATATTTTGAGATGAGTTCTGTAGCTATAAGATGTGTTAATAGCATGTTTTCTTGTGTCCTGCAAGATGATTATGGCTTGTGTGAGATTCCCCATGAAAACTTGGAACTCAAGCACCTGAGGCATGCAAGGATTCCTCCTGGGACACCCCACAACCAGAGCCACAAAAACTGCCTGAGGAAAACTGTTGTGGGACTGGCATCTGGCTGGCCAGGAGCATGAGCAGCTGTGTCTCTTTTCCCAAAATCCAGTGTTTTTAAGGGATTGCTTACTGGCATTCCCGGCCCCGGGGGGTGGCAGTTTGTACCGCCGAGAAGGCGCTGCCTATTGTGTTCTTCAGCACTCGAAATGGGCTTGATGTGTGTTGCAGCCACGCTCCTCTGGAGCTTTCCCAGAGGGGAAGAAATATTTCCTTTTCAAGTTGAGCAGCACGGAGCCAACGGATGGAGCAACAGCCTCTGGAGCCGGCTCTCAGCAGGGCCGTGGCCATGAGCACCCTCTCCTTGCCAGCCCCTGGGGACAGGAGGGACTGTCACCGGCTGTACCCTCCTCCTGGCACTCCTGGCATTTCCCAGGTGCTGGGATCGTTGGTTTTTCCCCTCTCTTAGGGGTGATAATTTCCTGTGTTTGGTACGCTGAGGTCAGGGAGTGGGAGGGGAACTGGTCTGCAGCTGTACTGGAGCATCAGGGTCTTGGGGCTGTGACAAAACTCGTGGGCTCTGTGTTTATTCAAGAGCCTGAAGTGACTCCTTGTAGAGGAGTTGTGCTGGTCAGGATTCCTGGAAGGGCAGGCAGGGATTGGGTGGTTTGTGTGGTGTCTGCCAGTCGAACTGGGTGAGAACTGCACAGAGAGCTCCTCATGCCCCTGGTCAGGCTGGTGGGACCAGCGTGCATTTATGGTGTGTGCCTGCAGAAAGAATTGGGGTTTGTAAGGAACAAATCCTCAAGGAATTCAGTGCCAGCCAGCCCCTAACACACCAACACCGAGCACCTTGTCCAGCAGGAGCTCAGGAACTCGGGAATGCCTGGGAAAATCCAACGTGCCAGGTGTACAGTGAGGGAAGGACCATTTTCATTTCCTGGATCTGTATTAAAGCATTGCTTTAACTGTAAAGGAATGAACAGGCATCAGTCCATAGGATGCTTTTCCTCTAGTCCTGTCCCTCCCAGGGAATATGGACTTCCCGCAGCCAGGGGCTGTGTGGGTGCTGATAGGAGCACGAGGGGGGAAGCAAACAAACAAACAAGTCTGGAGGAGGGAAACGATTAGCCGAGCCTCAGCTGGTTGTTTCCCCTCTTGAATGGCCCTCTTTCATCAGGATGTGTTGGGACAAGTGCTTTTTCAAGCCAGGATATCAGTGGAAGACACAGTGTTCCCTAAAAGCCATCCAGTTCCCGGGGAGCATCAGCAGCCGCGATTCCTCTGCTCCGCGCAGAAAATACGCCTGACCTTTTCTTTGCCTTCTGGTGTTTTTTATGGGTTTAGAAGCAAAAGGATGTGAGTTTTCCAGCTGGTTATGAATCTTTTCGAATTCCCTGACTTCTGTCTGACGCTGGGGCCACCACGATGCTGCCGCTGTGCAAAGAAAACCAGCCCGAATTAGTATGTATGAGCCACGGGGTTGTGCTTTGGGGCATCTGTCACCCCTGCCCAGGGGCGGAGGTTGGGGACGTTCTTCAATGCCAGGATTTGGGTGTTCTTTAGGAGAGGTTTTCATAAAAAAAAACAAAAAACAAAAAAACAACTCGGAGTTGTAGTTGTTTGCTGGAATTGCAGGATTTAAAGGGAGTCGTGCCTTGCTTTCCTCACTGAGCTGTGTCCAGAGCAGCTGTGAGAAGGGGCAGAGCGCAGAGAGTTCCCAGAGCGGAGATAAGGGCTGGGGCTGGGGAACGCTGTTGTTACAATGTGGTGTAAACTGTGAGCAAAGAGGCGTTTGGGTGTGTTCCCTGTGTTCAGCACCGTGCTGGGCACATGGAGATGGGCAGCGCTGGGGCTACGGGAGGCTTTGTGCAGGGGAGAACGGGGATTTCAGTGGAAATGGAAACCTGGCTCTCAGCAGGCTCCTGCCTTTGCTTTCCGGTTCATTTCCATGCACGTGGATACACGGGAACAAAAATTTTGCTGTGTGAGTTGTCCTTTTCCTGGACCACTTGCTGCTCCAGCAGCACAGCTTTCCCTTTTGCCTGCAACTGGGAATATTCTGTTTTATTGTCACAGATTTCCTGACTGCAGGAGAGAACATCTGTCAAAATCTCTCATCAGGGTACGAGATCCTGAGAACTTTGGGAAAGAGCTCTGTTTTTTCCAAGGTTTTTCCTGCTGTAGAAATCCTAGTCAGTACTTTGAGATCAAAGATCCTTTGGGGTAAAACACTGGAGTAAAATATCCTATTCCAGGATATTTTTTTGCTTTCCCAAAGAAATTTTCCCCCAAGTTCTCAGGTTGGGAATGCTGTGAATTATCTCCTTGTGCATGATCTAAGCATTCCCTGCCTCTTGTGAGTGCTGAATATCCCATACATTGTGTGGGGGTCGCTGCCTTTGTGTCACTTCTGGCCTTTTTTAACGCTTTCCTGTGAGGGCTGGGGTGAGAAGGAAACAAGGCCCTTCCTGGCTGGCCCCTGGAAGGAGCCACATTCCCGTTTGCAGCCGTGGGTGCCGTAATCCCGAGCCAGGCTGAGCTTGGATCCTGCTCAGACACAGCCAGTGAGGTGAGGGGGGAGTGCTGGAATCCTGTGGGAATGGAAGTGGAGAATTATTGGAATTAGAGTGTGGTTCTCCTGCTGTGTTTTATTGATCTTGCAGAGGCTGGAATTCAGGCAAAAATGTTACTTCTCTTTTTAAAAGCAACTGAAATCTCGAATTGAAGCCTGATCCAGATTTTTCTGGGGAATTCTGGAAATTCAGTTGGAAGAGGAGAAAGCTTTACCTGGAAACTTGGGTTGTGTCCTTAAGAGATTAGAAAATCTGAAATGATGTGAATTTCATGTCTGTCCTCACAAAAATGCTGAGGTAGAACAGAGCATTGGGAGCATTAATGCTCACTCCTGGCCCAAGGCAAAGACCACGGATAAAATCTGGAATAGATGAGTGCTGGGAGTAGTAACTCCAGTGGGATCATTTGCTGGAGCCTGAGTAACTCCTGTGTGGCACAGGAGTGGAGCATTTGTGTTTAGTAGATTCAGACAGTAATTAATGGAGATCCATGGCTGCGAGCGTGGGGCAGCAGAAAATTGGGCTTTGGAACAACAAATGGCTCTTGTGCTGTTTGGGGAATGGAGGAAGCACATCCCAAGCAATTCCTGTGCAGCTGAAAGGTGTCTCAGGAGACAGGGATTTCCAGCCATGTGGGAAATGCAGCTTCACTGCTTCTGGCCAAAGCTGCTTCTGAACAATTTCTGAGATTCTCATGTGTGTCTGGGAGTGGTGAAATCCGCCTGTGCCGGTGCTGTCCTGCCTTCTCCTCCCTTGTGTTCCAGCCCTGGGTGTCATTTCCCTCTGCAAATGTCCCTGTGTTTGCCCAGACTCTATCCCAGGATGCTGATCCAGCCACAGCAGAGCCAAACCTCTGCTCTTGTGCTGGTTGTTTTTCCCTGAGGGTCCAGTGCTGTGTCCTTTCCCTTGGGATGTGCAGGTTCCATCTCCCTTCCTCTTTAAACCTACCCAGTTGCAGGTTCTTGTTTTTGCATTCCAAAGAAATGTCACAAACTGCAATCAGCAGGAAGTGATGGGCTCAGAACCTGCTCTCCAGTCCATTGCAGGTCTCAGCCTGTAAAAAGTCCAACCCTTTGCTTCTTTTAAGTTTCAGAATTCCATAATCAAGTGATAAAGTCATTTCCAGCCCATGACAGCTCAGGCAAGTATCTCCTGCAGGGGCCAAGTAATAAAACAGTGGTGGAAAATGACAGATGAATAATTCCAGAGTCATGCTGTGCAAGTGGCTGTGGCAAAATCCTACTATTTTAGTGAGGAAAGCTCTTCCTTCCCCAGATGTGCACATTTTGCTGCTCTTTCCTTTCAGCTGACTCCTGTGTGGTTTTTTTTCCAGCCTCAGCGAGAGCTTTTTCATGGTGAAAGGTGCAGCCCTTTTCTTACAGCAAGGAAACAGCTCCCAGGGCCAGCGAAGCCTCCAGCATCCCCACAAACATGCAGGTAATGGATTCAATCCCCTCTGGAGATCCTTTCTCCCTCCCCTCCAAAGGGACAGGCTGAAGGCACAGGTGGGTGACTCCCCAGGTTGTCCTAGTGAGCCTTGTACAACCTGCTGAGCAAAGCCAGGCTTTCAGCCCACATTGAAATTACTGAGATTTATTGGGATCTTTGAGTTTGGGTTTAAACTTTTATCGTTCTCTTGGAACTGTGACTGGAGTAGAAACTTACTCTCTGTGAAGATCATGGCATTTGGCATGGCCCTCTTTAGGCAGGGAAGAAGGGCTCTGTGGAATATCTCTCCCTGTTTTCCCCAGCCACAGGGGAGAAAGGTCACTTGTGCTTCTGTGAGTTCTCTTTGCTTCCCATTTGGCCTGTGGGGAGGAAACGTGGCAGGGCTGTGTCACAGAGCTCAGCACCCCTTGGGCACTTGTGGCTGTCCTGGACATTTCTCCAGGGGCTCTCCCAGCCTCCTGTAATCTGAACTTTGGGATTTTTTGCTTTGAAACTTCCTGTTGCTGGTTTTGTTTGGATGTTGTGGTCGGAGTAAGGGATGTTTGATCAGGATTTGGGTATCTGGGTAGATGCACATTTGTGAGCTCCTCATGTCCTGGTTTCAGGAAAACTCCCTTTCCTGTCAGCTCACCACAATCTGTTGGAGTTTATCATGGTTTCAAAACAGATTATCCTGCTTCCCCCAGTCCCTTCCAGTTGCCAGCTGGTGGGAAGAAATGGCAGGGAGTGGTGTGGTGAGTGTACACACAGATTTGGATGCAGATCAGGACTTCCAGGGAGGTTGATTCTGCTTCCCCAGATACCCTGATACCCTCTGCCCATGGCAGTTTGGGAATGGGTGGGTACTGGGCAAGAAGATCTGGGATTCTGGGGCATTTTGAGAGCAGGAGCCTGTGGGAAAGGCACAGTGTGGTTCTGTGTGGTGCTGCTTAGCAAACACTCCAGCACAAAGGGGGTGTTTGAATGCCAGGCTTGGCTTTGGGTTTCTCTAACTGTCAGCAATTCCATATACCCAGCAAACAGCCTACGGAAGGAATTTTATCTCACATGGAAAGTTATGAGTGCATTACTGAGCTATTAGATGGGAATTTGCTTTGTTTTCCTGTAGATTCCTTGTTCCTTTCGTCTGCTTTCCCCAAACAGAAATGTACCCACAGACCTGGAGCTGAAGGGACTTAGTGCATGAGCAGAACTTGGAGACAGAGGGGCTCCATCACCCAAACCAGGCCATTCCTGCAGCCCTTCCCTCTGGAGGAGTTGTTCTTTCGGGTCACACCCTCTGTAGGGCCACTGGGGCTGATCCCACCATGCTGGGAGTGATTCACAGCTCAGAGTTGTTCTTTTCTCCTTTGTCCCTGTTTTTTTAATCAGAGTTTGTTCTCCTCTTCTTCCTCACCTGTTCTCATGGCCAAACCTTTCTGTCCTCTCTAGGGTGCAGTGACAGGAAGAGAATCCTCCCTTGTGCCAGGCACAGGTGGTTTCAGTTGATTTGGTGGCTTCCAAATACTGTAAGGTTGGGTTGTCACCCATGCAGGGAATGCCCATCCAAGAATCTCATTGCTCCTGGTGCTCTCTGGGACAGCAAAGTTCATTGACCTCCCTCAATTAGTGCTTTTTTACTTAGAAACATCCCATTTCTTTAAAGGTCAAGGCTCTGCTGATTCCCAGTGCAGCCAGAGTCCCTTTCTGATGCTTGCTCTGCTTTCTGTGCAGGTGACTTGCCCCAGCACCTCCAGGTGATGATCAACCTCCTGCGCTGCGAGGACAGGATCAAACTGGTAAGGACAGGTGCATTTTCCTGCTCTCATTTCTGTTGAAAGTGTTTGCAACAGACCTGTAGAGGAGCAGGAAAAGCATTGGCACATCCTGAACTTCAGAGCTGTCTTAACTCTGTGCTGGTTTCCAGCCCTACCCCATTTTCCTGACCGCTCCTTTTGCCCTGGTCCTTGTGTCCAGGTGTGAGTTGGGTCAGGGAACTGCTCTGCCTGAAATGTTGTTTTGCTAGATTTAATTTTCCATCCAGCTGACAAACACTTATACAGGAGGAGAGACAGAACCTTACTGATTCTCTTGGACTCTTTTAAGTCAGCCTTGAAATTGCATCAGCTGGGCTGGGCTTTCTTTTGAAGAAATCTGCAGATAAAAATCTGCTGTAAAAGTCACTTCTCTGCAGAGAAGTCGATGCCAGTTGTGCCTCCTGCAGGACTGAGCTATTTCAGTGAAGGTTTGGGAGTGGGAGAATACTCTGAGCCTGCCTGTTTTCAGTTCACTGCCTGACCAATGTTTTTACACTTCCTGCCTGAAACTCCAGAACAAACCTTGGGGTTACATTTTGTGGTGTTTCCCCAAACTGGAGCGGGTCATCTCAGCTAATCTTCCCCTCACCAAAAGGGCAACAAGCCTTGCTGTACCTCCCACACTGCACTAAATAAAGCTTTTGGGCATGACCAGAACTTGCCAAGCCTTGTGCAGCAGTGGCAGCACTAATGAGGCAGAGGTGGTTTGCAGGCCGTGCGTTTGGAGAGCGTGTGGAGCGACCGCGTGCGCTACATGGTGGTGGTGTACAGCAGCGGGCGGCAGGACACCGAGGAGAACATCCTGCTGGGAGTGGACTTCTCCAGCAAGGAGAGGTAGGTCTGAGCTGGCAGCCAGGCAGGATGGGCTCTCTGGCAGCACCAAACTGTCCCCGAGCAGTTGGGTTACCTGCATCTGCAGATTCCAGCAAGAGAAAGGACACGGGGCTGAGTTTTCTGATGTTTTTATTGAAGAAAGTTTGCAGTGGAATCAAGGGCCGTGGCATCCACCTCACCAGTGGGAGTTTGCTGCCTGCTCCCTGCAAAATGCTCTTGCAGGCACATTTGCAAAACTGGAACTCATTCTCTCCCCCAGACTCCAGTGTGTTGATGGAATGATGCAATGGAGCTGCTTTTGGGGAGTAGCTTTATTGCCAAATAACGTCAAAAAACAATACTGCAGAAGTAGCTCCAAAACCAACAAACAACTGTGTCAGCAACGAGCTGTTCCTTTTGTCTGACTGATAAGAGCACACAGTATTTGGAAAAGCAAGTGAAATATTTTGTTATCGCAGCCCCTCTCAGATTATTCCAGTTCTGGTGAGTAAACCAAGGCAGAAAAGCTCTTGGCTCAGGGAGAAGGGGCTGGTTTGGCAGAGCTGGAGTCAGAGGCTGGAGCTGCCAGGCTGTTGTGTGTGTTCTCCCAGGATTTAACAAGCTGCCCTGTCCTTGTGGTGCAGCCTCTGTGAGTTTTGTTTAATTGTGGAAAACTTCAGTGGTGGTTTCCCCTGGAAAGTGGGAAGGGGGAGCTTTGCACAGCAGAGGGATCTGTAGAGAAGCTCCCAGCCATGCCTTCCTCATCAGATTATTGTCATTGGCTTTGATGCTGCCTCTGTTCTGCTCTGCAATTCCCATGTGGCATTCCCTTGGTGTGGCAGGGGAAGTTGGCCTTGTCACCTCCACTCTGAAACAACCTTGCATTAATTTGCTGCTGCTGATTATTGATATGAGACAAGAGGAAGGATGGATTTCTGCATCCCAATTTCCTTTAAAACCTGAATATCTCAGTAGCTTAATTATTTATGGCTGGAAGTTCCTGGCCTTCTTTATAGCAGTGTTTTCTTGCCAGATTGTCTGTCTGAACTGAAAGTGTTCTCTTGGGTCAGATAAAAATCCATTTTCATCTGTTCCACCTGTTAGAGTGATCCCATGGAGCAATCCCCACGAGTTACCACCTTGTCAGACCTTCAGACTCCAGCTTCCAGTTTTATTTGATGGCCTAAAATATTACAAGGGATTACTAGAGCAAGGCTTGAGGATTTTAAAAATTAAAGAGTATTAATAATTTAGGCTATTGGCATGACCACATCGTGGCCTATATTTAACTTCCTGTCTCACCATCTCTCTTCCAGTAAAAGCTGCACTATAGGAATGGTTCTTCGCCTCTGGAGTGATACTAAAATCCATCTGGATGGGGATGGGTAAGAAACCACATTTAAAGGATAAATGTGAATGTCCTTCCCTACCTGGGGGCTGCTCTAGGAGAGATTCTCCATCACCTTGCAAATGAAGTGCCCATTTTGGATTCATGGCTGCAGAGTCCTCTTGTTCCAACAGTGAGTTCTTGTCTTGCTGCCCTCACACTGCCCACATGGTTCCAGGGAATGCTCTGAAACCCCACTGAGGACTGGAGCTCCCATTCCTGGCAGCCTCTTGCCATTCTTACTTGGAAGGTTGGAAAAATCAGTGGGAGAAATTCTCATCCTGATTCTTTTGGCCTCTGAGTGCCCCAGTGCAGTAGCTGTTTGTAGAGGTGGGTTGAGGTGCAGAGAAAAGCAGTTTTTGACTCGATTTTCCCTCTCTCCATCAGTGGCTTCAGCGTGAGCACTGCAGGGAGGATGCACATCTTCAAACCTGTGTCAGTGCAAGCCATGTGGTACGTGAGGGGCTGGGCTCAGGGAGACATTCTTCTTTCTGTCAGAAAATTGGAAAAAAAAAATTCAGCTGCATTTCAGCCTTCTCCATGATGGGTATTGAGTGAGCTGCAGCTGAGATCTGCTTCCCTGTGTCAGCAGAGGGGCTCTGGGAATCCTGATCCCAAACCAGGATCTGCTGCTTCTGTTCAGAGCAGCTCTCTGTCCTTCAGCATGGGGGAAGTGGCACCAGGGAGGTGAATAAATATGAAAGATGAGCTCGAATTCCTGGAGCTGCAAACCAAGAATTTCCTCTCTCTGCATGTTTCTCTCACTGGCTGGCAGAGGAGGTTCAGGGCCCATTGCCAGCCTGTGGCATTCCCTGTGTCCTGCCCCATTCCTGGGCTTCCTGCAGCCCCAGGTGCCCGTTCACCCTCCAGCTCCTGCCAGCCCTCCCCTGTGCAGGGATTCCAAACCCCTGAAGCTGAGGTGGCTGAGCCAGCAAATTCCTCCCTGAAGAGGCTGCTCCACATGGAACTGCATCTCCCTCTGCCTGGGCAATGCTGTCTCCCCTTGGAGCCTGGAGAGATCCCTGTCCCTGCAGCATCTCCTAGGGAAGAGATCCAGCTGTGGGGAAGGATGTTGTGCTGTTGGTTTGCTACAGGAACAAATAAAACTCCTGTTCCTGTCAGTTTGGAATTTGGCCCCTCCTGTTGCCAGCCTTGGATGTGGTTGATGTGTTCAGTGCAACAACTTCAGAGTAGAGCCTTAAAGAAAGGAAAAATTGAGGAGGGAAGGAAGGAAAAAGTAATGTTAGGATTTGCAAAAACAAATGACCCAATCTGGGCCTTGTCCCTGGAGCCTGTCAGGGGCCAGGAATGCTGGTAAATATGCATCAGGCTCCTTGCTGGAGGTGGTTGGGAAATTGTCCCTGTTCTTTATCTTCCTTTGGCTGTACAAGTTGGTTAATGATTAGATCCCAGAGCAGCTTGTGCCTCCTTCATCCCTGTTAATTAGAAAAGGTTTCAGCCCCTGCCTCAGCCCTGCTGTGAGAAGCCCCCAAGGTGCAGTTTGTGCCTCTTTGAGCTCTGACACCATAAATTTCCTGCTTTCAAAGAGCAAACTGCAACAACTAATGCTGAAAATCACTTTTCCTCTGTGAAATTCTCTCAGCTCCTGCTTTGTCTGTTCTCAGCTGCTCAAATCTCTTCTCCCACCCTGCAGGTCTGCTTTACAGATCCTCCACAAAGCCTGTGAAGTTGCCAGGAGGTACAACTACTTCCCAGGGGGGGTGGCCTTGGTGTGGGCCACCTACTACGAGAGCTGCATCAGCTCGGACCAGAGCTGCATCAACGAGTGGAACGCGATGCAGGACCTGGAGTCCACCCGCCCCGACTCCCCAGCTCTCTTTGTTGACAAGTCAGTGCAGCATTTGATTTGGAAAAGTTTGCTTGGCTCCTGAAGGAAATCTCCCCTTCTCCCTGTTCTCCCTGGCCTGGTTCATTTCTGGGGTTGCAAAAGCAACAAAAGAGAATTCGTGTGACATAGTCAGACCTGGAACTTTAGCTTGCGATGTAGTGTATGAGCACCAACAAGCTGCTTTTTTTTTGTTGTTTTTTCCCATTATTCTCATAAAAATTCCCTTTAACACAAGCTTTTCCCCTCACTGCTCAGTGCTGTGCATGTGCTGCCAGCCTGGAATCAGCCTCTCCTGTTCCTGTTCCTTCCCAGGCCGACAGAAAGGGAACGAACCGAGCGGCTCATTAAAGCCAAGCTCCGGAGCATCATGACCAGCAAAGACCTGGAAAATGTGACTTCCAAGGAGGTAAACAGAAAAAATTCTCACTCTTATTCTTCCTGCCAGACTCCCTCTGTAGAGGGTGATGAGGAGGCACTGTATGCCTGGGTGTCCCTGGCTTTGGAAAGTGCATTTCAACCGTTCTGTAAAGGCTCTGCTCTGGCTTTGCTCCACCTCCCTCCTGAGAAATCAGGATAATCCCAGCATCAGAACTGTCTTTCAGGACCTCAGTAACAGCTGGGTGACTTTCAAGTTAAATTTTAAGGTTTTATTTCTTCTTTTTTTTTTTTTTTTTTCCCCTGGAGAAATGTCAGAGAACCTTGCAGATAGCATTTTGCTGGTGAGTTTATGGATGGAAATTCACAAATCAAGGCTAGAGCTCGTTTGGATCCATCCCCCAGGCTGGTGCAATCCATCCACCCACAGTGCAGACGTGATCAGAGTGGGAATGGTTCTTTTTGGGGTGGGTGTTTGGTTTTTAAGGGAGGTTATTAACATGCAAGTGGTGGGAGGAAGCTGAGAACGTGTCTGTCTGTGGACGTGTTCCTCACTCCTGCTGCAGACAAGCTCTTGGTTTTTATCTCTCAAATTATTATTTTTAAGGAGCAGGTACCCCAAAATACTTTTTTTCCCCTCAGATGTCATCTGAAGCTTTCTTTACAGCTTCTTAGTTTGGGGATTTAGGATACCAGGGCAAGGGACAGTGGTTTTAAACTGCCAGAGGGCAAGGATAGTTGGGATATTGGGAAGGAATCCTTCCTGGTGAGGGGCTGGGGTGGAATTCCCAGAGAAGCTGGAATCCCTGGAAGTGTCTGAGGCCAGGCTGGACAGGGATACCTGGGATAGTGGAATGAGATGAGCTTTAAGGTGCCTTCCCACACAAACCATCCTGGGATAATTGGAGAGATGCCACATACTGAAATTCCTGGTCTCCAGAAGGCTGAGTCCCTGTTGCTGTTTTTAATGAAAAAATGAAAAGTGTCCTGCAGGGAAGTGCCCACAAATGTTTCTGCTGGACACCAAGATTCCAGTGCCATCCTTTGTGTTTGCTCTGCAGATCCGAAACGAGCTGGAGAAACACATGAACTGCAACTTGAAGGAATTCAAGGAATTCATAGACAATGAAATGCTGCTGATCCTGGGTCAGATGGACAAACCATCCCTGATTTTTGATCATTTGTACCTGGTGAGTGTCAGGAGCTCCAGGAGGGCTCTGCTGTGCTGTGTCCAATCCTTTGCCACTAGATGGTACTCCAGGCAAAACCAGGCTCTGCCTCTGGAACAAAGACTTCCCAGAGATGAACAGTTTGTGCCTGTTGTGTCTTTTTGTTGTTGTTCTGGAGAGAGTCAGAGGAAGTGCTCGTGTTTCAGGGCAAAACCTGCTTTTTAACAGTTTAAAACTTTCTCTTGTGAAGGTCTGGGGGAAATCCAAGGTGTAACCACCCCCAGAGCTTCCAGGATTTTCCTCACTTCTCATGTGTGGCATGTCTGGGATCACAGGTGTATTCCCTTTGTTTCCCTGAACTATTTCTCCCTGTGCTTAAAAATCCAGAGTGGCCTGGGGCAGTGATTTGGGATGAGCTCAGTCACACCCTGGCCTAGAACTGACTCTGTGGGTGAGTTGTGCCCGGGTCCCTCCTTCAGCAGGTCCCTGCCCGCTCAGGACAGGACATCAGTGCCCTGTTCCTGCCTCAGAGGCTGCTCCCAACATTCCAGCCTGCTCAGGAGGATGGCTGGAGCTGAGGGATTGCAGGACCTTAGGGAGAAGGGCCCCTTGGAAATGTGTGTCTGTGGCTGTTGCAGGGCTCCGAGTGGAACGCGTCCAACCTGGAGGAGCTGCAGGGCTCGGGGTGAGTACTGCTCCTCCCGGGCTCCAAACCCTCCCCTGTGTGCTGCAACTCCCCCACCACTCTGCAGAGGACATTTGTAGGCTCTAGGGATGATTTGGGGCCCATTCTCAGCCATGGGGTAACTTCTCACCAGCAGCTCTGTGGAGAAATCTCTCCAACCTCACTTTTATCACCCAGCACAGAGTGAAAAAAACAAAACTTGTCATTCATGAGGCTCATCAGGATCTCCACCCCTCAGTGTTCCCAGTGCTGTGCCAGGTGTGAATTCCTGCAGGCTGCAGAGGAGCAAAGGTTGCAGCACTAAGGAAAAATCTCCATTCAGATGGAGCAGAGCTGCCTGTGGATGAGCAAACTCTTCCTCCCTGCCTGGGCAGGTGTCTCTCCCATCCCCACAGTCCATTCCCTGCCACATTTTTTGGATCAGGGAGAATTCTGCCTATAAATATTTGCTGCTCACTCAAGGCCTGCACCAGCCTTGGTGTGAGGAACTGAAATTCTTCACAGTTTCAGCACAGCTGAAAATGTTTCATTTGGAGTCCTTGGGAGCAGATGTCTGCACATCTTGGGACAAGGAAATCAAGCAGAGTGTTAATGATTATGGCTTGCATTGGGATATGCAGTGTCCAAAGGCAAAGCTGGACAAATTCTGAGACAAATATCCTGTGTCCTTGATTTTTCTCAGTGATAGGAGGTGATAAATTCATTCTCGGGTACATTGTTATCCCTGCTGTGATATTTGGCAGGAATCAAGAGATAACACGTGGCTCTCATGGTTTTGGTCAGAGAGAAGGGCAAGGATGGGATTGCAGCTGAAACCTGGAGATGGTGATTCCTGGGTTATGTTCCCAAATGATTCACTTCTTTCTGCATCCCCAGAGCTATGTGGCGCAGTGAGGAGTTCCTGGTTGGGTTACACAGACTCAGAGACAACAAATGGGATAAAATAAACTTCTCCCTCCTGTGCCCAGGGTGTTTGGACCCTTGGGATGTGCTGGCAGTGAGAGGTGGCAGAACAGCCTCCTGTGTGCCCTGTGTCACCGGGGGTTTGGGATTAGGGCTGGAGGTAAAACCTTACAGCCCGTGTTGGGTTGGATTCCATGGATTCAGTGTCCCTCAGTGCCTGTTGATGACCATGGCAGCTCAGGGTGTCTGTCCTGGTGCCCACAGCATTGACTACATCCTGAACGTCACCCGGGAAATCGACAACTTCTTCCCAGGCCTGTTCGCCTACCACAACATCCGGGTGTACGACGAGGAGACCACGGACCTGCTGGCACACTGGAACGAGGCTTATCACTTCATCAACAAGGCCAAGTGAGTGCTGGGGCACCTGGGGAGGGACATCCCAGCTCCCTGTGTCTCCTCCTGGGCCCTCACAAAGCCACACGAACTGCAGGGCCTTGGCATCATCATTCCATGTTCCCGGAGCTCTCTGTCCCTTCCTGGGCTGGCATTAACCTCTTCCTAGCCCAGCAGTTTTATTACTGCTTTGTTTTGCTTCCAAAGGGAAATGAGGATGTTTCCTCTTCTGGAGAAGTTCTGGAGCTGCTCCAGCCATGTCTGTGTTGGACCTGCCCCAGTTGTCTCTGCAGACAGAGCCTGTCAAACCCTACCAGGCCTCTACATTCAGCCTTTTCCCAGTGATCCCAGTATCCAAAGACTTGGATGGAGGCAGGAGGCCTCATGGTGGTCTCTGAAATGAATGAGGCTGCCCACCTCTAACTCCCAGCTTTTCTGGAGAGGGATTCTTCTCCTGGCCCTCATAGTCCCAAGGGCTCCTCCCCTCCAGAGCCGTGATGTGGGATGGGCAGAGCAGGGAGCGCCGTCCCTCCTCCAGTGAAGCCATAACAGATCCATAACTGGTGGCATGGGATTGATTCTCCTGTTTGTCCTCCTGCAGGAAGAACCACTCCAAGTGCCTGGTGCACTGCAAGATGGGCGTGAGCCGCTCGGCGTCCACGGTGATCGCCTACGCCATGAAGGAGTTCGGCTGGTCCCTGGAGAAGGCCTACAACTACGTGAAGCAGAAGCGCAGCATCACGCGGCCCAACGCCGGCTTCATGCGGCAGCTGCTGGAGTACGAGGGCATTTTGGATGCCAGGTAAGGCTTGGGATAAGTTGGAAGGAAAGGAGCTGGTTGTGGATAACATCACCAAGGATTGCTGGGTCTCCGTGGGGCTCTGTGCTGTCGTGCCCACAGATGTGTGAGGGGTGCAGCCTGAAGGGTCCCTTCAGAAGAGCCAGTCGTGCTTTTCCTAAACCTTCCCTGTGCCAGGCTCCCTGCATGGAAATTAGCTGGGAGAGCTGCTCTGGTGTAATTCAGTGAGGGTCTCTCCGTGCTTGGGAAGCACATTTTGGATTTCTCAGCAGCCAGTGCTGCTCAGCACAGCATTGTTCTTGTTTTATGAGGCAGAACTGAGCTCGGGCCGTTCCGGAGGCAAAGCGTTCATGGTTCTTTGCCAACCCCAGGGCTCTGTCACTGCAAGGGCTGTAGTATTTATCTTCTAAGGATAGAGGAGAGAATTCTGTCCCCTGGTTCAGCAGGAGCTGTGCCACTGGACGTGCAGAGGGGTCAGTTTGGGATGTTCTGTTCTGAGGGGGTTTCTATGCCCTGAGGGGTCTCCCAAGGCCTGATCCCACCACAGCTGCACTCTGCAATGGGCAGGTGAGGGGAAATGCTGAAGGTGGTTTGTCCAAGTGGGATCTCAGGTCTGGGCCCAGCCCTTGGGTTCTGGGCTGTGGAGATGGAAGGAAGCTCCTGGCACTGGGCATCCTGAGCAGGGCAGTCACTCATGTCCTTGTCCTCTCCCCAGCAAGCAGCGCCACAACAAACTGTGGAAGCAGCAGGCAGAGAGCAACCTGCCCCAGAACACCGACGGCACCACGGGGTCAGGAGATTTCTTACTGGAGAGCTTGGACATCGACCTGGAAAACCGCCTGGCTGACCTGGACATGCCTTCCCAGTCAGCCTACCTGGACAACCGTGGCTCCGACGGCTCCGTGGGCTTCGGTTACTGCTTCCGCCGCCTCTCGGACACGCTGCTGGAGAACAAGATCCCCGGGGACAGGGAGGGCTTCTTCCACATGGAGCAGCTGGAGCGGGAGGCGCTGGTGGCACAGCCTCTGTCTGCACCCTCCCAGGGGAGGCTGCTGGAGACGGGAAAGGCCCCGGAGAGAGCGGAGCCACTGGCAGAGCTGGGCGGCTTCTGTGAGAAAGAGGCAAAGAAGAAACTGGACTTCAGCCCCAGGAAGGGAAGGATGGTCCTTGGGGAGCCAGGGGAGGACGGTGTCAGGGAGGAAAATCCCATGGAAAAGTGGAAGCGGCGTTTGTCCATGCACAAGGAGGAGAGCAGGCTCAATAGGGAGAACTTGAATAACAACAACAGCAAAAGGAGTTGCCCAGAGGATTTTGAGGTGCGTATGGAGGTGAGATGGAGGTGATTGGCATGGCTGACTCTGCTGCAAGTGAAACTGCTCTTCTCATCCTCATAGCCCAGTTTCATTTGGATAAAGCCTTTCATTCCATGATGAGCTTCTCCCCTTTCGAGGCGCTTCTGACCAGGGCTTTGCTTGCCCGAGCTGTGGATGTAGATGCCAGAGAGTGCCCAGTGAGTGCCCTGTAAAGTGCTGTGGGCAGCTCGCTTGCATGACCCTCGCTTGGCACGGTAGGTATTCCTTGGAGACACTGTCTGCTGGGAAAGCACGTGGCTTTAGTTCCTGCTGCAGGGCCTGAGGTGGAAATGGGCTTTGTTCCAGATCTCTTTGGCTGTCCCACACCTTGCGGGCTGTGCTCGTTGATCTGTCCCTGTTTTCTCTCCTGCAGCACGACGCTGTGTTCGGGATCCTCAGCAAGGTGAAGCCTTCCTACCAGTCCTGCACTGACTGCATGTATTCCTCAGCGGGGTTGGCCCCCGACTCCTTTGGGGAGCAGTGCGAGCGGCTCGGCGCCGGCGCCGCGCGGCGCAGCAGCACCATCTGCACCCAGCCCCCCCTGCTGTCCCACCTGCACTCCCACCTGATGGAGCACCTGCCCAGCAGGACACCCCCCGAGGAGCCAGGCAGAACTAAACCTAACGAGGCTCCGCTCCCTCTGGCGCCAGGAGCCGGGACTCTGGAGGTTGGCACGTGCAGGTCACTCGATCAGCACTGCGGCCTCTTGGAGAGAGGGAAAGATGCGCCAAAAACCCCCGAGAAAACTCTGCTGCCCAGGAGAAACTCCCACTGTGACAGGAGCCTCCTTCACGCAGAGGTGGTGAGGGAAGAGTCTCTGGCCAGAAAGGACCCCAGACCCACCAAGGACCTGAAGTACCTGTTGTTCAGCAAAGACTTGGAAAAGCCGAGCGCCAACAGTTACTTGATGCAGCACCAGGAGTCGCTGCTCCAGCTGCAGAAAGCGGGGTTGGTCAGGAAGCACACCAAAGAGCTGGAGCGCCTCAAGAGCCTGCCCTCAGATGCCTCGGCGCTGCTCCGGGACAGCCCCCTGGGCAGGGTGGACTCCAGCATCGTGGAGGAAAACGAGGACTTGATGTCCCATCCCGGCCTTGTGCCTCTCCTGGCCCCACTGGTGCCCGGAGACGCCGAGAACGACGTGGAGAAGCTGGGGGTGAAGCGCGTCCTGGAGGGGATCTCCCAGAAAACCTCCACGCCGGCCGGGTGCCGCCTGGAGCACACGAGCAGCTTCACCAAGGACTTCCTGAAGACCATCTGCTACACCCCCTCCTCCTCCCGCAGCTCCAACCTGACGCGCAGCTCCAGCAGCGACAGCATCCACAGCGTGCGGGGCAAGCCCGGGCTGGTGAAGCAGCGCACGCAGGAGATCGAGACCAGGCTGCGCCTGGCCGGCCTCACCGTGTCCTCACCCCTGAAAAGGTCCAATTCCCTCGCCAAGCTGGGCTGTCTCAACCTGTCCTCCGAGGACTTGTCGAGTGACGTGGACGTGTCCACCATCACGGACTCCAAGGAGGCCGTGTCCAGCGAGTGCTCTGTGCTCTGTGAGCCCCCCCTGAGGAGCGCCGACGGCACCTCCAAACCGGGGCTGAAGCCTCTGGCTGGGAATGTGAAGAACACGCTTTGGATGGGCAAAAGTTGATGCCTCGCGGGGGGAGGAGGGGGCTGGATTTTGGGGGTTTGCAGCATTTATTCATTGCACCAGTGCTGGTTTGTCATCTGACTTGCAGCAGCTCATCTGATGCCACCTCCTCGTCCCCTCCCTGTGCTCCGAGAGAGGAGGAAAGAACCACGATGGGTCACGGTGAAGGGCACAAGGGAAATAAAATGTGTTGCATGGCTTAGAGGAGGACTTGGTGTGTGACTTGCCTGTTGTCCTGCAGGATGCTCTTCCTAGTACTGTTTGCCAAGTGTAATAACGTGGATTTGTGTGTGGTTATGGATAGATATTTGTATCTCTATCTATCTATATCAAAAATGCTGAAGTATTCTGTTTCAAAGACTCAAAATAATTATTCATTACTTTTTTTTACAGAACAAACACAAGTCTCTCTTTAAACAGGGCACTTGTGGAAAATCCTTAAAATGGTGACACGCACACTACCTCTGTTCTCGCTGGCTTTTCGTCCTGGTTTGCTGTTTGGGGCTTTTATCCAAAAGGCTTTTCCCAGAATTCTTGCTGTTGTTTGAAGGAATTCCCTGAGCTGTAAAGGCCTGGAGGAGTGTGGACACAGAGGCTTCCCCAGGCTGTGGCTGGGAGGTGACAGAGCTGTGACCCGATGTCACCCTGGCTGTGTGGCTGTCACGGGTGTTGTGTTCTTGGGGTGTTTTGCTGTTGTCGTGGTCGGTGTTGTCCCAGTGCTGACAGAGCCTGGCCAGTGGTTGCCTGTGGACCCTCGTGATGTGGAGCTGTGTCAGTGTCGTGGGTGCTCTGGGGACCCTCTGTCACTGGGCTGTGGGTGACGTGAGGTGGCCGAGGAGGGGTGGCTCTCCTGTAGGTGACAGAGTGTCCTTTGTGGTTGTGCTGTCGGTTTTGTAGGACGGTGCCTGTGCCCAGGGAGCTGCTGGAGGAATCCTGGGTGTTGTTTGTGGCAGTGTCAGGAGCCTGGCTGGCCCCAGAGCTGGACCCACGTGAATCCTGCTGGAGGGAGCGCTCAGACAGGAATGTGGACACGCTCTGAGGAGAGGGATGTTGGAGCTGGGGGCTGTCCTGCTCTCAGTCCAGTGCCACCCCCTCCTGCCAGGGCTGGTGCTTGGGTCACAGCAGGGCACCCATTCTATTGGGAATGCACATTTTCTGTGAATATTTTTGGTAACCAGCCTGGTCAAGAGCTGCTCCATGCGAGCTCTCGCTGAGTCCAGAGGGAAGAGCTTGGGAAGTGAGCAGAGGATGTGCTCCAAACCTCGGTGCTCCCTGAGCCCATCTGAGGCCTTGTGCCTTTGGGGGATGTTTTGAAATAGATTTAGGGGGTCAGAGAGGTGGATTTGCTCACCCTGGCTGTGAGTATTCCCACGTTTTAAAGTCTCCATGGAAAGGCTTTCTTGCAGCTCCCCTCGTTGAGGTCGGGCAGAGCCAGGCTGCAGCAGCTGCTCTGAACTGTACTCATTGAAAATCCAGTGTCTCGAGGAAGGGGGCTGTGCGTTTTCATGCCCTAAATGCCTGGAGTTCCCTTTTTCCCCTTCAGCATAAGATCCTGCATGTTTCATTTGTGTGAGGAGTCGTAGGGACAGGCAATCAGTGAATAATTGTCCCTCCCCAAAAGAGTCTGAATTTGATTTGCGCTTGTTCCACCCAGGAGAGCTGGTGTGGAGCAAAAGCTGCTCCAGGAGGGAAGTTTTGCAGGAGCCTCTGCTTGGCTGGGCTGAGGCAGGGCTGGGTTGTGTTCAGGGCAGGGTGAAACCCCACGAGCCACGGCCGGATCCTTTCCCTGTGTTTGGATCATCTTTGCACCCAGATTCGGATTTGGGGAGTGGCAGACGGGAGGCCCCGGGGCTGTTGAGTGCCGCAGGGTCGGAGCAGCACCTGGGAAACCTCCGTGTCCCCTGCCCGGGACAATTCCCCTGTCACCCACAGGTTATTGCTCTCTGTGTGCTGCCGAGCCTTCCCATCACTGCCTGGCTGAGGGAAGAGGTTCTGGGGGCAGTTTTGAATGAAATCCCAAAATTCCGTGAACTGATACAAGCGATCATCCGATTTCCTTCCTGTTACTTTTTTGCCTGCCGAGTTCTGCCGCTTGCAGCCCGCCGCGTCCCGGGGCTCAGCTCGGCACCCTCCGCCTGCCCCCGCTGCTGCTCCCGCCTGGCTCTGGCTGGATCAGCCCCAGGCTTCGCTCTGTGCTCGGGGTACAGACACGGCTTGGTGGGAGCTGCTCCGGAAGCTCCGCTGTGCCATTCCCGGGGGGTTGCAGCCAAACCTCCCCCGTCCCGTCAAGTTTGTTGCATGACAAGGTTGATGTGCTCGTCCTCCCCACGTGTCGCACGTGTCCTTACGATGGAGTGCCTTACTCATAGTTTACAAACACTGTGTATCTGCTGAGCTGTTGGACTCTGCTGTTTGCTGTTCTCTGGGGAGTTTTTGGTGCTTTTGGTGTTTCCGGTGGCAGTGAGGCCGTCCCTCCTCCGGTCCTGCCCTCCTGTCCCCGCCGAGCTCGGCGCTGCTCTCCTGCTACCGCTTCCCTCTGCTCTGGGCATGGCCGAACCGAAGGGCTCCGTGACAGCCGCGGTGCCGATGGCTGCTCCCGGTGTCCCCGTTTATCCCGTTTATCCCATTTATCCCATTTATCTATGCATCGCTGCCGGAACGCGGGCGGGCTGTGCAGGGACACATCCCGTCCCCGACCACGCTTTGCTCGGCAGTCCCAAACCCTGTCCCGTCCTGCCAGAAATCCTGAAATGCTCGAACCGGCCCCGGATTCCCGGCCCGGGCGGTGCCGCTCGGTGCGGCAGCAGCGCCCGCCCGACCCCCCGGGGGCCCTTCCCGTGTCCCAGGGTTTGTCCCGGCCGTGTCTCTGCTCCCGGCCGGAGCGGTGGGGACAGTCCCGGTCAGTCCCTGAGGAGGGGGGTGAGTGTGTGTAGCTGTTCCTGTGCATTGCTGTACTCCATAACAACGTTCCTTTATTCCATGGTATTTCTTATCCCAGTTTTATATGGAAATCTGCAGGATTTTTGTACTGTATGCCCGCGGGAGGGATGCATCATGCACTTTTTTTTTTTTTACTTTTGTTTGTAAAAATGTCCTGGATATTTTATGTGCTTCTTGTGAGGAAAAAAAATAAACTTTTTTTTTTTTTCCTTTTACAAATGAGTTTTGTAGCTTTGTTTGGAGGTGGGGAAGGAACAGATGCTGAAGAGGTGGAAAGAAAAGGAGGGAATGGGAGCCACTGCCTGCCCTGTGTTCTCATTCCCCATCCATCCTGGCTCTGCTTCCCTCATTTTTGGTCCTGGCTGTTTTCTGGTGCTCCTGAAGGCTGGATCCAGAGGAACAGGTTGGGAATCAGTCATTCTCCACCTTGTTTCTTCAGACACCCCAGACTGGGTTCAGGAGAAGCCGCTTCACCTTCTGGTAAGGATACCAGCAGTGGAGCAGTGGCACATGGAAAAGGGACACCTGCACCTTGCCAAGCCTGGAAAACCCTCCTGGGAGAGGGCCTTGATGCTGCCACAGCCACGTGGGCTGTGGAATTCCCACCGGCGTGTGCTGCTCTCCTCAGCAGAGCCACATCCCGGGTGTGGATGGCCAGGAGCTCCCACAGGGACTCGGCAGCTCCCAGGCTGGGAAAATCATCAGCAAACGATCGAGGGCACTGCCCTGGGCTGCCGGGGGTGGGTTTGGAGCGTTTGAGTCTCCTTCACCTGAGGATATCCCCAGGGGAGGGATGGATCTCCGGGGGTGGGAGCAGCTCTGGCACAGCCTGGGCAGGAGCTGAGGCACCAGGAGCTGGAAGCGGATCTGTCCCTGCCCTGATCCAGGACCCCAGCAGGAGCTCTTGGCAGAGGGACAAGGCCTCCCTGGAGTTTCCCAGATGTGCTGACACAACGGCACAGGAGGGAAAACAGCGGGAGCAGAGTTTTATGGGACTCGTACACCCAGGGTTAACCCTCTTCAGAGCTGGGAGGCTCATGCTGAGCTGGGAGCCCCAGAGCTCTGGATTGGGAAGAGCAGCTTCCCGCTGTTGTTTGAGGTCCTGGAGCACAGCCTGTCCCTCAGCCCACAGCAGTTTGGGGTCAGTGTTTGCTGTTGGCCCTTTGAACTCCCCATGGCTGGGTCAGCACAGACGTCGCTCCCTGCTCAGTTCAGCTTCCCAGAGATGGAGCCTCCCCACGGAGCCATTCCCGGCTCCAGAGCTGGGTGTGAGTTGGATATGGGGAACCACAAGATGGGACCATGGAATGGCTGGAGCGTGCCCAGGCTGCCGGTGAGTCCCTGGCTGGCTTTTTGTTCTTGTTAGGATTGGAAATTGGAAAATTAGGATCCTTTTCGGAGCAGCTCCTCACGGCCGAATGTTACATCCTGTTGTGATGTTGCCATGGCAAAACCAGGCAACATCTGGAGCAACACAAATTCTGTCCAGCGACCAGGGAGGGTTTATTTATAGCCTCGCTGGCCAAAGGAGATGCCTGAGCCTGGGGCTGCCGTGGGCAGGGGCAGCCTGGCACTGGGTGCCCTCCTGGGTGGGAACTGGGGTGGTGGGGAGGTGCAGGGTCCAGCTGTGTCCCCCGTCTCTCCCCATGGAGGAGCTGCACGTGCTCCAAAGCTGATCTCCTCAAGGACCCTCTGATGGGAGGGTGGTTCCCTGCCAGCATTTCCTGATTCCATTGGTGTTGGGGTGGTGAGCAGGTACTTTTACAGTGGTTTTGGGTATAAAGGTGAGGTTTGGCAGGGGAGTGAGGCTGATTGAGAAGCCACAGGAAGGACTCCAGAGGCTGTGGCTGCATTTCCACGCTGGCAGAGGAGAAGCTGCTGTCTGGCAGTGGTTCTCCAGCTGCCTGCAGCCCCAGGATGATGCCTCTGTGTCCATTCCTGCTGGACTGTGACTGAACAGCCACTCTGGCCCCTGGAAAGGTGGAAATGTAAATATTTTTCTAAGCAGAAGCTGCAAATCTGCACTGCCAAGGCCAGAGGAGCCGGTTCCTGCAGCGGGCACTGCAGGTTTGCTCCGGCCTCGGTGCATATTCCCTAAAAGTCTCTTCCTCCCTCTGTTTGAAGGACGGGGCTGCAGCAGCTGCCATTTCCTTTTATGCAGAGGGTTCAGGAGCAGAACCACGTTGGTGCCGTGTCAGAGCTCCGAGCAGCTCCCTGGAACACGGGGACACAACGCCCAGGGCAGGCCCCAGGACAGAGCCGTGCCCCTTCCACAGCAACCCTGGGCTCTGCAGTCCCCACACACAACAAGCCTGAACCACCACGATGTCCCCAAATCAGGAGGGTTTGTGAGAAGCCCAGAAGGAATTTGGGTTTGTGAGAAGCCCAGAAGGAATTTGGCTTTGCCATGAGGGCTCGAGGGGAACACCCAGAATTATTGATTGGGTAACGGTGCCAATGTTGAGTGAGTTCATCCCATGGGAGAGGGGACTTGGCTGTGAAATTCCTCACTCCTGCACCTGCCAGCACATCTTGCCCAGCGTTTCTCTACCTGTCAGGACTGCTGCTGCCAGGTTCTCCTGCTGCTGCCAGGTTCTCCTGCTGCTGCCAGGTTCTCCTGCTGCTGGTGTTGGCAGGAGCAGCAGGAGCCCGGCCACCAGCCCTGATCCCGCTGGGAATTGGTTGTGTTTGCTCTGGGCAGCCTCGGCAGGGATTTAAGGCTTCCAGTGGAAACAAATGGGGTTTTGTCTGTGCAGAGCAGCTCTGCAATGTGTTCTGATAAAGAACTGTCCCAGCAAGGGGCCTGGCTGGCTCCAGGCCGATAAAGGCTGGGATAACCCTCGTCCCTCACTCCTTCCCCCAGCAGTGGCCAGGATTCTCTCCTGACACAGGACATGGGATGAGGTGGTGGCATCATCACCCGGCCCAGGTGTCACCCACACAGCTGCTGTGTCTGTGGGGCTCAGAGGCTGCCTGAGCCCTTGAGGTCTCTGGATGAGGCCCTGCGGGATTTTCCAGCCTCATGGAATATCAGAAGATGCCTTTGGGCTGGGGCCAGGTCCTGTTTGCCGACTCTTTATGTGGCACTGGCATAGCTCAGCCCTGACACCGCAGAGGTGCCTGTGCAGGCACCTCTTTTGGGATGACATAGGTGTTTTCCTGCATCCTGCCTCGGGATGCTTCCCGGCTCGGGGAACCATAAAAGGCAAAGCACAGGGGCAGCGGCTGTGCTGGGAGCTGAGCTGGGAGCTGCGGCTCACTGCAATGCCAGGCATCCCCGCTGTGTACAAACGGATTAGAGCCCTCCAGCTCCCCGGCTCCACCGCCTTCCGGAGGGCTATCCAAAGGGAGCAACGTTCTGCTCAGAGGGTTATTTAGAGAAATGCCCAGCACATTTAAAGGGATTTTTGATAAGTTGTGTTTCGGAGTCTCTGCAGGGAAAGTCGTGTGTGAGGCCGCTGTCGGGCTCCTGTTTATCTCGTCAGCCGCTCTCTGTCACGGCAATTCCCTTTGCTCTAACGTTTCCCGCTGATCGTTCCAGCTGTTCCGGCTCTGCCCCGCGCTCTGTGCAGGCAGCATCTCTCCCCCAAACTCTGGGACACAGCCCAAGGCTGAGTGCTGCTTCCAGGGAAGGAGCACTGGGGGAGCCGCTCCGCATCCCACGGGCACGGGGCAGGGAGGAGGGAACAGTGCCAGGGGCATGGATGTGGGTTTCCATCTCTCTGTGGAACCCACAAGGAGCTGGCAGAGGTGCTCCTGCCCAGACAGCCTGGCAGTAAATCCCTCTGGAAGCACGAAATCAGAGGGAAGCCAGGATTGCTGCACAAGACTGTGGGGAGCTGTTGCTGGAGCAGGTTGAGGAAAGAGGAGAATCCCTGGAGAAGGATGCAGATGGGAAGCAAGTCCTGACTGTGAAGTGCCATGGACCAGCAAATTAGCAGCTGGAGGGGGTTTTTCCGTTATCCAGGTGGGATGTGTTTGGGAAGGGACCAGCATGGCATCAGCTGTGCTGGGTGTGGTGTCAGGAGTGGCAGAGCACCGGCTCCGTCGTGCCAGCGGGATGTTCCTCTCCGCTGGCCATGAGGCCAAGGAACGCCGGCTCACATGACCCAGGCGGCGGCGCTTCCAAGTGCCGCCGTCTCCCAGAGCAGAGCGAGGAGGAGGCGGTGCTGAAAGCCTGCCGAGACCCAAGGTGGGAAAAATCTTGGCTGGCCAGTCCCAAAGCACTTGGAAGGAGGAATTACGGTGACAGAACTCCCGGCCATGGAAGCCTCCACCTGGCAGTACTGTGGATATTTACGGGATGACACAAGTAAGGCGAGGGGGAGAGACTGCCCAGCTTCCCGGGGAGACTCCGCAGGGACGTGTGAGGATTATCCACTGCTGCAGCTCAGCCAGGAGGGCCTGGGACACAGCCGGGAGCGGGGGGACCTCCCCGACCTCCGCAGCAACACCGCAGGCCCTGCCAAGAGGTCAGAGATGAGCAGCGGCGGGCAGAGAGGGCCGGCAGGGGAGCTGTGCCTGGAAGAGCATCCCGTGTCCAAAGTGTGCAGGAGAGGGCGGGAGGGAGAAGCCCCTCCAAAGGTGTACGAGCTGGAGGTGGTGCCCAGGAGGGTGGGCACGGGCAGGACCGTGAGGCCGGTGGTCTACAGGCTGGAGGAGAGCGAGTACCGGCGCCTCATCCAGGAGGCAGAAACGGAACCCGAGGAGGAATGGGAAGAGACAGAGGACACGCTACCCTTGATTCAAGAGGGCTACGCAGGGGATGGGATGGTGGCAAGCCCGAGCCTCAGCAGGCTCAACTCCTTGGAAAAAGTGCTGAGGAGGCAGATGAGCCGCTCGGACTCGGAAAGCAGCGTGGAGAGCAGGCAAGTGACCAAACTGAGCCCCAAGGGCCCCTCGGAGGGCAACAAACCGACCGTGCCCATCAGGTCCGACAGCTTCGAGCGCAACGCCATCCTCATGGATTACATCCTGCAAAGCAAGCAGGATGCAGGCACACCTGTCTCCTACATCCCCAGGGACAGCAGCAAGGCAGCCGAGAGCCTGAGGCAGGCGCGGGGCTTCGCCCCCCAGCCCGATGGAACACTTGACCTGTGCCAGAACGGCCAGGCCAGCGAGGAGGATCCGGCCAGGAAGCCCGAGCCAGACCAGCAGGTAGTGAAGAGCCTCGAGAGAATGTTCCCTGCGGTCACAAATTACCCCTCGGTGGCCAGAGAGAGCGGGAAGCTTTCGAGACAGAGCAGCAGCCAGCTCCCGGAGAGCAGGGAGCAGCTCGGAGGTGAAGCTGATGAACTCGATTCGTACATCCCAAAAAGAACCCCCCCGGCCCCCCCTGTCAGGACCCACAGCAAGGAGAGCCTGGCTCTGAGTATGAGCAAGGCTGTGGCGCTGACGGAGGCGCTGCTGGAGCCCCTCGGCGATGAGGCCAAGGCTGGCGGGGAGCAGTGGGCAGCGGCGGGCACGGAGCTGCTCCCTGGAGGCAGGACTGCGGGAGGAGGGGGCTCGGAGGAGCCGGAGCGGAAGGGGAGGCAGAGTCAGGAGGATGAGAATGTGCTTAAAGTTGCCGATGCCAAGAAAACCTTCGAAAAGTCCAAGGCGTCGGAGGGGACGGCAGCAGCACCAGCGCCCAAAAAAGGTGAGGAGTGAGGGGCGCCGGCTCTGCCGTGGGGCTGGGGGGTCCTGCAGGGCGCTGTTCCAGGGCAGGTGGGAACACGGCCGTGGATGGGGAGGAGGTGCCGGGAATAGCCAGGTGACAGACGGGATGTGCTCAGGGCACACGGAGTCTCCTAAGGAGGCAGGATGGGAATCAGGTGTTGGTTCAAAGCCCTTCGTGCAGTGAAATTGTTTTGGAGATTTGTTTTGTCAGACTCATGTGTAGGAATAAGTACAATTTACTGCTTCTCACAGCAGCTACAGTGCAGCAGTGTCCATAGGATGCGTCCTCCCACTGCCATGTGGGAATATTTGCCTCTCCAGGCACTGCGTGAGCCAATGTAATTTTATTTTAGCTATAAAAAAGCAGCATTATTTTCCCTAAATTCTTTTTCTCCTGCACTGTGACTTCACTGAATAAGCCTTTCAGGAGAATGACATCAACTTGGAAACGCTTTCACTGAAAAAAAAAAATACGGGGAAGTGAACTCTGTAGAAATTTTCCTGGTAAAACAGCAGTTCTGCAGAAATAGGAGGGATAGAAATGAGTGTTTGTGTGAGAGTTTGGATCCCGCAAGGAGCCACCCGACCCACGCTGCTTAACTCCCATCTTCTGTTCAGTGACAATCTGCAATTGTGCATTTCCTTATAAGGGAAAATAAGCGTTTTAAGGCGCAGGAAATCTGTGGTGGCTTTGAACTGAGTCTGCTTAAAAAATAGGTGTGATCGGTTACTGTCGCGACAGAGTCGGAGCGTGAACGTGCCGCAGTTTGTGCGTGTCAGGGATGACAAAATCCCTGCAGGGATGACAAACAGCTCCTGTGCTCTCAGGAAGCAGCTGAGGACACATTGCACGATGTAAAGAAAGAGAGGTGGGAGATATTTGTCGCAGCAAGCACTGCCAGGCTCAGAGCAAGGAGCAGGGTGGTGATATCCGGGTGTGGATCTCCACGCTCCTCGAGAGGGAGGTTGGCTGGTGTCACTCCAGCTGAGCTGGAGCGTTCCCCTCAGCCACACCGGGCACTGGGATGTTTGATCAGCTCATCCTGCCCGGGCTGGCAGGGGCAGGTGGATGGAATAGGTCTGGCAGAAGAAGGGCTAAGAAGGGATACAAGGAATCAGCTCCCTCCCCAAGGCAATACCAGCTGCAGCCCAATCCCTCCTGACACATTTTTACTCCTTGTTCTCCAGAATAAACAGGGAGGGGAGGTTGAGACAATATTTCGGTGCTGAACTGTGGAAAAGTTGCAATAAAAAAATCACAGACTCACGGAATGGTTCAGGTTGGGAGGGACCTCAAGGCCCATTTTTTTCCCCTCCCTGCATGGGCAGGGACACCTTCCTCTGGAGCAGGAAGAAGAGCAGGAGCAGCTTCCTATTGTGCTCTATCCATGACAGTCTGTTGGGGTTTTAAAAGCTGGGTTAAACACTGATCTTCCCAAATCTCAAACACGGACACCTCACCTGGATTTACCCTCATGTGTTTCCTTTCTTATACCTCTGATTTTTCCAGCACCTTTGGTCCATCCTGATCCTAGACAGCAGGAGAGAAACAGAAGATGGCAAAAGAATTCCAAAGTGCTTGAATAGTGGGGCTCTGTGATCAGTGCCCAGGAACCCCAGCACCCAGCCCCGGCTCCTTCCCTGCCTGCCTGATTTTTTCCTACTGTTCAGGATGCTAGGAATTGCCAATCCCAGGATATTCATGTTGTAAATAAAATACAGCTTTTTTTTTTTT
>VYXF01007274.1:863237-882645 GCA_013397295.1 Polioptila caerulea
CTGCAGCAGCCGCTCGGTGGCACCGGCGTGTGCCACCCCCGGAGCGCCCGTCCCCGCCGTGCACCATGGCAGAGGACAAAAGATGAGCGCCCTGATGGGGGTTTATTTTGGGTTTATTTTGCGGAGGCTCCTGTGGAGCAGGTCCTTTCACGCCGTTATTAGGGGCTCTCTCGAGGCTGTGCAGGAGATGCGTGGACTCCTGGGCTGTGTGACATGTCATGGACTCACCAGGGGATCCCAGAATGGTTTGGGTTGGAAAGGACCTTAAGGACCAGCTCATCCCATCCCTTTGCCGTGAGCAGATATCCCTGGGCTTTGTTTTCTTATGCAGGAAGCCACGTTGTTTAACAGTGATATGCCAAAGGCTGGAATTTAGAGGTTAGTCCTTACCTGTGTTTTATGAAATTCCCACCCATTCTGTTATTAGCACGAGGGAAGGTCTTGGACACATGGGCAGGTGTCTGACACCACCACACAGAGGTTCAGCTGCAGGACTTTATGATGCTGTAACTGACTGATTGCACAGGAGACAGATCTGAAAAAAAAAAGAAAATAAAAAGAAGGCAGTGAAAGGTGCCGGGAAACAAAAGTAAACGCGATGGAAGCAGTTTTATTGTTGAAGATAAGTGATATGTGTTAGGGTTGGGGTTTTTTTTAGCAGCTGGAGTTGGTCTGAGCACGTCTGTGTGTGCAGATGTGCGTGGGGATTACTGGGAGCAAGACCAAGGACGGTGGCAAAATCAGAGAGGGATGTTCTGAACGCACCAGGCTGCGCTTGATTTTTCTGTTCGCTGCTGAATTTCCCGATTTTGTTTGAATTTTAGGCCAGGCTGTTCCCAAATTACCTGGCACCATCCTCTCCCTCTGTGTGCCTCCGTGGCACGCATGAGGGAAGCTCTGGAGTGTGGGAAAATGGTGTGAACTGGCACAGAGTGTCCTGGGAGAAGCGTGTTGGGATGTGGGGAAAGCAGCGGGTGTTGTGTGCGGGAGGCAGGAGAGGGTTTATTCCATTTTCATTTGAATAACGAGCATTGAATCATCTTTTCTGCTCAAAGGGGGGGGGAGAAAAAAATCCAGATGGCTGTGTGCTTGCAGGAAGGTTTTATTGCAGCTAATAGTGGTGTTTGCTAAGGACTGTGTACACAAAGGTAGAAGATCAAATACTTTTGTGGCAATGCCTGTTTATTTTGGGTATATGTGTTTTTCTGTGTTTTCAGTAGCCCCAGTAAGACCTGACACACTCGGGGACACATCAGGCAGCATTTGCTTGGTGTTTGTTTCAATACAGCACTTCATAATAGTAATTTTTCAATGGTCACTTGTAGCCTTTTATCCAGATTGCTTTAATCAGCATTTGTGTTCTCTGTTGGCATTGCTCTGTCTTCTCCCGAGCCGTCTTTTCAAACACCATTGGATTTTTTCAAGTGAAATCTTCATGCTTATTGCATCTGTCACTTCTGGGATTCACTCCAAGCGAAAGGCAGGGATTCAGTTTAATGGCAGTGAGGAGGAATGTGCAGGAGGGGGAAATATCAGCTTTTCCCTGGGTGATGCAGCACAGGGTGCTGAGCTCTGCCCTGGGTGACACCGTGGTGGCCACGTCCCACATTCGACTTTAACGACGGCTCCCTGACACAGCTCATTAAACCAAAACGTTCTGTTGTGATGGGGAGGGAATTTATGGTCCTGGCTTGCATTTGGTGATCGATTCCAAGGAATATCCCTGGGATGCCAGCTTCCTATTCTGAAGACACGAGCAAAACACTTCCTGGCCCGAGTTTGCAGCTCGGTGAGGTCATCAGTGCACCACTCCCAGGGCCAGGAATGTCCTCTTGGGCAAGCTCACAGGCACATTTTCACTTGACTTTTAAAGTCTGGGTTTGTTTGTTTTGATTTTTGTTTTACTGAGGCTTTTGTGATAATCTCAGCCCTTCTCCGAGGATGTGTTGGAACAGAAACTCACTGAGGATTTGAAGTGCCCCAGTTTAAGCCTTTGCAGGGCATAGGAATGAGAATTAAATGTCTGTGCTCTCTTCTAGCTCGCTCCCTGTAGTCTCCCCCACTTAATATTTTTGGGCTGGCATATTCTGGTGGGTAACTCAGAAATTGGTGTGATTAGAAACTGCTTAGAGCTTCAATTTAGGCAGCTCCTGGATCCATGTGTGAAGAGTCAGGCTGCTGGTGGCTTGGGGCTGACAGGATGGCAACTGCTGAGGTTTTTGTCACATTCTGCACAGTTGCAGGTGGTGGTGAACACCAAGTTAAAATGAAGCAGAAAAAGATTTTAGGTTTAGCTGAGTGACTCAGGAAAGCAGCAGTGAAAGTCCATTTTTCTGGATGTGTTGGCTTCACCAGTATGGTTGGGAATTGTTTACTGGGCCCTTTGTTTTTATCTGTTAATAGGATTGCTTTGTTCTGCTTTTCCTCCTGTGAGTAACTGTGGATTAAAAAAAATGGATTATTTGTTTCTTTTTGAGGTTGTAATTGTTCAGTACATGACTTTTTGTGGCTTTTCTCATCTCAAACCACACACAGGCATGTGAAATACCAGCGTGACACAGAACTGCTCAGCTGCTCCCAGGTTCCACTGGCAGCTTTGCAGGGCTTGTCCTTGGAGGAACAAATTGTCTGGAGAGGATCCTAATGGAATATACCAGCCATTAGTTGTGTCACCAGCCATTAGTTGTGTTCATGGGCTTGTGTAGGGAATAAATATCCAGTCAGGATTAATGGCTGCAGATAATGATGTAGCTGGAAAGTAGAAGGTGGCTGTTGGGTAAGTGGATAATTTTATTTTACCACCCCTCCCATGAAATTCCTGATGCCAATAAGACAGGGAGGAATCCCTTGGAGCAGACACCTTCCTAAGGAATCATAAAGTGCTCCTCAAGTGGAAGAGGATTTTGTGATGGAACATCCTGAAAACTTTAAAAAACCTGCTCAGTAGGTCTGGAACTTGACAGAGAAATATTGAAAATGGCATCAGCTGCTGCCTCCAGAGGGGAAAACCTGTGGGTTTTGAAGGCTGCTGATGTGCCTGTGGTGGATAGACGAGATCTCCTTGGTCTGGAAGTGACAAAACGTGGCCTTTTGGACCATTTCTCCTGTGTGCTGATGGCTTAGGGGGAGAATCAAGGCAGAATCACCTGCACCAGGGAAAGGACAATTTCTTCAGCATGGCCACTTCACTTCTTCAACACCACTGGCTTTGTCTCAGTCCATGTTTGGTGGGTGCTAACAATAAGTGATCTCTAATCTGCTTTCTGCTGAGCCTGTGATGACGTTTGAGGTCTGGCTCTTGGTGGGAGAAGTTGCAGTGACTCTGACATTGAGCTGGGCCTCTCAGCCCAGCATAATTAGGTTTGTCTTGTTTTCCTTTTTTAATAATTGAATTTGAAAGAGCAATGGAAATAAACCAGTGGTGGGCTCTGACTTAAAGTGATTAAGGCTCAGCCTGGTGCTGAGATGAGCTCACAGCTCTCCTTGGAGTGTTGCCCTTAGGAAGGACCAGGGTTTCCCTGTGATTTTCCAGATTTTTGGCTGCCATCTATGTAGGAACAAGCACATAGGTAATAATTCTTCTGAGCTGAATGTTAAGGCAGCCATTTCAGCATTTTTAGCAGATGTGTCTGAGCAGGATTTCCTAAAACTCCATGGGAATGGGGTGCCTGAAACTACTCCTTGTTTGCATCCCTGTGTGAACCTGGGCAGTGCATTGCACCTGCAGTTCCTGCTTTGAGTAATCCCTGGGAAATGGACTTCAAATCTCTCAGTTCTGAGTATTTGGAAATTCGGGAACTTCCCCCTCTGGTTCTGCATATAGTTGCCATAGAAACCGTGTTCCAGAGTCCTTGAAAATCCATTGTTTCTCCCAAATAATCATACAAATCTGCAGTATTAAAGCAGCACAGTTTGCAGTGTCCCATCCCTGAGCATTCCTTTGTCAGGAGCTGTTTTGATGGGACAAGAAGCAATGGACTCAAACCAAAAAAAGGGGAAATTTGACTTTGATTTAAGGAAGGATTTCTTCTCTGTGAGGGTGGTGAGGCCCTGGCACAGGGTGCCCAGAGCAGCTGTGGCCACCCCATCCCTGGAAAAGTCCAAGGCCAGGTTGGATGGGGCTTGGAGCAACCTGGGCTGGTGGAAGGTGTCCCTGCCCATGGCAGGAGGTGGAATGGGATGGGCTTTAATGTCCCTGCTAACCCAAACCAGTCTGTAAACCTGACAGGGACTTGACATCCTACAATGTGCCAGATCTGGATGCTGCACACACTGATAATGGGTGTAATTAGCAGCTCCAGGGATTAGCAGGCAGGAACAAATTCAATCCGTAGTAAGCAGCGTGTCCCTTGGGAACTGGGCAAACTGGCCATGCTGGGCAGATGATGGCTCGATAGGGAAGATTGTCATCAGCAAAGGCTCAGTGCTCAGGCACCTGCTCAGGGCTGGAATTACCTCCTGCAGTCACTTTTTCCCCCCCCCTTTTAACTTAAAATACCTTAAAATCCCTCATGGTTTGCTGCTTCCTGCTGGAATCTGGATCTCCCAGCTGACTCAGGGTGTCTGCTTGGCATTTCCTTGGCATTTTTCATCATACCTGTGTGAAACAGATTGGTGTCCTTCTTTCCAAGCTGGGAATGTGAGGTGACATGTTTTACTCCGGGTCTGGCAGGTCCTAGGCTGGGAACACTTCTAGCACCTCCTACTTGTGGCATATCCTACTAAGTGGAGTTGTTGTTTTACACATGGTTCAGGTATTTGCCCCAGCACACGTGGTGGGATGTGTACATGTGGATAAATGACCATTGTTGCACTTTTAAACTCCTAATTTCATTCTTCATTCCCTTCTGCAGTCCTTATTTTAAGAATACCATATCTTGGAGGCTGGAGGCCCAAAGCTGTCTCATTCAGAACAGGAGGTGTATTGCATTTTTTTTTTTTTTTTTTTTAAGTTTTCAGTCGTACTTTTTAAGGTTTATTTGAATTTTTGGATCTGCTGAGATCAATTTGCAAGGCAGGAGAGAATCCTGAGCCAGCTTAGGCAAACCCAAGTTGCCAGACATTCCTCTGCAATATATTCTGCTTTATCACAGCCTGAAGGGTGGGCACAAAACTCCTCTAGCTCAGTGCTGCTGTGCTTCCAGCATCTTTTCCCTGGCCACTGCCAGAAAATTCCTCCTTTCTGGAACAATTTGTTCTGTGTGGTGTTTTAAGGTGCTGCTGTTAAAAGTGGGTGCCCCTGGTTAGGGTCAGGCTGCCCTGGGGTTATCTCTCCCTTCTTCCCTTGGCTCCCTGATGTTTCTTTGGGGGTAAAGGTTATCTTTTTGTTCTTTGTATCCCTGCTTTGCCACATCCATCTTCTGCTCTACTCAGGGAATTCTGAAGTGCTCTGAAAAGCTCCCATAAAAACCAGCTGGGCTTATCTGGGTGTAATTCTGTTGTTTTGGCCGGGCTCCTCTGGAGCTGCTGGAAGTGCCACAGGGATTCCCAAAGTGTGGGCTGCACATGCAGCAACGTGACCAACAGGTAAGTAAAGCTTAAAGGTCATCAAGGCACAGGCTGTAATTCTTTACTGGAAACCAGTTCTCCAGCTGAGAGCAGCCAGCTGAAGGTCCAAGAATTCCCCAAGGAATCAGCCTTAGCCCAGTGTTGGGGTGGGTGTGATTCTCTCTGTGAGGGAAGCTCAGAGGTGGGATTGGTGCCATGGAGCTGTCAAGGACACAGGTAGGAAGATGATTTTCCTTCTTGGATCTGAAATCTATCTTCATTGCCTGCAATGTTGTTTATTAAAGCTCCTTAATAGACTCAATCTACTTCCCTAAGTTGATTTTTGGTTTCTTGCCTGCCCAGAGAAGTGAGAAAGGTTCTTTGTGTCACCCTCGTGGTTTGACACCAGGTTGTGCCCCCTCATTGTCATCCCATGACAGGTCAGTGACAAAGAACATCTGTAGGACAGAGGAAATGTGTTTGAACTTGGAAACCTCTGCTAAAACAGAGGGGAGGCTGTAATTGGCACCATGAGACAGGGATTTAAAATCAAGTTAGCAGATTGAACTATCTGGATTTGAGTTTCAGCCTCCTCCAGCTCCATCCTCCCTCCCCCAGCCCTGATTTCAAATTGCACGTTACGGAAACAGGACTGAATGACAATGGTGCTCTTGGAATTATAGGCTGCTTGGCCAGAAGAGCTGGCAGGACAGCAAATGGAAATGTGGAGAAACACACGCCAGTTCCAACTGGGAGCATTGAGATTCATTTTGCAGCTTGTTTGTACTGCATTAAAATCCGAGATGTTGGCGTTGTCCGGCCCGAACCTCCCACGTCCTGGGGTGAGGATGTTGCCTTGTCCTTGGCAATTCTCTGTTGTTGGGGTTATTTTGAGAACATTAAAAGCAGTCAGTGTGGGGGCCTCACCTGTTGGGTGGGTGTTGTTGAGAAGTGCATGAAGGTGCTACTCAGGATGTGCCAACCAAGCTCCTGGTCACTTTTTGGAGCAGAGTGTGTCCACTCAAAATTCCAGTGTGATGGACCACGCTGCTCTCTGCTGTACCTCCAGCCTACCTGAGATGTTCTCCAGGACTCCAGCCCATCCTGGTTGCTGTTACAGCAGCAGATGTGTGGCTGTGCTGTTAATCCATGAGGTGCTGCCATTGCACTTGGCCATCCTGCTGCTCATCCTGCTGCTCTCGGGTCGCATTCCCCGAGGCAGCTCCGGCTCCTCCCGGCAGGTCTGGGAGTTGTGCTCGGTCCAGCGGAGCTCAGAGCTGCTGTGGTCAGGCTGGGTCATGTGGAGAACGCTGCTCCTCTCTTGGTCAGTCTGACTCACTCTTGGCCAGGCTCTTTGGGAGCCTTGGTTGTGCTGATCTGTTCTTTCTGCCCTATTCCGGAGCTGGGAGCAATTTGTGTCCCCGTTAATTTGGTGTTTGGAGCAGAGGGTTCTGCAGGTCCTGGTTCCCTGATGGTGCAGTGCTCTGAGAGAACTGGGACTTGCAGCCTTTTATCTGGGAGACTGTTTATCTCTTCAAACACCTTTAATGTTTAGAATTTCTTCCTGTGGATGCCAAGGGATGTTGCAATTGAGGAAAAGAAAACAGCTTGTCTGTTCCTTTGGGGATTGGGCTGGAGCCACTCTGCCATGGAGCCAGAGCTGGGGGTGTTCACCTGGAGAAGAAAAGGCTCCAGGGAGAGCTCAAAGCCCCTTCCAGGGCCTAAAGGGGCTCCAGAAGAGCTGGAGAGGGACTGGGGACAAGGGATGGAGAAAGAGGACAAGAGGGAATGGCAGGGTTAGGTGGGATATTGGAAATCCTGGCTGTGAGGGTGGGGAGGCCCTGGCACAGGGTGCCCAGAGCAGCTGTGGAATCCTGGATCCCTGGAAGTGTCCAAGGCCAGGATGGACAGGGCTTGGAGCAACCTGGGATAGTGGAAGGGGTCCCTGCCCATGGCACAGGGAGGAACTGGATGAGCTTTAAGGTCCCTTCCAATCCAAACCACTCTGGGATTTCTACTTTCACTAAATCTTCTGCTCATTTTTTAAGGAATGATGCAATTAAGCAAGTGAGGAGCAGCAGGGTAATGTTCTCTGTAATGTCCACTGGAGTTTACCAGGAACTGTGCTTGGAAATCACTGTTAATGGAGTTCCCTTCATGTCTGCACCTCTGCTTGACTCCAGCAGAATGGGAGATCCTCCAGGTGTATTTCTTTCCATGCTTTAGGCTCCCAGCACCTGGGAGCTGCTGTCTGCTTGGCTTCTCCTAAAATTCACCATCGGAGAGGACAGAAATCCTGTGTGTGAGCTGAGTGTCAGGTCTACTGCTCCTGGTGAGCTCCTCTATCACACCCATAGAAACTCATGAAAAATTATTTCATTTAGGCAGATTTGATTGCTTGGAGCTGTAGGAGAAAACAGAGATGACAATACAGCATTTTCCTGCTGTGAGCACTCTGCTAGAAAAAGGTGCTTGGTTCTTGGTTGGTTGGGAATGCTAAGATCTGGTGGTGATTTGGTCAGAATTTCATGAAGCTGTGCTGGGGAACAGCTCTTTTTCTGTTTGTAACCACCAACCTTTGCCCAAAAAAAAAAAAAAAAAGAAAAGCCTCCAGTGTATCTCAGGTCTGGAAAACGCTGGCATGTAACCTTTGAGTGAGAGAGGAATCCAGCGGGTTGGGGCAGCAGCTCTGACCAGATTGCTACTTCCTTGTTAGCTCTGATAAGAGAACTAGGTCAGTGCTGGGGAGAAGCATTTTATCACTGGCTTCCCTTAGCTGGAATCCTGGGACAGCCATGCACTCCTGCTTGGGATTCCCTTGGGATCACAGGGTGGTCTGGAGCCCTGTTCTTCCCTCCTCCCCATGGCTGCTGGGATGGGTGTCAGGAGCATCCCTGGGGCTGCTGGGGTGTCTCTGGCTGCAGCTCCCAGGGCTGTTGGTCAGGATATTGCTCTGTCTCTTGGCAGTGGATGGGATACAGTGTGCAAAGAAGCTTCTCTGGTGTTTATTCCAGTGGAGAAGAAAAGGAAGGATTTTTGGAGGGGATCATGTGAAAGGCCACGGCCTTCTGTGGTCGGCTGCTGGAACGGCGGTGTCGGAGGTGGGAGTGTGTGGGAGGTTTCCCTTTCCTTATCCAGTAAAAAGCTTCTGTGGTGTCCAAGCACTGTGCAACTGTCTCTGCTGGCAGCAAAAGCAGAAGCTGAAATGCAGGGGCCTGCAGAATCCCACAGTGGTTTGGGTTGGAAGGGACCTTAGAGCTCATCTCATTCCACCCCCTGCCCACCTTCCATGTTCCAGCCTGGATCTGAATGCACTGAGGCACCTGGAATGTTCAATCCCTGCTCTCTTAGCCCTGTATTTTATATGTTACTTGCCTTTATGAGATTTTGTCTTGAGTTTCAATCCTTTATTTTTATCTCCACTTTGCTCTCTTCTTTTCATTTTAACACCCTTTGTTGCCCAGCCTGTGGTAACATCCCCCACCACCTCTGTGGTGGGGCAGCTTTAGTGCCAGCTGACAGAGGATGCTCTAAAAGATATAAACCAAAAAAAAAAGAGGCTTCTTGGAGGCTGCTGCTCCAGTGCAGCAGGAGAACTCCCATTCCTGCTGGTGTCTCCCTTTGCTGGTTCCCCATCCCGCTGTGGCTCCTGCTGAATTATTGTGTGTAATGATTTTTGTGTGCATTCATTGCTCTGCCTTTCTGGTAGATGACACAGATTAAATGAAGCCAGACAACGCTCTCAGTTCGGGGTAATGACTTTAACTGCAGCGTCCTTTTGTCACTGCAAATTATGGTCAATGATGTAATGCTGGATGCAGATATACAGTGACAAAGTGTGGGAGTGGGAAGATCATCCCAGAAGGGTTTGGCTCGGAAGGGAGCTTCAGGCTCATCTCATTCCACAAGCAGGTGATTCCCCAAGAAGATGAACTGCATCCCTGGAAATCTTGAAGTGAAAATAGCCCCGGGGTGGGGGGAGATGTGAGAAGAGCACACACAGGTAAACCCTCAGGAAATAACGAGTCCTTCTTGGTTGTCCTGGGAGATTTGAGCTCTACAGGCACTTCTGATTTAAGAGTTCTTCATATTCTAAAGGTTTTCATATGATCATTCCAGGTTACAGCTCTGAAATCCAGAGTTGTCTCAAGTGTTTCACAGGTTGCAGCCAACACCTTGCCCTTCGTCCAGAACAGAAATTTCAGCTTATTCAAAGTTTGGGTTGTGTTACATTTGTGAATGTGCTGGGCTCCCCAGTTGAGATATAATCAAATTCCCTGGTAGTTTGTGGTTTAGGTTCCCATCCCAAAATAGAATCTTGCCAGTGGTAGAACAGCTGGAAATTTCAGTATTAAGTTCATATTCCAGCTTTTTGTCTTTAAAATGAAGTGAAATCAGATGGCAGGGTCTTGCTCAACCTAGGCTCAAGTAACCAAAGACTGAAAATAATCTGCACACAAATATGATGTGTTTTGGAATTGTGACCATCTGTAGTAGTGTTCACCTTTGTTTTAAATAACTCTGAACAGCTGAAAACAACAGTTCTGTCAGCAATGGACTGGATATGGATTGATTGGAAAAGGGATACACAGAGGGAATAGAATTGTGTTTAAAAGCACAGAAACTGCATTAAGGCATTTGTGGCTGTTTCCTTTTTTCTGCTGAGCTTTCATGTGAAGTTGTGGAGTGAGCTGAACTTTTTGTGGCCACATGACACTTTTCCCCTCACTTCCTTCTTTGCCCAAGTCTTGCAAGACTTCGTGTCACGCACGAGACTGAGTTCTTTGATTCCCTGGATTCTTGGAGAAGGAGATGAAGTTTTCCAAGAGCATGAAGTGACAGGACAAGGGGATGTGGGTTCAAACTGAACAATAGATGAGATATTGGGAAAATTTCTTCCCTGTGAGGGTGGTGAGGCCCAGGGTGCCCAGAGGAGCTGTGGCTGCCCCATCCCTGGAAATGTCCAAGTCCAGGTTTGGTGGGGCTTGGAGCACCCTGGGCTGGTGGAAGGCTGGTGGTGCCTGCCCATGGCAGGGGGTGGAACTGGCTGAGCTTTAATGCCCCTTCCAACCCAAACCTTTCTGGGCTTTTATAGTACTAATTCCTCCTCCAGCCTTGCTGGTGACATACTGGTGCCAGTGGTGGCAAGATTTCCCTGGAACAGGAGTGCAGCTGGACCGAGCCCAGGGCAGTGTGTGTCCCTGTCCCTGTGGCTGGGCATGGCCCTGGGTCACTGAGAACCCCAGAGCTTGCACAACCAAGGCTCTGGAGTGGAGAAATGCCAGAAGGGAGCGATTAGGAAATAACCTGAGGGTCTCTGTGCCTTTTCTCAGTGGGATGCAGCTGCTGGCTCAGTCCCTGCTCCCTTGTGCCCTCAGCGGTGGGACGGAGCCATCCTTCCCCTGGGGAGCACAGGGGATGGATGGTGGTGTTCTAATGGCCTCAGACCCTCTGAATGCCTCTGTCCTCCCTTCCATGTGTGGCTCTGTACCCGATCTCCCACAGGATGTTCAAAGTGCTCCGAGGAGGGGATTAGCAGATTCCTTGTGGGCTTTTCTCGGGTGCTTATCTCCATGATGGCCAACTGCTCTGCAGATGTGGCTCAGCCCTGCTCCCAGAGGGGCTTCTCTCCATGCCAGGGGCAGGCTGGAACATCCATGGCCTGGTTTGGGTTTAGGATTATTACATATTCCTAGATTTTTTTTATAAAACCAGCTCTGAGCGCAGAGCTGGATTGCTGATGAGGTTTTGCTGATGACACCCAAGTGCCTCAGCCCAGCTGTTCAGGAAGACCTTGGGCCTCACAGCTGGTACCTGGGAGTCCTCTGGGCTTTCCCATGTTGCAGTTTCACCAATGGGACCATCTCCTGTCCCTGCTGACCCCAGCACCCCATCCATCCCATAACACCATTCATGGTGCTGGTGCATTACAGAACTATTGAATTATTGAGGTTGGAAAAGACCTGTGAGATCATCAAGTCCAGCCATTGACCTCTTAATTTTATTTTTTTTTTTTAATCTACTTCTCATTTTTTAATAATTGAGACTGGACCTTTATTCCAAAGCTCCTCAGCAAGGCTCAGACTGAGAGTTTGGGGATTCACCATCAACAGCTGCATCTTTGACTTTTTCCACTTAAGGAAGAGCCTTTCCAGTCCCAAGTACCAACCTTTTATAAATGCTGTTCTCCCTACCGCTGGATTTGTATCTCACCCTCCCTTAACAGTAGCCTCGGGCTGTCTGACTTCAACTGGCCTTTTATTCCAATGCCTCCCTTTCCAGAAGGGATCACAATCACATGGGCTGAGCAGGATTTTGCCATTAGTGGGGGGTTTTCCTGTAAGTGTTCCCTAGCAGGATGCGTTTCCTCTTGCATAAGCAGGCTTGCAAACCCTCCAAAGCCACAGAAATCCATCTGTTGGATTCTTGAGACAGATAAATCCTTTATAAACAGGAAAATGGGCAAACTCATGGTAGCTCTTGTGACACATCGTGATGGGAGATCAGAAAGGAGCAGAATGAAAAGTGTCCCTGTGCGAGCATCCAGCCTTTCCAGGGTCCTTTAGAAAGCTGCCACAAGGGCTGGGCTGTTCAGAGGGCACAGACTGGCAGATGAACCCAAAGTTTTGGTAAAATTCAGCTGGAAGTCACTCAGGGAGGGAGTAAGTAAGAGATGGGAAGGCTCATTCCTCTGTGCCCACCAAGATGCTGTGTGTGGCCGAGCGGGATCCAGGAGCTCAGCAGCCGTAGATCTGTCAGCACTTCTATTGTGGAGGCCTTTGCAGGGTGTCCAACGCTTCTGTTTTAATTTTGCTGAGGGTTGTAACTCTGGCAAAATTTAAAGGCCTTTCAGCTCCCAGTCAGGAGGTTTTAAATCCTCTAAATTTGCACTTTACCCCCCCAAAAATGTATTCTGTCTAGCAAGTGGATGGAGATGGTTCCTCAGCCAAGGTTTAACAGCATAGGTAATGATCTAATTAACTTCTTTTTTTAATGCTTCTGTTCCTAGTCCACTTCCTAAGAGAAAATCCCCAGCATAGGCCCGTTAGCCATGGATGCACTTCCTTCCCCACTTGGGTATTTCCAAAGTCCCTTCCCAAGGTGCCCAGGTCATCCTTTTGCAAGTGTGACAGAGGCTGAATCAGCCTTTCCTTAGGGTGAATCATCTCAGATGTTGGTGTCTCACCTGATAATCCTAAAAGTGGCACAAAAAAGACACAGACCTGTCAGAGCAGGTCCAGAGGAGGCCACAGAGCTGCTCTGAGGGCTGGAGCCCCTCTGCTCTGGAGCCAGGCTAGGGGAGCTGGGGGTGTTCATCTGGAGAGGAAAAGGCTCCAGGGAGAGCTCAGAGCCCCTTCCAGGGCCTAAAGGGGCTCCAGGAGAGCTGGAGAGGGCCTTTGGATAAAGGATGGAGAGACAGGACAAGGGGGAATGGCTTTAAGACAAAAGAGGGTAGGTTTAGGTGGGATATTGGTAAGAAATTCCAGGCTGTGAGGGTGGGGAGGCCCTGGCAGAGGTTTCCCAGAGAAGCTGTGGCTGTCCCTGGATCCCTGGAAATGTCCAAGGCCATGGCAGGGGGTGGAAACCAAACCAAACCATTCCATGAATTGGCCAAGCCTGGAGCTCCTGAGCTCTCTGCTGAGAGAACCTGTGGCAACCACACCGGAGCTGTGGATTTGTCTTGGGAGATGGATGAGGAGGAAGAGGAGAAGGGAGGGGATCTTTGCACGGCAGGATTGAGAAGCAAAGAGGGAGCCTAAACACTTCCCATTTAGGGACAGTCTGTGACGGGGCTCAGGCTCCCTCTGCCCCCGTTGGGTTTTTCACCTGCTCTCCCTGGTGAGCTGAGGGAGCCGCAGTCGCTGCTCCTTCCAACCACAAGCAGCACATTCCCCCCTCCTTCTCCTTGGAGAGCAGCCAGATCAAAATGGCTCTGATCCAACGCCAAGAATCACTCCCTTTGCTATGGAAATGAGCACTTGGAGGCTGCTCACCATGTGTTCGTCAGAGAGTTCCTGCTAAGGATGACAGAGCTGTAGGTGGGGAAGAGGGCAGGGAAGGTGTGTTCCAACAGATCCCTTTGGAACAAATAAGGATATTTTTGGAGGCATCTGAACTCTCTGCATTTTCTAAAAGTCATTTATAGAAAACCGAATGATTACCCTTTGCATCAAAAGGTGAAAATGAGGGAAATAAAGTAGTAGGATTTCATCATGGGGTAAAGGGAGTTTCTCTTCCATGGAAGGGGTGACAGATCCCCAGGATCTGGTGTTTGAAATGGACATTTATTCCTGCTGTTCTGGTATTGATCAAGTGAAGAAGTGATACAATTATCCAAGTGATACAAATAATCCTTTGTAACCATCACACCTGAATTCCCAGCATTGGAGCAGCCACGTTCCCAGCCCCCTGGCTCTGTGGGATGCAATTCCAGGCAATCTGCTGTGCTGGCTCAGCATGACAAGTTCAAACCTTCTCTTTACCTTCTTCCCAACAATCTGATTTTAATCTGGATTCACAGCAGGGTGGGAATGTTGCCAGGGGGTGAACACTCCTGGAAATCCACCGTGCACAAAGCAGGAGCCTTTTCCCTGCTCCTGGATGAGTTGTGCAGGGGGATGAGGAGAAGGGTTTGCTGCAAGGGCTGTTCCCAGGTGGGAAAGGGCTGAGCTGGGCTCCAGTTCCTGTGGTGTCACACTGGGCTTGGGAGAACATTCCCAATATCCTGGGGGCACCTGGAATGGTGGGAAGATGGGGGTGATGCTTCTCACTGCCAGACCTGGCCATGGACTCAGAGCCCTCCCAGCTCTGGGAGGAGCTCTCGGGATGGAATTGTGTGACAGGGCTTGGAATGAGTAATCGACACAAATCAGTAACTGGGGGTGGAACTGAATTTATTATGATGTGTCTGAACTGAACCTTGAGACTTCAGCACTTCTTGTCATTTGGGCATCTTGGAGCTGAAATTCACCTTTTCTTTGTGCATTATTTGGTGAGGCTGGGATCGTGCTGGAAGTGTCCAAGGCCAGGTTGGATAGGAGTAGGGCAGGGTGTCCCTGCCCATGGGGTGAACTGAGTTGAGTTTTAAGGTCCTTCCCAACCCAAACCATTCCACAATTTTATTTAGTGCTCTCATCTGCTGGCTGGAGCTGGAGAGCAGCTCCTGGTTTGTGACTTCCCATCACACTCTGGTATTCCAGGCCTTTGATTTGTGCTCTGAGGGAAACAGTTGGCAGAAAGTGCATCACACAATTCCAGCAACTGATGGAAGCAGGGAGAGAGCCCAAATTCAGCTTTGATAGGATAGAACTCATTAACAATTTCCATACAGCTCTTTTCCATGGACATCTTAAATACCTCAGCTCTTCCCAAAATTTTGCATTTAAAACCTATTTCTCCTTCAACATTCTCAATCCTCTTTAAAATATCCATATGGAAAGGGTACTGTGGGGAACCCCTACCTGCTCTCTGTGGCTGGGAATGACCGTGGAGCCCTTGGCTCTGTGTCACCAGCACGTGGGGCTCAGCCTGAAGGTGTGCAGTGGCCTCCACCCCACACCTGGGACAGGTGTCCCCATCACAAAACTGACCCCAAACTGATGTGGACTGGGCCCACTGGTGGCTCCAGTGGCACTGGGACATCCCTGTCCCAGCAGCTGAGCCGCTGTGGAAGTGACCAGTGCCAGCTCCCAAATGGGCTATGGTGGAAAACAAATCCTCTGCTTCTCCTCCCTTATCTCTGCGGAACGGGAGAGTTTCACTGCAGAGCTGTCTGTTTCATTAATTGGAACATTTTCCTCCTCTTCAAACACATTCCGTGGCATTTCCCGGCTCTGATGAGCGCTTCCCTGCAGTTATCCCGCTTTTTGTCGTTGTTAATTTTTTATTTAAACCTCCCAGACTACAAAACAGCCATCAACGCTCGGCGCTTCCCTGCGAAGCCTTTGCAGTCACAGACAGCCCTCGGAGCTTTCATCACGTTTGCAGCAGGCAGCCTGGGAGCAGGGATCCGGGATAGATCCACATTCCCAGTCTCTCACTCTGGAGTGAGGAGCTCCAGGGACTGAGCAGATTTTCCCAGCCTCTCCATGTGCTTGGGGACCTTCTGGGAGGCCAGACAGGAGGTGGACTCTGCTTTTTTTTCTTTTTTTTTCTTTTTTTTTTTTTTTTGCTATCCTTAGGGATTGGGACNCTCTGCTTTTTTTTGCTTTTTTTTTTTTTTTGCTATCCCTAGAGACTGGGACAGAAATATTTTTCCCGAATGTAAAAGCAAGATGCTGTATGGAGGCTCCTCCTCTGCTCCCTCTTCGCTGAGGGGAGAAAGTCTGGGATGATGGGAAAAGCCCTTGCCAGATGTGAGAGCTCCATAGGTTGTATCCCTAGTCCAAAGTTGGTGTTGTGCCTGTGTCTTCTCCCAGGTGCTGGAATTTTCCACACCAATTCCCTCTCCCTCTATTCTAACTCCAGCATTCTTGAAAATAATTTTTCTCAAGAAATGCTACAGACACACCAAGTTAATTGGAGTCATTAACTTGTTTCCATTACTCCTTTCTGCCTAGGAAACTCATTTTTTTTAGGGTGATTTTGGAGTTAGAAGAAAGAACTGGAAGCTAGGGAACATGTGGAACCACTTCACAGGAACACCGGATTTTGAGAGCTTGCATTTTTATTTACATCTTCTGGACCCTGTCTGACTTGAAAGTAAACAAGTTCAATCCAAGACTAGATTTATCCCTGAAAATATGTGGAGACTTGTCTAAAAACTGCTTTTGGGATTAGGAACTTCCTTTACTGCAGTCAGGGAACGTATTTACAGTGGGGAAATTAATGCTTAACTGGCAAATTCTGTAAAAGCCCCCTGGAAATGCAGTTGGCTTGGTTTGGGTGCAAAATAGCCTGAAATTTTAGTTAATAAAAGAAGGAAAAGGAAAGCTGGCTGAGAATTTGGCAGGTCTTAAGGTGGAGGATCCCTGGAAGTGTCCCCATCCAGGTTGGATGGGGCTTGGAACAACCTGGAACAGTGGAAGGTGTCCATGGCAGGGGGTGGAATGGGATGAGCTTTGAGGTCTTTGGTGCCAAGATGACGGTGCCAGACTCTTCCAGCAGTGCCCAAGAACAGGATGAGGAGCAATGGCCATAAACTAAACCACGTGGAATTCCACCTCAACATGAGGAAGAAGCTCTTCCCATGGAGGGTGGCTGAGCACTGGAACTGCCCAGGGAGGGTGTGGAGTCTCCCTGTCTGGAGACATCCCAAACCCACCTGGGGCAGGGTGACCCTGCCATGGCAGGGAGCTGGACTGGGTGATGTCCAGAGATCCCTTCCCACCCCAACCATTCTGGGATTCTCCCCCTTCCAACCCAAACCATTCCACAATTCCGCAAGCAGCGAGCGAATCACGCTGACAGCGCGGCCGTGGAGCTGCTGAGAAGACCCAGCGCTGCTCCTTGCCCAGGAAATCTCCTGGACAATCAGGACATCCTTTCCCTGGAACTGACCCTGTCCTTTTGCATCCGTGTGCAGACACGATGAGGCGGGTGGTGCGGCAGAGCAAATTCCGGCACGTCTTCGGCCAGGCGGTGAAGAACGACCAGTGCTACGACGACATCCGCGTGTCCCGCGTCACCTGGGACAGCTCCTTCTGTGCCGTCAACCCCCGCTTCGTGGCCATCATCGTGGATGCCAGCGGTGGGGGAGCCTTCCTGGTGCTGCCCCTGCACAAGGTAAGTGCTGCTGGAATGTTTCTGGAGTTGCCTGCTCGGCTGTGCTGTCACCCTTCGGGAATAACGAAGGCTGCGGTGACAGTGGTGCCATGTATGAATGTGTTTAATGTCTGTAATCGGTCTGATGCTTCCTGTACATTAAACACAACAAACAAGCTGTTTGCTTGATTCATCTGAGCTGATTCTGGCACAATTTTCCACGTAGAATAGTATTTTAGAAGCCTCTTCATGATCGAGTCAGGTTTTTCTGCTGTCAGGGATTCAGCTTTTTTTTTGGCACTTTGCTCAGGAATCCAACTGCTCCTTGAGAGTTAAACCAGTTAAACTATCTGAATCCAGCTGCTCCTTGCAGAATTCATTCAGGAATGCACCTGAGCCCAATTGCTCCTTGCAGATTTAATTCAGGAATGCACCTGTGCCAAATTGCTCTTTGCAGCCCCAAATTGGAGGGATGCAAAGGAATGAGCTGGTTCCAAGAAAGGCATTCCTGTTGCCCCTGGTTCTGCATGGAAAAGTCACGTCCATCTTCTGGAGGAGATTCTTCTCATCTCTTTCTGATGCTTAACCAGCAAATTCTTGTGATCAAAAGTCTTTTTTTTTTTTTGCAACATTCTTTTCTCTGTGACCCTCAAACTCCTCTCTTAAGCCTGTGGTTAAGTTGTCCTCAGTCTGTCATCAGCCCTGAGCAGCTGTCCCAGCTCCACTGTGGAATACAGAATTAGTGCCCAGGATTCAGCACAACTTCCCACCCTGCCAGGGCAGAGCAGAGGCAGCGACGTCTCCATCGTGTTTAAGCAAAGCCAAACCCCAACCTCCCAAAATAGCTCCATTTGCTGCTCTGCTGAGCAGCCCTTCCCTGCTTAGGGCTCATCCTCAGGCCACGTGTCTTCCCCCTGCCTGGGCCACGCGTGGTGGCACAGCCCTGGATTGGGAATTCCTCCTTCAGCTGCCTCTCAGCACAGATGCTGATAGCAGGGGATGTGCATCCCTCTTTTCCTCTCTTAAACCCCAATGTTTTGGAGCACAGATCTGATGAGGGAGACAGGGGGCTCAGCCTTGGGAGAAGGAGGCTCAGGGGGGACCTTCTGGTTCTCCACAACTCCCTGATAGGAAGGGGCAGCTGGGAGGAAGGGGGGTCAGGCACTGATCCCAGGGAACAAGGAACAAAACCAGAGGGAATGGCCTCAAGTTGTGCAAAGGGAGGTTTAGTTTGGATATTGTGGAAAATTTCTTCATGGGAAGGGGTGTCAGCCATTGGAACAGGCTGCCCTGAGCAGTGATGGAGTCCCCGTCCCTGGAGGGATTTCAAAGCCTTGTGGATGTGGCACTTGGGGACATGATGGCCTTGGCAGTGCTGGGGGAACAGTTGGACTCAGTGGTCTCAGAGGGCTTTTCCAACATTAATGATTCCATGATTACATGTTTTCTCAGTGCCTGGCAGAAATTCCTGCTAACTCTGAGTGCCCTTTTGCATTTTTAAGTGCCATCTTTGGCGCTGTTGTCACATCCATTCTGTTCTTCCTCCCACCCCGTATTTATCACTGCCTTGGTGCCCTCAGCTCCCTTCCTGCCTTCCAGGGCCATTTAATATCCACATCTGAGGAGGTTCCATGGGAAGCTGGGGGAGCTGTGGCCCTCACCCCCAGCCTGACACGTTCTTTTGCAATGCAGTGCTTTGCTGGCTCTGCTCTAACCAGTTCCTGTGTTCCGCATTTATTTTTATAGCCTGGGCTGATGAAATTGTTCCTTCAGTTCCTTCAACACCCTAAATAACACTTGGATTTCTCTTTGAGCCCGTTTAGCACAGATACTTATTAAGCTCCCCACAGCAAAATCCTTGTTATATTCAAGGAAAAGAAAGAAAAAAAAAGAAACAGGCGATTTTCAGCCATGGGTTTGGGCTGGTTTTAAAACTGAGCCATAAAAATACGCTTGCTGCATTTCTGCAGGGGAAATGTCCCATAACCACATCGTGGCTGCTCAAACCCAGCGCTGTGCGGCTCACTGGGAATTACCTTGGATGTGGCTGACCCTTGGTGCGGGGCGAGCACAGCAAAACGGGAGATTTGATTCGCTTTAACGTGCTTTTCCTTACCAATTTTCTGTGACATTACAGCGTTTTGTTATGGCCGGGCTTTGTCGCTGCCGGGCTGGTGGCACCCAGCGCTGGGAGGGAGGTCTGGGGGTGTTTTTTTTT
>VYXF01007274.1:882718-893094 GCA_013397295.1 Polioptila caerulea
GGCGCGGCAAGTGCGCGGGAATTAACCCGTGCGCGCGGGAATTCGCCCGTGCGCGCGGGAATCCAGCGAGCCGCCCGTGCGCGCCGATTAACCCCTGTGCACCCACGGCCCCGCCGCGTCCCCAACCCCCCTGGGTCTCTCCGACCCTCCCCACCCTGTGAGAGACCCAGGGGCTGCCTCCCCTTTCCGTCCCCGCAGCTCCCGCAGCCGGTGCAGCCGAGCCGGCTTTGCTGGCTGTGGAAATGCTTTGTCTGAACTTCCTGTTTTCTTGCACGCACATGTGCAGGGGCTTTGCCAGGAGCTCGCCATTCCCATGCTCCGGCAGGAGCCGCTGAGCATCAGACAATTTAATTCCCACAGGTTGCTCGGTCTGGAGGGTTGGCCTCTGTTGGAATGAGGCACATAGTTTGGAAAGGCTGTAATTCCTCTCGGTCAGGGTTGTGTAGGTGATAAGAGCCAGGGTAATCAGTATTAAGTCTGCTCATCAGGGGTGGAACTGGAAACTTCCCTGCTTGTTCTGGGCTCTGGTTGTAGAGTTGGTTTTCTCTGAGGCTTAACCCAGGGAAAGCTCAGGGTACACAGGGAAGGTACCAGATAAAAATTCTCTGGATTTCCTGATATGTTGACAGGATGACTTGGAAACACCTGGATTCAGGTGATGGTTGTAGTGCTGGATCTGTGCTCCAGCAGAACTGGAGAAAAATGTCTTTTTTTTCCCCCTCCTCAAAAACACTTTACAGTCTTTATCTGGAAGGAAAAACCTGCTGCCAATGTTCCTTTCTGTTTGAGTTCACGCAGAAAGATCTGTTCAGCCACGAGTTGTGTTACGTAAGGCCTTTACCAGAGGTTTATTCAGTCCCCTTTGGATATAGCTTTTATTAGATTTTCCATTTTCCTGGTCCCTTCCTGCACTCCCTTCACACCAGCAGCATTCCTGCAGGATGTGGGATCAGATGGTGCCCTGAGAGGCAATTAGCATGTGGGTGGGGGCGTGCACACCTCGGGAATGATCTTCTCCAAGGAATATGTTGTTCTGCAAGTGACAGACCTTGGTCTTCATCCATGGCATATGAGAGTTGTTAAGCAGCTCTTCCCAATTCCTATTCCACCAGGAAGGATTTGGGGGAAAGAAAATCATCCTTTTCTGAACTGTGTGTACAAAATAAAATCAGGAGGGTTTTGCTGTGATGGATTTGTTGAGCCTTTCCAGCCATTTTATGGGGAGCTGATGGATTTTGTCCTTTTATTTCACCTTGGATTTTTCTCTATAAAAAGAAGTTTATATTTATCACTGCCAGCTTGATTCCAATGGCTCATCAGGTTCTAATGTAGTAGGGAAGAGAGGGCAGCAGAGGGGCTAATGCATCTCATTCCTCCAGGCAAAAAAAGCAGCAAATTCCATCCTGTCTCACAGTCAGAGGTTTGTACAAGTATCTCTGCAATTTAAGGCTTTTCCAATAATGAAAGTGGAAGTTGTACTTGGTGGATCCCTGGATCATCAGTTCCCAGCTCATGGGGGTGATCCCTGTTCAGGGATCCCCTGTGCATCCCCTGTGCATCCCCTGTGGGTCCCCTGTGGATCTCTGTGGATCCCTGTGGATCCCTGTCTCCTTTCCCAGCAGCTCTGCTCTCTCTGGGTGGATGTTCATCCTGAACAGCAGCAGGGTTTTACCACTTCATCCAGAGCCCTCAGCTCCTGGGATACCCATTGGCTTTCCTGCAGTTGGGAAGGAGCAGGGGGATGAGCAGCTTTGGAAATCATTTTTTAGAGAGGGTCAAAAAACAGTGACTCTGTCCCTTTTTCACAGTGATGTCATTTCTGGGGCAGATATCCATGGAAATGCTGGAGCTGTGCTGCACTCCCAGCTCTGAGTGATGGGATTTTGCAGCTTGGGTTGCTGTGAGGACAGTTTGTGTTGTTTGGGGTTTTTTTTTTCCTGTTAAAAGCCAGCATGTGTCCATTCTGTGACAGCCTGGGATGGAATCATAGAATCATGGGATCCTTAAGGTTGGAAAAGACCTCCAAGATCCTCAAGTCCTTGGAATGCCCCCATTCCCACTAAAGCACATCACAAAAGGCCCCAACTGCTTGGGTTTTAACACTTCCAGGGATGGTGACTCCCCCACTTCCCTGAGGAGTCTCTTCCATGCTTGACCACCCTTCCAGTGAAGAAATTTCCCCCAATATCCAATGTCACAGCCCTGCAGCTGCCAAGGTGACAACGGGAGCGCTGCTGAGGGATTCTTGGAGAGCACAGTGGTCTCCTATTGCCTGAATTTTCTGTGGATCTTTTGGGAACAGCACTTCCTAATCTCCCAGATTAGTTCTGGATGCCTGGATTGGGCTGTTGGGCAGGAGGTTCCATTTCAGCCCAGTTTTCTCCCAGGTGCCTCCTCCAGGCCCAGCTGCTGCAGCCAGAGCGGGAGGGTCAGTGCTGAGAAATTCAACTTCCCTGGATGAAACTTAGGAGGTTTTTTAAGGAAAATCCACAATTTAAAGAAAAGAGGAGCATTTTCTCTAGCAGAGAGAAGGTGCAAGCGGTTGGGGTTTCAAACTTTGCAGTTGTGACCTGATTTCCTTCCTCAAACTTGTGCAGAGTGAGGGGGGAGCTGCTTTGGCTTGTGCAACTCGATGCCACTTCCCTAATTTAAATGGAGATTTGAAGGAGCACAGCCATGGGCTGGGGAAGCAGCTGTTCTCCCTGATATTTTTACCATAATCCATGAGCTGTTTCCTGCCACCAAATGCCCTTTTCTGGCAGAGAAACGATCACAAGACACTCAAATTAATTCATAAAACTCCCACTTTTAGGAACAGTTTTCTTGTGTTGCTTATCCATCCCCTTTGGATTTAATCGTGTTTTCTTCTCATCTATCACTATTTTTCTGATCTGGGTTTAATATTTCTGATGATTTAACTTTTTTTTTTTTGGTCTGATCTGGAATACATGAAATACATTAAAATTTAATTTAAATAATTAAAATTAATTTAATAAGACAAATTCACCCCTTGCCGAAACACCTGAATATTAAGTGTGCATTCAGTCAACCCCAACTTTATTAAAAATCCTCAGATTCATCTTTTTGACCAACATTTTATAAAATACAGCTCGAGATTTCAAAAGTTATCAGGGATGTGTCAAACCACAGCCCCCGTGGATTATGAGAAGGGTTGAATTCCTTGAAGTTAATTTCAAGCTGTGTATCAGCACTTGAGATTTATTTAAAATCCTTTCCTAATTATAAGATTACATTTTACAAATCAATCAATCAATCAATCCCCAAACCTGGGAGCACACCCAGCTGGCAGCCACGTTGCCAAACCTCGTGGGGTTCTGGTGGTGTTGGAAAGGGATTGTGTTGAAAACCGTGGGATTTGGTGATTTTGCAGCCTGGTGGGTTTTTATAACCCTACTGCAGCTTTCCTTGTGGCAAATCCCCTAAAATACTGATTTTCCAAGCTTTTCTGAGCACAGTACAAAGCTGGGAATTGGGGTTCCCTGCTCCAGGGGGGCGGAACGCTGCCGGGAGCAGGAACCTGGTGGATGGAATTGGCAAAAGCGATGCTGAGAGGGGGTAAAAGAACAGCCCTGAGCTCAAAGCTGCCCATTCCTCAGCCCCAGGGGTGAGCCCTGGGGTGGAGCTGTGTGTGGCTGTGCTGTGCTGTCCCCACAGTGCCTTGGGGGATCTCTGGGGAAGGTGTTGGTGCCCAGGGGCGGATGCGGCGCCTTCGGAAGCGCTCAGGGATGTGCTCAGGAAAACACCGTGGTTTCCTCTGCTCTGCAGAGACAGTTTGGTGCCTCTGACCACAAGGCAGGAGCTTCTCTCAAAGGGCTGGGGCTTTTATGTCCTTATTTAGTCTCGGTTTGGTGCTTGATGCTCATTTTTGTTCATCCCCAGAGGCGGCCAGGGAGGGACCGGACGTGGTGCTCAGGGCTCAGGGCTGGGTGACAAGGTGGGGATTGGTCACAGGTTGGATGATCTTGGGGGTCTTTCCAACCTGAATGATTCTGGGATTATTCCTGGAGCCTGGTGAGCAGCAGAGTCTCTCCTCTCATGCCCCTGGACTCTTCATCTCCCTGGGGTTGTCTTCCTCTGCCAGATCCCAGGGAGCTGCTGTGTGTCTCCTGCTCTGCTTTGTCCTCTCTTCCTTGGTTTGATAATTCTTTGTGGATAAACAAGCCTGAGGTTGCTGTCTCTCCCACACTGCTGCTGAATACCAGCTCCTTTCCCCATCCTGCCTGTCTGTTCCCTGTTGGAAATGGGGTTTGGTGGCACTCCTCTGGTGCAGGCAGGGACAGGGAATTCTGCTCCTCTGCCCTGCTCAGGTGAGACCTCACCTGCAGAGCTGCCTCCAGCTCTGGAATCCCAGCACAGGAGGGATGTGGAGCTGTTGGAGAGAGTCCAGAGGAGGGCATGGAGATGCTCTGANGATGGGATATTGGTAAAAAATTCCTGGCTGTGAGGGTGGGGAGGCCCTGGGAGAGGTTTCCCAGAGAAGCTGTGGCTGCCCCTGGATCCCTGGAAGTGTCCAAGGCCAGGCTTGGAGAAACCTGGGATAGTGAAGGTGCCCCTGTCCATGACAGGGAGTGGCACTGGGTGGTCTTTAAGGTCCTTCCAACCCAACCCATTCCATGGTTCTGGAAGTTCCTGATGGAAGTGCAGGATCCTGGTTTAAGAGCCAGGCTCTGTCACAGGGGGTGGGGAGCAGCTCCTGGGTGTCACTGCTGGCACAGGCTCTGGGCTGCTCCTGCTCAGGCTGTGTGGGTTCATCATGATCAAAAAGGTGAAATTTGGGGTTTAATTTGCTCCAATTAAATTTGTTTTGGCCTCCCCACAGTAATAAATGACTCTAAAAGCCCAAACCTGAACCAACAAGTGCTTGTGCAGCCTGGAAAAAATTACCAGGGGCTCCTCCTGGAGGATCCCACTGATTCCTGCCAGGGAGCCAGAACAGGCAGTCCCTGACATTTTGCATTATTATTCCTATTTTTCCTTTTTGGTTCAAGCCTGTATTTGTCTGTGGCCTGTCATGTGCCTTCTGCAGTTCCTGTGCTCTGCATGGTTCTCCTTTTAATTGGGTAAATTAAAATGGATGAATTCTACATGGCAGTTGGGTGTATTAATTTTTTAAATCCTATTTCACATTATGGCATCCAAGAGGGATTACACTGACTTTAATTTTTGAATGGCAGGTTTATGGCTTTTCATCCACAACTCTTCCCCTTTTAATAATTCCAAGAGCAGCTGAATCACTGAGACTTTTTTTCTTTTGAAGCCTAAATTTGGCCATTTAGGAGACAGTGGCATCTTTTGGGATCAATATCTTGTTTTGCTGTTTGTGGAGGGCTCCAGGTCAGCCATCCTCAAAAGCCAATGTCCAGCATTATTCTGGTTATATCAGCCTTGAATGGGAGCAGCCTCCCACATGGAGCAGGGTGGGAGGCATAAATTAAGGAATGTCACCTCCAAGGTTGGGGAATGTTACCATCCAATGGCACAAGTGAAATTCCAACCATTTCTTCTGCATGTTTAAACACAAAAGAAGACGACCCCATCCCAGACCTCTCCCTGCTGTGTCTCTTCTCCCATCACTCATCATGAAAAGGTCATTCCCTGGAAACAAAACCCCGTGGAGCAGGACCAGGGCTGTGGCTGTGGAGGTGGAGGAGTCTCCTCCTCACCCTGCTGCTACTGCTGTGCATCTTCAGTATTGTAAATATTGCTTCCCTTGTGTGCAAGGCTTGGCCAAGAGAGAGAAGGATGATGAGAGGGATTTTCCTTTGCCTTCTTTGTGGAATCAGCTGTTGGGGGGGATCAGGTGCTTCAGGATCTTCAGGGGCTCCTCAGCAAAATGTAGACCCAGGGGCAGAATTGGTGTCTCAGCATCAGCTGGGTTGGCATCACTGGATTTGTCCCAGTTCAGGTTTAAGTGTCTCCTTAGCTCAGTTTTTGGAAATGTTATCCCTGCAGGGAGCTTGGCCTTGGTGGCCTGGTCCTCTGGCCATGGAGAGGTAGATGTGGATCAGCTGTGGCTGTCACAGTCCATGTTGGCAACATTTATTCCTCAAAGCAGTATTTTCCTCTGCACAACTGCATCTTGAAATCTTCCATCCAAGCAAAATCCTTTGGTTTTGAGGGAGATCTGCTAAATTCAGTGACCAGCAACGCCCTCCAGTGACATTTTTAGCTTGGTTGCCTTCAGCTGTCTCTGTTGGGAAGCACGGATGAAACCAGAGCTTTGCTCCTCCCAAAAGGTTGGGATGGAAGAAGGGATGGTGTGGCAGCAGATGCTGAGATGTGGGATCACAGCTCCCCTGTGCTGGATCTCTGAACCCTTTCCTTGCTCCATGGGGAGCTTCCAGCTCGTTGCTGCTGGAGCAGAGCTGCTGCTCTGTTTCCTCTGCTGATCCGTGAGCCCAAATCTCATGGAATTGTGGGTTTGAAGGCTTGGGAAGCACCTTCCTTCAGGATATCACAGCTCTCTTTCTTCTTCTTCCCTCCAGACAGGCAGGATTGACAAGTCCTACCCCACAGTGTGTGGCCACACGGGGCCGGTGCTGGACATCGACTGGTGTCCCCACAATGACCAGGTCATCGCCAGCGGCTCCGAGGACTGCACTGTCATGGTGAGTGCTCCTTGTGGGCAGGGCTCTGCTCCCTGCTGGAACAAAGGACTCTGGGATTCCTGCAGGTGTCTCCAGGAAGCTCCTGATCCGTGGTGAGGTGAGGGCAGGGTCGTCATGGAAGGGACTCAAAGCTCATCCCATTCCAACCCAGGGACAGCTTCCATAGACCAGGTTGCTCCAAGCCATGTCCAGCCTGGTCTTGGACACTTCCAGGGATGGCCAACCTGTGCCAGGCTCTCAGCACTCTCACAGGGAAGGATTGCTTCCATTTTTCCTTCCCCTGGGCATTTGTTTGATGTTTGGGAAGAGGAATGAGAGTGCTAAGAAGACAGGTGGTTCCTTCCCTCAAATATCCCAATGGATGTAGAAGTGTGTGTTGGGAAGAGGTGAGGATTGGAAGGGAATGAGCCCAACAGATTCCAGGATCCCTTCAACCCTTGATTTAGGGAGTCACTTGAAATTTTCCCGCTATCTCTAAGTTTTGACCAGATGTCTAAAGGTCTTTTTTGAATAAATAATTAAAAATAATCCCAAATTCTGCACCTGCCAGCCTTGGATTGAGACCAGTTTTAACTCCGTGATAGCCCAGCCGGGCTCGCTCCGTGACGGATGTGGAATCCCGTGCATGCAAACACAGCAGAAATAGTGAAAGAAAATCCTTGGAAGATGAAATAATGCCAAATAACTCCAGGGATCTTTTGCCATATTTAGAAATGCTGTAGGCTGAATGTTATATTGAAATCTTATTATAGATCATGTCAGATAAATTCCTTTGCTTCTGTTCATCGTTAAAATGTTTGGGAGGGGATTCATCCCAAGAGGCTTTTCCTGGGACAGCTCTTGCCTGTGATCTCTCAGTCTTGGAAGCTGAAGCATGTTAACAAATCAGGCTATATTTAATATTAAACAAAACAACAACTTCTGTGTTTGCAATGCTCACTACTGGGCTGGAAGTGAGCTTTGGAAGGATGCAGGAATGCTTCTCCAGCCGGGATGTGCATTGGGAATGTTTCTGAAATGTGAGCATCAGTGAGGGCCCAGAGCTGCCTCCTTGGAGGCAAAATGAGTCTGTAATCCAAGTGCAATGAGAAATATGTTGGGAGGCTCCAGAGGGACTGAATTGTGGAGAAGAACTGACAGAGTTCACTTACAAGTTGTCCAAAGCTTGTCCAAGTGGACAAGCTCTGTCCCTCACACCATCCTGATGTGGACACAAACTGCAGCAATCTGCACCTCCCACAGGATTCTGGAGATTCTCCACACATCCCAAGGTGGGGATGAGCTCCCTGTCCATCCCTGGGGGCAGCAGCCTCAGGGTGGAGCTGCCTGGGGGTTTGCACCTTCTGGACTGGAAGGGGAAATGGGTGAGTCCTTGCTGCACTTCCAGGATCAGGGATGTGCAGAGTTTGGAAGGTGCTGGGGGGGTGTTAACTGGAGGTTTGGAATGGGAAATGATGGATCCCAAGTAATTCAAGACTGTTGGGAACTGCACTGGTGTGTAAAGAGCACCCCTGGCTTGGACTTTTAGGAGTGAGCTAATGAGCTTTCCCAGTTTTAATTGCTTTTCTGGCCTGGCATGGATAGTTCAGTGTCCTGTTTTCCTTGACAAGGGGTTTGGGTCCTGCTTCCTGAAGGGAATAAACCCAGGGAGCTTTACAGGACACGTGGCTGTTCATGGGCTCCAGGCTCTGCCAGGGGGGAGACAAGGAAAAGTGACGTGGGGGATTCAATTCCAGCTGCTGCAGAAAAGAACTTGTTCTTAAAGACCATCTGTGCCCTGGCACTCGGGGATTTAAGGTCTCACCCTCTGCCACAAGAGACCTCAGCTACGTCAGCCAGACGTGTATTGAGGGAGAGAAGGTGGATTTGGGATGATATTGAGGGAGAGAAAGTGGATTTGGGATGATATTGAGGGAGAGAAAGTGGATTTGGGATGATATTGAGGGAGAGAAAGTGGATTTGGGATGATATTGAGGGAGAGAAAGTGGATTTGGGATGATATTGAGGGAGAGAAAGTGGATTTGGGATGATATTGAGGGAGAGAAGGTGGATTTGGGATGGTGTGAGGGAGAGAACATGAATTTGGTATGGTATTGAGAGAGAGAATGTGGATTTGGGGTGGTGTGAGGGAGAGAACATGGATTTGGGATGATATTGAGGGAGAGAAGGTGGATTTGGGATGATATTGAGGGAGAGAAGGTGGATTTGGGATGATATTGAGGGAGAGAAGGTGGATTTGGGATGATATTGAGGGAGAGAAGGTGGATTTGGGATGATATGAGGGAGAGAAGGTGGATTTGGGATGGTATTGAGGGAGAGAAGGTGGATTTGAGGTGCAAACCACTGTCTCCAGGTGGAGAGGGCTGATTCCCTGCTGCCATAACTCTGCAGCCCCCATGTGGCACAAGGAAGCTTCACTTGGCCCTATCCAAAGCCAGAAACCTTTTCCTCTAAAGAAATTCCCAGATTTTTACAACACCTGTACATAAACCTTGAACAGGTTCAGTATTGGGAGTACCAGACATTGGAGAGGGGACTGGGAAAGAGGAGAGGACCTGACTTCCCTCCCCAAAGGCTTCCTTTAGAGCCCTTGCAAATGCCTTCTGTGGCCTCTTCCCTTGGAAGAATTGTTTCCTTGTGCCAGAAAATGAGGAATTACTTAAATATTCCTGCTTGGTGTTGTGCTGAATGGCTCTGATGTACTGCAGCTGGAAAATGTTTTAGTGGATCAAAATTTGTAGATGGTATCAAGGCCCTTCCTCAGATATGGAAAATTCCCTTCATCAGAGGGTGGATTTTAAGGAATTTGTGTGGAAAGCCAGAGCAGAGCTCATGTGATGGAACAAGTTCCTTGAAAAATGAAGGAGAGCCCTTGCAGTGACCTGAGCCACCAGCCAGGACAGGTTGAGAATGAGGAGAAGGTCTGACCCTGCAAAAGTGATGCACCAAGAGCCTCTTCCTGCAGGGATTTGGGAGCAGGGCCATGGATAAATCCAGGCCTCAAATTCAGTTGCTTCCTTAATTAAAGTGATAAAAATTGATATATAGGATGTAGGAAGTAATGTTCTTTATAGACATGGATTTAATCTTCTTTTCAACTTGTGCAGAGCCAGAGGAGGCTGTTTCTGCTTCTCTTTAAAAGGGCATGAAAGAAAAGTTTGCTTTGTTTTCTTTCTCACGTGCTGTTTGTGCAAAACCTTCCCCTGCAGCCCTTCCTGCAGCCCCAAACCTCTCCCTCAGCTGTGCCACGGCTCCACTTCCTCCTGCACAAACAAACAGCCTTGATAACATCAAACCCCCCAAAAACCACCCAGACACCCACGGGAGGGAGAGCTGACAAACACTTCCTAGAGGCGGTCCTGCAGCATTTTCAGGTTTCCTTGGAGTCATCCTGAGTCCTCCCCCTCGGCAGGGTAAGTCCTGCATCCAAAATCCTGTGATTTCCCTGTGAACCTGATTTGATCCCAGGCTGAGGCCAGACCCCCACCCTGTGCAGGAACGAGGGGCTGGGCCAGTTGGGACCATGCCCTGACCTTTCACACTCCTTTCTTTATTATTTTTGGGAATAGCAGGATAGTTGGGTCAGTAGTCTGAACTCTGCCCAGGATTACCCTGCTCTGCAGCTGCTCCCAGCTACCAGGGCTTTACCTGACAGAAAATTCCATTTGTCCTCCCGAGGCTTTAAAAAAAAAAAAACTTTTTCACTGGGATCTTGTCTCCCTTCCCTTTCCCACCCCCTGCACTTGC
>VYXF01007276.1:0-12239 GCA_013397295.1 Polioptila caerulea
CAATCCAACACCAATTCCCACTCCAAATTTATCATTTACAAAAAAAAACTCTGGAATCTTTTGCGGATCCCCCAACTTTTGTAGTTCCTTTCTACCCAAATATCCACAAATCCTGGATGCTCCGTTCCTCTCACGGATGGGAAGCCACATTTTGTAATTCCCATGATTTTTGTCGTTAAATAATGCTTGGAGAAAAAGCAAGCTCAGCCTAAATGAGCAAAATTTGGTTTCTCTGCTCAAAGGAAGAAACAATCAGGAGGAGGAATTTCTGCCACACTGAGCAAGAAAATAAGGAAATGATAAAGCTCAGTCACTGGTCCTCAGTCACACCTTCGATAATTCCATGGATTTCTGGGTTTATTACAAAATAAATTTAATTTAGAATTCATTTTGGTTAATTTTAAAAATTAATTTGATTGAATTAATTTAATTTAGAATTAGAATTTAACTTCAACTCTGCTTCAAACATCCAAATTTTTTTTAAAGGGAAAATCGGAAAATACAAAGGCAAAGAACCCAAGTGTTCTTTAAAAACCACTCTGGAGTTTGTTATCCAAATTAAGGGATCTGGGGGCTGAGTCACAACTTTGTGGAGAAAAAAAAAATCCTCTTTTTTGGTCTAATTCCAACTGCCAATCTTCCCTAATTGGATACCAGGAATCAACCTCTGCTCAAGGCTGGGAACCCTCAGCCCCATCCCCCAGCAAAGCTGAACTCTCCGAGCCCTGGAACTGAGAATCCCAAATATTGATGCTCAGCCCAACTTTTAGTGATTTAAATCCCCTTATTCCTTGAGCTGTGGGCTCGGAGGTGAAATCACCACGAGATGGGATCAGCTGCAATTCCGAGGCCAAAATTCCTTTAAATTGGATTTTTACAGCTGGATTTTGTGTCGACCAAAAAAAAAAAAAAATTAAAATGCAGAGAAAATTCTTAATTTGGTCTTTTTTGTTCCAAACCCAGACTTTGGGATCTCTCTTTCCTTCTGAGGAACCTGATCCCGTGATACATCCAGAGGATTGGGATGCTGCTTATCATGGAAAGGGCACAGCTCCTTGGCCTCAGGAATTCTAAATTCTAAGTAAAATTTCCCCTTGGTGTGTCCCAAAAATTACTATTCCCTGATTTCTCGCAAAAAATAGATTAAAAACTACGAGCAAATAACGATTTTGGAGATTCCTGGGGAACTTTCTGGGAGTTTGTCCATGAGGATTCTCCAAACTGACAAATCCCACTGTGTGTTTTCCCAAAATCCCCATTCCAGGCAGAATCCATTTCAGATAAAACCAACATTAAACATTAAACATTAAATTGTCATCAAAGCTCTGCTTTCTCCTGGAGGCTGCTCCCTGATCCTCCTGACAGGGAATTATCCAGGAAAATGAAAAGACTCCGACAGGGATATTGTGGAAAGCTGATTGTATCCGAATCCAGAGCCAACTCCAACAGGCTCCTTTTATCCTGGGAAAAAAACTGAGGGGTTGACAGCTCTGGATTTGATCCACCTGGAAAATCCACACCTTCCAGGAATCTTTCATTATATTACTAAAAAATGCTCTGAGATGTAAAGGGACAGACAAAAAAAGAAGGAGAAAAACTTGGAAAGTTCCTGTGGAGAGGAGAAGGATCCAGGGAGAGCTCAGAGCCCTAAAGGGGCTCCAGGAGAGCTGGAGAGGGACTGGGGACAGGGGATGGAGGGACAGGACACAGGGAATGGCTTTTAGCTGGAAAAGGGGAGACTGGAGTGGGATATTGGGAATTGGGAATTCCTGGCTGGGCTGGAATTCCCAGAGCAGCTGTGGCTGCCCCTGGATCCCTGGGAGTGTCCAAGGCCAGGCTGGACATTGGGGTTGGAGCAGCCTGGGACAGTGGGAGGTGTCCCTGCCATGACAGGGGTGGGATGGGATTTCAGGTCCCTTCCATCCCAAACTATTCCAGGATTCCATAATCTCTTGGTGAGGGATCAACAAGTAATCAAAGAAAAAAAACCAACAAAACCCAACAACATCCAGTAAATTTTCCATGACCTTCCCCAGGAAGTTGCTGCTCCCCAGATTAATCAGCTCCTCATTGGTGGAAAGTCCACAGAATATTCTGGAGAAGGAAGGGACCCACAAGGATCATTCATGGTGGGATAGCTCAGAATTTTGGATAAGTATCCAAAATCTGAGANAGGAATTCCCTGGGCGAGCTCCTTCCTCCAGGGCTCTGCTCTCCCTCTGCTGCTCTGACAGATCCCAGAGAGAAAGGGATGCATGTTCCCCTTGGAAAAACACGGGTGCATTTTGGGCATCCATCAAGTTTTGGTTCATCCCGGGATGTTTTAGGATACAAACCCTTCCAATTGCAGTGCCCAGCAGGCTCCAGGTCACAGAATATATTTTTTAAAAATATTTTTATGGATGTACCCAAAATCCAGCTCCAAAGAGAAATCCCTAACTGCTGCATCCTCAAGGACCAGGAGCTCCTGAGCTCCTCAAATCCATTTTCTCCACAAACACATTAATCCCTTGAATAATATCAACAGCCTTTCATATTTTATTCTGACTTGTCGTGTTCCATTTTTTTTCAGATCAATGGAAATCTTTCCTGCCATCCGTATTTTAATCAGGAAAACCCTGGCCAAGCACTCAAGACATGACCAAGACATCGTTGATGTCCAGATGGAAATTTTTGGCCACTGCTCCTGGCATTTTCCTTTCTGACACAATTTGATGGACTAGACCATGGGAAAGGCTGTAATTTTATTTTTTTTAGGTAAATTATTCAGCAATTACAATTCCATCAGGGAATATCAGGCAGAACTCACACAATTACAGGAGAAATTCCTGTCAGAAATCCTGCCAAATTACACCAAACAGATTTTATGCTGCTAAAAGAATTAATTAGGAATTAATGATTTTTTTTAAATATTTGTGATAGACATTCATTAATATAACTAAAATTAATAACATAAAATGTGCAGATTCTGCCTAAAAAGCAAAGATTGGACAAATTGCAAGGAAAAAAAATGGGAAAAGGGGGCAAATGTTGAAATACAATTCCAAATTTTGCCTTGCAATTACTTTGATTCATCTGGCCCAAAGTTTCCCTCTGGAATGCCAAACAGGATTGATGACCTTGGTTTATGTAGGATACAGGAACAGATGATGGGGAGGGATATTTCTTCCCAGAAAAACCCATTTCAATGTTCACGTGGCTCTTCCTCCGCATTTTGCAGAGGCAGGAAAGCGGGAAAGGACTTTGGAACTTCCCGTTCCTTCTGGAGCTCCAGGCTTTGCAGCCTGGGGAGTTTGGAAAGGACATTCTGAGCATCCTTCTGGATGAGATTCTCATTCCCAGCTCACCTGGAAGTATGGGAGGCAAAATTCCACGGGCCTGAGCGTCCTTTTCCAATTCCTGCCACAAGCGGTGTCTGAATTATGGAGCTACAAATGGGAAGGAACTGGGAAAAAAACATCCCATGGATCCAGCTGCATGTGAGGAATATAAATTAAGAAATTTAAAGTCTTTATTGAGATGGTTTCTTCATAATTCCTGTCTGTCCTAGATCTTGTTTTCCCTTGATGTGAGAATTATGGAGAGATTGGCTTGGAAGGACCTGGAAGGGGCTGGAAAGAGCTGGAAAAAGAGATTTTATCCTGTTGGTTTTCCCTCCTCTGCTCTTCCTCCTGCTTCTCTCCCAAGGCTCCAAATGTGCTCCAGGCAGCAGGAGATGACCTTGGGAAATATTAATTTCTTCTTAATTTAATTAAAGTTGGGTTATCTTCGCATGTCCCACTCTTTCATGATGGCACTTAATGGCATAATCCAAATTTTCTGTGCCGTTTTCATCCCTTGTTCCTGGAAACCATTTGCAACTCGGGGTCATCATGTCCTGTCAAAAGCCAAAAAAAATGGGAATTAAACAGAAAATAATAAAAAAGAAAGGATAAACACATAGGGGAAGACACATCTTGTAAATTAATTAAAGATCTTCCCGTCTATAGCTTGTTCAACATCTCCCTGTTGTCCTTCATCACCTCAGATTTTCCAACTAGGAGAAAGTTCTTTGGAAGCTGTGGAAAAAGAAGGCTTGGACTACCTGCAAATCAGCTTTATTGATCCACACGTCCTGAAAACTTAGAATAATTGGGAAAAAAACCAAACCTTGAGTTCAAATGGAGGTGAAAATCTTTCTTTTCTTCGTGACTTGCACTGAAAAATCTTCAGCTGAAAGGTAAAGCTCAGGATTCAGCGTTTTTCCAGGAAATTAGCCATGATTAAATATCTGTTTGACCCCATCCTAAGCAAGGATATAAATTGGTAAAACACCAGGATATAATCATAGTAAATTAATTCAATTCCTTATTTGCGGTGTAATTCAGAGAATCACAGAATAATTAAGGGTGAAGAAGACTTTAAAGATCAAGTCAAACCTAGTCCCACCACCAATTCCAAATTTCCTTGGAATTAAGATCTGTATCCAGGTGCAAACACTTTAGACAAATATTAAAAGCCACTTTTTTTTCATCAAAGTGACCTAAAAAATTCAGATTTCTTTTCAAATGAATTTTTATAATATTTAATTTCTTTATCTCTTTGTTTTTGCACTGTGCAGGAATGATTTGTCACCTTGTTAGCACCACAATGGGATGAAGAAAAATGGCTCTAAAATTAATTCCACGGAGAAATATTCCTCCTTTTTGAAAGAGTCGCTGGACAGTAACAAATGATCAGGAATTGTGGGGTTTTGAGGATGTCAGGGATAAAATCTATCCACAAAGTGAATCCAAAGTTTAATAAATTAATGAGCAAGGAGTTGATATCAAGATTTGATTCCACTTGGATCTTCTTTTGCATGCTTTGTTCCTCAAGCTGCACAATTAAATTAAATTAACATTAAATTCACATTTTCCAAGTGCTACTGCTCACTCATGAATGGAATAATCCTGGGAAATATCCTGAGGAGCAGATTCCCAACACGACTTCAATACCAAAACACGACCCCCTCAAACCCTGGATCTGCAACAGATTCCCACAGCCCAGGGATGTGGCAAAAGGTAAATAAATTATAAAAGNTCCCAAGGACAATTTGCAGGCAGGAGCAGGGAGACTCCAAGACTGGAACAGAGCCCAGTTCCTTGGAGGAGTTTTAGGAGAGAGGAACTCCCAGGAAAAGGGAGGAGGTGAAACATCACGAAGAATTGAAATAATCGGCTCTACGATGAGTTTCCAGCTGGTGCTAAAAGGTGGAGACTGGTTCCAGTTCCAGGAAAGGGGATTACCTTTCACTCTCTAATTAGGAGAACTGGAATTATTTTAATTAGCCAGCATTGGGCAATGCTGATCCTGGTTTTAGTTGTACTTTGGTTCCATAGGCTGAGGATGAACTGCAGAAGAGATTTTTATTTTTTTTCNCACCTTCCACTAACCCACGAGTGAAGTGCACACCTTGGGTGAGAGGAATGGATAAAAGGGAGAAGGCGGCTCAAACAAAAGCTTTTTCCTGCCTGGAACCTTTTTGTGTCGCGGCCGCCCCACCACCGACTCAGGGATAATTCCCATCCCCTGGGAATCCACCTCAATTATCCCAAGGACAATTTGCAGGCAGGAGCAGGGAGACTCCAAGACTGGAACAGAGCCCAGTTCCTTGGAGGAGTTTTAGGAGAGAGGAACTCCCAGGAAAAGGGAGGAGGTGAAACATCACGAAGAATTGAAATAATCGGCTCTACGATGAGTTTCCAGCTGGTGCTAAAAGGTGGAGACTGGTTCCAGTTCCAGGAAAGGGGATTACCTTTCACTCTCTAATTAGGAGAACTGGAATTATTTTAATTAGCCAGCATTGGGCAATGCTGATCCTGGTTTTAGTTGTACTTTGGTTCCATAGGCTGAGGATGAACTGCAGAAGAGATTTTTATTTTTTTTCTCTCTCAGCACTTCCTGCCTTTCATTCCCATGGAATTTCCTTGTGCTTGGATCCTGTTGAGTGAAACTTTCCCCTTGCACCCTGTGGGAGAACAAAGGTTCTTCCAGCTGCTCAGAGCTTTGCTTTCCTCAGCCTTTCCCATTTTCCTGCTCTTCCCATCTCTTTCTCCTCAGGCAAGATCCTTTTAAGAACCACCCCCCAGGGCTCCCAGTGAAGCTGCAGCTTTGATTTCAAATATTTGGCGAGTTTGGCCCTTAAGGTTTCTCTCCCAGTCCTTTCCTACCCTAACTCACTTCCTTTTATTTTTTAACCATCTCTATTAAGCTTTGTCCTCATACTGAACCAGGAAAACCCTAAAATCCCACAGATTTTTCCAGTTTTGCTCAATTTCAAACCTCCCTTTCCACAAGTTGTCCCAGAGTTCTTTGATCCCGTCACTGTCCCACCAATCTTTTGTCAATGTGTCCTGAAAATGAAGCCAAATCCACTTTGCTCCCTGATTTTTTTTTTACCTTTCCAATGACTACTATGATTTATTAACACTTTCCTTGGAGTTTTGGGGGGGAATTTCCAGGAAATGGATTCGAACACAAATGCCTTTAGATAGAACATTGCAGCTCCTCTGGAATCCTTCAGCCTTGCTCTTCTCATCCCTTTTTTGTGTTCCTGGCTGGGATATTCCTGAGGAGAATCCTGGCTGGAGCTCAGATCCCGTTGTGCCCTCACTCTGTTCCCATTCCCTTTCCTCTCTGGGAAAAGATCTGGGAAATCTCCTCAGTGCTGTGTGACCTCTGCTGTTAAATTATCTTTATTTTTGGGAAAAGGACAATTCTTGTCCCACCACTGCAGCAGGAATAGTGCTGGAAAAACAGGAATTGGAAGCAGTGGAGAGTCACATTTATTTCCCTCGATTTTCCAATGATTTATCATGGAATTGTGGAATGGCTGAGGCTGGAAAAGACCTCCAAGTCCTGCCATTAACTCAGCACCACCACTAAAACGCATCCACCTCCACCTTTCCAGGGACTGGGAGTCCCTCTGGCCCTGGCAGCCTTTTCCAGTCCCTTTCCATGAAGGAATTTTTCCTACGATCCAATCTAAACCTCACTCGCACAACCTGAGGGTGTTTCCTCTTGTCCTGAATAGAAAATCAGAAAATCCCCTCCTCCAGAGACCTCTTTAGTTTGCAGAGTTCCCAATGAGAATTCCATCCAGGATTGCTGAAAATTCCGAAGCTGGAAGTCTTTGAACCCAAAAGAGCTGGGGGAGGAAGAATTAATTTAGATATTCCAGTTTAATCCAAGCTTGGACAGGACTTGGAGCACCCTGGGACAGTGGAAGGTGTCCCTGCCCATGGGATGGTCTGGAATGGTCTTCAAGGTCCTTCCCAACCCAAACCATTCCATGATAATTCTATTCCATAATTATATGTTCACACCACGTTTCCAACATTTCTTAGCAAATCTCTGGGAATTTTGGAGGAACAACAGCTCCTTTGTCCCCACAACACTGTATTAAGACTAATTATTCCTGCCTATTAACATCAAGAAATCTTTTATTTTAATTAACAAAGACCCATCACTCAGATCAGCCCCTTCTAAACAAGAATCATTTTCCTTTTTTTTTTTGAAAGGAATTCTCTCCCTCTGATTTAAAGCTGCCATTTCCTAACACAAGACTCTCAAATATTCATTCCTTAATTGCAGATTCAGCTCTCTTCAAACCCAATACCATCTTCCCTTTTTTTTTTTTTTTNTTCTTCCCTTTTTTTTTTTTTTTTTTTTTTTTTTTTTGCAGACATCATGGAAAAGAATTCCAATGCTCCATGATAAAAACTTCAGAAGGTTTGAAATATGAGCAGATGATAATTGCAGCTTAATATGCTAATGGGGACTGGGAAGAATAGGAATAAATTGCCCAAATATCCCTAAATTCTCCATGGCAGGGTAATATGGAAGCATGGACATCACTTATTAATTGGAAACATTTCCCAGAATTTATTTGACATAGCCATTAAATGGAAACATTGCTGGAGGATGAGCACAATGGGGTTTATTTGCTCAAATTCTCCCTTCAAAACGATTTTGAGCGCTCCAAAATGCACCTGAAAATGGCGTCAGTGAAAAGTGCCTCATTTATTGGGCATCTTGAATATTCCAAGGTGGGGGAGATGGAAATTAACCTCAAAACATCCCTAAAAAACTGCTGACGTTCCCTGAATGTCCTCAGACAAGAGGGAAATGTCTTTCCCAAGAATTTCATCTCTCCCTAAAATATTCTGTTCATCCATCACCCCGTGCCTGAGCCCTCTCCATTCCGAGCTTCTCAATTTGTGAAGTGCTGCTGCTTTAATTTCAGGGGTAATTTTTAAACCAGTTTCCCTAAGCCAGTGCTAGACTCCCCAGGGATAATCCCCTATTAGCTCATCCCAAATGTTTTATTTAGCTCCTGCTGGTTGGGAAGAGCTTTAAGTCCCATGCAAGTGGCCATTTTTAGCTGGGATAAATCTTCCTGCTGAAAGGTAAGGAGGGGAGGTTGGCCAAACTGATGGGATTTTCCATGGGAATGAGCAAATCTCAGCTTGGGAGATGCTGCTGGCTCGAATTGTCCTCAAAACTCATCCACTTGTTATTGGGGCATCGGGAGCCTGGAGCAGGACACTTTTCCCCGGAATGTGATCCAGTGCCGTGGTTTAATGCCAGGTGTCTGCTGAGGAGGACAGGAGCCTCCCTTGGAATGCAGAATGCAAACCCCCTCCCTCCCAATTATAATCAGTTGGAAATTCAGGGGCTCTCAGGCAAAGAGATGGCAACAGCAACAACAGTTGTGCATGAGCAGAACTCCAATCCAAATGCAGCCACACAAAAACCAACCCAGGGCAGAGTCAGGGTCCAGGCTGAGCCCTGTGGCTCAGGGGTTGGTGGCAGGGCCATCCCATGGGGGCTGCAGCCCTCCTGCAGTGGCAGAGGTGGCTCTGCTGGAGCAGGGATCCTGCACAAAGGTGCAGCTCTCTGCTGAAGGTCCAGTGAGACTGGTGTTCCTCTGGGAGTCCAGTGGCAAAGGCTGCCTTGGTGTCCCAAATCTCAGATTTTTATCCAGGTAGGGATGTTTGGCTCCTCCCCCTGGATGGAGCATTTCCTAATTCGATGATGGAATTTTGTCAGTGGGACTCAGTGGGCCCTGAGCAGAAGATGTGTGCCTGGAGGGAGGCTGGGTCCTGGAAGGGATAAAGAAACTGCCCCAGCTGGTTTCTTATCAGCTGGGCCATTGGCAGAAGATCACACCACCCCCTCCAACCCCAGTTCCAACAGATGGTGATGGAATTACACAGCTCTGGCTACATTTTGCACTGCAGCCCACGACATCCAGGAGCTTGGACCATGCCCTGTTTGGAAAGTCAGTGGTGGGACGAGAGGGGCATCGTGAGCTGGGTTTGGTGTGGAAATAGGGTAAAACCAGTCTGGCTCAGCAGTCCCAAAGTTAAAAACCCTGATTAGTGGAGGTTCTCCTCTCTTATTCCCTCCTGGAATGTGTGGGGACTCCTCCTTTGGGAAGAGGACGCTCTCCAAGGATTTTCCTTAAGGTTAAGGGACAGAGCCCAACCTGCCCAGGAGGGTTGGTGTGGGTGAGTTTTATCAATCTCAACTTAATAATTGTTTCTTTTTGCTACCTTCAATAAAAAATTGCTTGAGTAGAATTGTTTTATTATATTGCACTGTATTAGACTGTGCACTCAATAATTCTAATTAAAATCTTTCGTCTAATCATCTGTCACAATCAATAATTCATGTTTACATAAATGGATCTGGTTTTCCGCCGGTAAAACCTATGGAATGAAAAACTTAAACCATTGACTGGGATTGGATCCAGCCAACCCCAGGTGACCCCAAGGAGTTTAGGAAGCAAAAGGGTCCTCTCTGCACCTCCTGACTCCATGGAAGCTTCCCTAAAAACCTTTGGAGCTCCCCCTTCACCCGTGGCAGGACCACAGGGAGATTTCCCCCAGGCAACCCCTCCAAAACCCTTTTGGGTTTTGCCCAACCCAAAATCCATCGTCCTTTATTCCCCATGGAGCATTGTACCCAAATCCACAGAATCACAAAATCCAGTCATGGAATTATTAAGGTTGGAAAAGATCGAGTCCAGCCATTCCCAGCACTGCCAAGGCCACCACTGATCCCTGTCCCCAAGTGCCACATCCAGATGGCCTTAAAATCCCTCCAGGGATAAAGACATTCCAGGGATGAGGACATTCCCCAAGGTTACCCTTGTGCTCTGGGATGGCCCTGCTGGAGCAGGGAATGGGGCCAGGTGCCCCCTGTGGTCCTTTCCAGCCTGACCCATCCTGGGATTCTCTTTTGGGTAATAATCCCAGGATTATCACCATCCATTTTCCATCCCATGATTCAATTTTCGGTTATAATCCCAGGAACCCACAGACAGACAGAAAATCCCATTCTCCCCTCTGCTCCCTTACTTTGGGATTCCCACTCAAGCCAATTCTCCGCAGCTCTGGATCAAAGGCTGGAAAAATCCACACCCTTAACACCCTTTATACTACACCAGCATAATCCTAAATAAATTCACAATATTGTGAAAGAACGGAAAGAATGGGATTGAAACAAAAGGATGTGGAACAGCCAATGCCATCAGCAAATCAAAACTTGTTGGAATGTTATGAAAAAAAATCCTTGGGATTTTTCCTTTCAGCAACATCCAACAGGAGCTGGGTTTGAAAAGCCTCAGGTGGTTTTTTCCAAGCACGGGAATTGCAGGGAACCACTGGCTGGGTGTGGGATTGATCACCTCAGTGCTGATCCAGCACAAATATCTGGGAAAGAAGCCCAAAATGGGAGCTTGGGAATGCAGCCTGCAGGGAAAGGTGTTCTCTGGGCAGAGGGAAGGAAGGAGCTGAAGGAACAGAGGAATTGAGGCTCTTCTCCATTTTTCCCAGCTTTATTTTCCTTAAATTTCCTAAATTCTGCTCCTTCCAAGTGCATCACTATTGAGGGATTTCCTGCAGTTCTGCTCCTCGTGGAATGAGAGGACAATTGAATCTCCTACATGACAAGTTGATCATTCCCAATTTTTTTTTTCCATTAAAAAAAAAAAAAAAAAAAAAGAAAAAAAAAACAAACTAGNAAAAAAAAAAGACAGAAAAATCCAATAATCCAAAGCTGTTTCTGACATCCTCCTACCAGGACAAAGTTGGGATTCACATATGGAATTATAGAAATATTCTTTTGTGTGCAATTTAATTTAAAATATTGTGAGTGGCTTTGGGGTTTTCCTGCTGTCCCAAAACCAAAGGAATTTAAGCCAAAGGTGCATTCCATAATCTTTATCCCATTTTGCATTTCATTGACAAATAAATTTAGGATTTTAATTCCTGTTTGGGGAATTATTTCAGAGGATTTCAGGGTGTCTCAGCTCCTCCAGGAATTAATAATACATGTCTGAGAGCCCAGATTTCCAGGAGAAACCATGGATGTCCCAGCCCTGGTTATTCAGTGCCAGCCTGGAAAGTAAAAAGTGTCCCTGCCCTTCTCCAGAAAAGAATTCCTGTAGGAAACACCCCATGTCTGAAATTCCCAAAGTATGGAACAAAATTAATCCCAGTGAGAGTAATCTGTCCTCTCCTCCTCCCCAAAATGGATGAGGAAGGAGAGGACGGAGGAGTCCTGTGAACTGTGAGAGGGTAAGGAGAGAAACAAAAACAAGATAAAAAGGGGAAAATTCCTTCTGTAGTCACGGGAAGGTTTGGATTTGGGAATTTTTTTATCCTAGTTTTAAATTAAAGCTGAATTTTCTCCCCTCTGCAAGTTGAGAATTATTTCCAGGTAATCACCCCCAGGTTTGTCCTGATGCACAGGAACCACAACAAACACAATCTGCATTCCTCCAGCTGCCCAAGGATGCCAGATAATTCCCTAAATTATAGCTCTGGAAACTTATATTTAAATTTATGCAGGCTTTTCCTGCACCTTTCAGGGAGATTCTCTTTACAATCCATGCACAAAACGAGAATGGCATTCCCAAAATTACAGCCACTCAGCAGGGAGGAGTAGAAGCTGTGAGAAAGGATGAAATCCAGGACTGGCTCAGGAAAAAAACTGGAATTTGGAGCCAGGTTGGGAGAGCTGGGAATGTTCCCCTGGAGAGGAGAAGGATCCAGGGAGAGCTCAGAGCCCCTGAAGGGGCTCCAGGAGAGCTGGAGAGGGACTGGGGACAGGGGATGGGGGGACAGGACACAGGGAATGGCTTCAAATTGGAAAAGGGGAAGTTTGGATATTGGGAAGGAATTCTGGTTGGAAGGGTGGGGAGGGGCTGG
>VYXF01007279.1:0-47000 GCA_013397295.1 Polioptila caerulea
AAGATGTCCACAAAAGCCCATCTGTCCCAAGGGTGAGTATATTTTGTAGGTTTTAGGAAATTCATGTAATTGATAAAAAGCACAAATTAGGAGGACAAGTGGTGATGCAATCTCCTCCCAGGTCAAGCTCATCTCTGGAGCTCCCTTTTAGCACTAGCTATACTTTGTCCATGAGAATGTATCTCCAAGAGTTGTTCCTGGCCTTGGTTCCCAGGAATAACCAAGATAGCACAGAGCCTTGTATGTCCCAGAGCTTGGAGCTCTGGAATTTGTTTTATCTTTCTGCCATGGAAAAGCCATGGAAAACTACTGGGAAAACTAGTCTCTAATATAATAGATTACAGAGTTACAAATACATGTATGAAGAACATAGAGAACACAGAAAAAAAAAGCAAAGCTGAAATGGCATCAATATCATTATCATTTGTTTTTTTTTATCAATGCATTTATGTCTTGAGATTATTAATTTTTTAGGCTTGAAATCACTGATTTTGGGCATATGTATTATAAATTTACATATATTTGTATTTAGAAAGATATATTTATTATCATTTGTATTTATATACAATACACCTTAATAATTAACTCTTACATTGGAAGGACTTAGATTAAATATAGTATCTCCCCATTCAATTATTCAACCATAACAAACATATTTTGGGATTGAATTCTGAACTGGCTTTGATTCAACCTTGACAATCAATCATAACACAAGTTAAGAGTCTATTCTAAATTTGAAGACATATAAGAAGTTTTCTACAGAATTCAAACTGAACATTAATCATGTTTTCGTTTTGCAAGTGACTGCTCAATATTTATTATATTAAAGTGCATAAATACTTTCATACTTTCTATATTGAGAACATTCTGTGTAATTAGATGAAGGAAGACATACAACTGACCCCATGAACGACTCTAAGCACCACTGACTTGTTGTTCTTCCATACGACTTTTATGCCATTCATCTTACATGCATTGCACCTGTGTGCCCTCCTCACCCTTCTGTGACTGGTCCATACCCCATCAGCATTCCAGGTCTCTTTACCTTCAACACTGCTCCCCTGTCCTACGCAGCTGTAACCCATTAGGGATGAGGCTCGGCCACAGCCCAATTCCCAATCACCACAAACTGTGTGCCTACAATAAGGATCCTGGATTAAACAAACTGTCTTACAGGAATTAAAACATGGCCTGTTAATCTGCTATGGTTTCATTGTATTGTTTGTACTACTTCCAGCCTGGACACGGCAATTAAAATGGGTGAACAACAGAAACTGCAGAATAGTTCTATGTCCTTGTTTACTCCTGCTGTTTTTCCTGTGTCAGTAATGCTCAAGGGATGAAAAGAAATCTGTTCCGTTCCTCTCTGGCACTATTTCCACAGGCTTTATGGTATGGAGATCAAATATGCCATTCTCCATGCTAAAGTTTGTAATTAGTTTGTTAGTGAGTATCCACATTTCAGCAAAAATTTATTTTTGACAGACTAGTGTAGGATTAGCATATAGGCCTGAATAGCTGTCCCACAAAGTTGCAATGTTTTCTTGTGATAATGATGGAAACTGGTCAATTTTCTTTTCATTGGTACAGGAGTGTTTTTGTCAAGTGTCAATTTTTTGACAGATTTCTTTTCAGATGCCAAATCTTATTTCTCTTTTTTCCACTAACCTTTTAAGCATTCTTGTCCTGGTCTGGTGCTGTAGTGATTTCTCTCCTAAATACTGCTAAGGCCTGAATATTGTGAGGTCTCTTGTTTTTCTATTGCCATTGACTTTAGAGCTTAGAAACATTAATTAATAACATTGTAATAACTTGTAACATTGTAATAACTTTATAAAGTAGCATTGGTTGTTCTTGGATTTCAAGGATATATGTTTGGTCATGGCCACATTTGAGCCAGGTGTGTCAAGATAATGTAACAGATTATTTGAGTTTTTATAAAAGTATCGTTCAGTATTGCAGCATTTAAGTCTTCTAGACAGATTATCTAGAATATCTAGAAATTGCCCTTCTGGAATAACATCTGAGTATTTTGCTGATTATCATTCAAACTATGGGGCCGAAAAGGATTAGAAATAATACAGCATATTGCAGTAGAGAAGATTTTCATATCCTGTACACACATCCACCCCATTTTGTTTTCTGTTTAACCTTAAAAATCTCTCTCTATCTGTGGGTGACATTAGTAATATTGATTGCTAGAAATTGTTTAAGATGCTCCTTCTTGCACAGCTTTTTCCATCTGCTGCTACAGTTTGCCTTCATCTTCTTTTCCCTTTTACAGAGACTTAAAATGTGTTTTTCAGTTCACATATGAGTTTACAGTGTGGTTGGGATTTTTTGTTTTGTTTTTTTCTTGTATTTTTTTTGGTTGTGTTTATTTTTTAATTTTGTTCTTTGTTTTCTGTATTGGTTTCTATTTCACTTATCTTTGAGGTCTTGTTTGTTTGGGTTTTTTTCTTGTATTATCAGCACAAGAATTGTGGCCTACTGATGCAGTTTTCTTCATACATGTTAGATTTTTGAAAAACTTTACAGGTATTTCTTTTTAATATTGTTTTTCCCCCTCAAAGCTGGGTGAGATCCGTGTCCTTCTGTGCAAATTTTGTAGGTCATTGATCAAAAACCCGCTTCAGACACCAAGCATATTTCTGTGTCTCACCCTCAACCCTTACAAGCTTCAGGTTCTTTACCTGTTCTTTCCACTTATCACTCATATCCTGGTTTGCAATTTTTGCCTTTAAAATTACATGGTTATCTTTTTATTGTCACTATATCATTCTTGTTCAAAGCACTATGTGACTGGTGTACACTGCTAAGGATCTGTTTTGGCATCTGGGTATGCCCTCTATCTGTTGAAACAGATTTTCAATCAGAGCAGTGAATTTCCATGAAGCGTGCCATGGTGAAGGCTCTTAACCCTACATCCTAATTATCACCAATGACTGAGTAGATCTTTTTTTGAAGGCTTGAAATACTTCTAATTAACATGTTTCAGACTGCTCTCATTGATGGCAAGTAGGTAACTGTCTCCTTCCATCATATTTTTTGAGAAGTCCTGTATTTCTGTTGCAGCCCAATGACAAATATTAGACTTGTTTATTTTTATCAGTCCCAGATATTTTTTGGGAACTCATAAAACTTTGATATGGAATGAGAGTCCAATAATTTTCTCTTCTAAACAACCATTTAAACTTTTTTTTTTTTTTTCCCTCTAGTTGCTATTTCTAAGAAGTTAAGTAGATCTGCTGTTACATTTCTGGTCTAGAAATGGGAAATTGTAGTAAAAAAGAGGTACATATTGAGCTGCATTTTATCAACATACAAAATTTCTGCAATTAGAGAGAAGAAATATTTGATAGATGGGGAGGACTAAGAAAAATAAGTTAACTGAGGTAAGAATAAGAGTCTCAATTGTGGTTTTTAGTACATGATTTTGGTATGGAGTTACTTGAGGGCCAGGTGTTTGCTCAAAATGTTTCTGCAGAAGTCAATAGATTAATTTAGCTTGCTGCACTCTAAGTATGATAGCAATAGAAAATGGTTTGTATTCTACAATGTTCAAACTTCCTGAATTTTATCTTTCTAATCCTTTTTATAAAAAAAAATAAGATCACATTTTTTCTGTTGAAGGGAATTATGCTAAAAAATGAGAGACTCTAGTTTCTATTGGGTGACATGCCCTCTTTAAATTAGTTTCCCAAAGACAATAACTTCCCTGTATGAGAATAAAGAAGAAGAACTGACATGCTTTCTAGTTTCCAGCTCAGTCAGGAAAAGGCCACCTTCATTTCTATTTCTGCAAAAATTACTTCAAAATTTCTTTTTAATCTGAATTGGAGATGAATTAATACTTAGGTGCAGTTCAATCAGTGTTAAGAGGGTAGTGTTAATAACTTTGATGTGTGCTATTGGATTACAGAATGTAGTAACATTTTCTTTAGTTATTCTAAAGATTTTTTTCCCCCCATAGTTCAGAATATTTTCCATCACAGTTTTACAGATATTGAGGTCCTGGGTCAGCTACTTATAGTACTTAGCAGAAAGAGGAGAATTTCTGATGACCTCTCATGATTAAATGCATCTTAAAAACACTGTTTGAAAGCTCTCCAGTTATTTCCTTTAATTCCACTGATTTCTTTTCTTCTTTCTTAGTTATGAGTCTTAATACATGATCCAGTCTGTTTCACTCTTGAACATTTCTGGGATGTTTGAGAAATGATTTGTCTACTTTCACAAGAACAGATAAATACACTACAAGAAAAACAATACTAAGTTTATGAAAAAACTCTTTTTACTTCTACAGCAGTACCAATCAGAAGATTTGCTTGAAGAGAACAAATTAATAGAGCAAATGAGAGTATAAGAAAAAAAAAAAAAAGGAAAAAGATCACTTGAATTAATAAGAACAGCATCTGCAATTCCAGTCACTAGAGTAAAACGAGAATGATTAATTCTTATGCTTCAGGGCGTAAACCTATCAGTTTAAGTTGAATAGATTTTTTTCTAGTTTTTATTGGTGTGTTTAAAAATCACTTACATTATTGGAAATTTTTATACCCATGTACACACTTATTAGAATGGCATCTGTGCAAACAAGAGCATAGATCATATGAAAGTATTCACATTATTAAAAAAGGTATTTTATATTTAAACAGTTGATACTTACATAATTAAGGCACATAAGTTTTGAAATATTATTTAATTACTACATCAGTGGAGAAGGAAGGGTTATAGATGTCATTTATCTGGATTTCTTTAAGCCTTTCACACTGCTCCCCACAACATTCTTTTCTCTAAATTGGAGAGATAATGATTCAATGGTACTGTTAGATGGGTAAGAAACTGGTTGGGTATTCATATCTGCAGAATGGTCATCGGTGTCTCAGAGTACCAATGGACATCAGTGACAGGGGTGTTCCTGCTCTTTAATATCTTCATCAATGACACAGACAATTAAATTGAGTGCACCCTCAGCAAGTGCAGGTGGCACTAAGCTGAGTGGTGCTGCTGACACACCTGAAGGATGGGATGCCATCCAGAGGGACCTGGACAAGCTGAACAATAGGCCTGTGTGAATCTTGTGAGGTTTAACAAGACCAATGCAAGGTCCGGCACCTGTATTGGGGCAACCCCTGGTACCAACCCAGGCTCGGGGATGAACAGATGCAGAGCAGCCCTGTGAGAAGGACTTTGGGGTGCTGTGGGTGAGAGGCTGGACATGACCCAGCCATGGGCACTCCCAGCCCAGAGAGCCAAACGTGTCCTGGGCTGCATCCAGAGCAGCGTGGGCAGCAGGGGAGGGAGGGGATTCTGCCCCTCTGCTCTGCTCTGGTGAGGCCCCACCTGGAACCCTGCATCCAGCTCTGGGGTCCCAGCACAGGAAGGACATGGAACTGTTGGAGAGAGTCCAGAGGAGGCCGTCAAGATGATCAAAGGGATAGAACACTCTCCTATGAGGAAAGGCTGAGAGAGTTGTGTTTGTTCAGCCTGGAGAGGAGAAGGTTTCTCTGACCTAATTGCAACCTTCCAGCACCTGAAGTGACCCTACAACAAAGATGTAAAGGACTATTTAGAAGAGCATAGAGTGACAGTACTTGTCCTTGACTGTCTCTTTAATAAAGGGTTTGATTCTATCAGCTCCCATAATGTGATCCCTGGCTTCTCAATTTCTTTGTATTCCTGCCAGGCTACTTGTTCTTGTGTTTGTTTGTCCAGCTCCTTTTTCAGTCATTCATGTCACCTGGCATTTTTGCCTGACTTCTTTTTTGCTAGGATACACTACTTGTGAGCTTGAAGGATGTGATCTGTGTGCTTTCACTGACTTTGTCTCCTCTGCCTTCTTTGGCTTTAACTTGTAGTCTTTGAAGCAGATCCCTGAAAAGCCTGTTTTCCTGACATCCAGGATAGTGATATCTCACATAAGAGCTTTAAGCTAGAAATGATGGTGAGAGAAAGAATGACCAAAAGTCAAGTGGGGAAGTGATAGACTGTCTTAAGAATGCAAAGCATATAGGATTATATGAGCATTTGTAATCAGCAAAAGAATGTTGAAGTGGGGTCATTCCAACTTCTGTATGCATATACAGTTGTACAAGACAAAATTTTTGGGAAAGCTCTCATATTTTTTCTGGGTGATGAACATAGCTGGGTGCCTGTACACTGATGAATGCAGCATGAGGAAGAAATAGGAGAAATTTGAGGTTTCTGTGCTGTTGCAGGGCTATGACCTCATTGGAATCACAGGCATATGGTGGGATAGCTTATAATTGAAGTGCTGCAACAGATGTAAACAGGTTCTTTAGAGACTGGATAGGAGGGTAGGAAGGTAGAAAGAGTTGCCTTTTATGTGAGGGAAGTACGAATGGATGAAGTTCTGCCTTGGAATTCATGATGAGTGAACTCAGAGCTTATCAGTCAGGATTAGCAGGCTGATCAACAGGAATAATTTTTGTGTGTCTGCTACAGACTGCCTGGTCAGGGAGAGCAAGTAGATAAGACCGTTTTTCAGACTACTAGAGTTAGTGGCACATTCATAGGGCTTGCATCTCACAGAGAACTTCAAGGACCACAATATTTGTTAGATGCATAGCACAGAAGGACAGATCACCAAGAGTTTTGAAATGCATTTTTAAAAAGCTTCCAGACATGTGACTGAGAACCTGATGAGCAGTGATCTTCTGCTGAACCTGTTTTTGACAAATAAGTAAGAATCTCTTTGTGGATGTTATGGGGAAGTCTTAGCTGTAGTAACCATGAGATTATGGTGCTCCAGAAAGCAGTAAACAAAGGAGAACCAGAACCCTGAACTTCAGGGGAGCAGACTTTATACCCTGAATGTTCTTCAAATAAACCCATGGAATATATATATATCTGGAGAGGACAGACCTCTAGAAGAATTTGTTGACTTTCAAGAATCACCTTTCAAGCTCAAGAGGAGTTGAACCCAATGAACAAAATGAAGCAAAAAGATAAACAAGAAGATCGTGACAGAACTCAGATGCAAAAAGTAAGTGTACAAGAGGTAGAAAAGGAGAAAAATGTCCTGGGGAGAATATAGACAAGCAGTTTGAACATCCTGAGACATGGTTAGGAAAGCAAAACTCACTTGGAAATAAATCTCCCAAGAGATGTGAAGGGAAACAAGAAAAGTTTTGAAAAGTTTATCTGCTGGAAAAAGAAGACTATGGAAAATGTTGGTCTGCTGCTGAATAAGTCCGGGCATTCCATGATAAAGGACAAAGGAAAAAATGAAGTAATTAGTGACATAATGAAATTAAGTAAATAATTGACCTGTCTTCTGTCAAGAGCAGCACTTATGAATCCTAGAAGTGTATGGAGCATGTAAGACTCAGCCTTGGTAGAGGAGGATCAAGTTAGGGAATATTTAAATAAAAAATAACAAAAACAAAATATGCACAAGTCCATGAGCCTGACAGGGTGTGCTCATGAGAGTCACTCCTATATTTAAGAAGGTACAGAAGTGGGATCCAGGGAACTATAGACCAGTCAACCTCACCTTGATCCCTTGGAGGGTAATGGTGGAAGCACTTCTGGAAACCATTTCAAAACACATGAAGGACAAGAAATTGATCAGACCTAGCCATCATGGATTCATGTTTAACCAAAATGATAACTTTCTAAGGTAACTGGCTTGATGGACGAGAGGAGAGCAGTGGATGTTGGTTATACTGACTTCAACAAGGTTTTCAACACTGTTTGCCCTAATATCTTCACAGACTGACTGAGAAGTACAGGCCATAAGTGCACAGGGAGTTGAATTAAAAAAATAGCTGAATTGCTAGGCTGAAAGATTAGTGGTTAGTGATATGAATTCCAAATGAGAACTAGTCACTAGTGGTGTACTCCAGGGTTCAACATCAGAGCCAATACAGTTTAACATCTTCATTAATGACCTGGGTTCTGGCACAGAGGGCATTCAGCAAGTTTACAGATGATACAAAGCAGGGAAGAGTTTTTCTTGTGCCAGATGGCTGTGCTGCTAGTCAAAGGGACTTTGGCAGACTGGAGACAACAGTAGACGGGAACCTCATGAAATTAATAAAGATAAAGTCATGGGAATAAGAAGACCATGCACCAGTATATGCTGGGAGACAGCAAGATGGAAAGTAGGCAGAAAACAGCACAGAAAACATGCTGAACAAATTGGTCATGAGCAATGTGTCAGAAAGAGACTGAAAACATCCCAAGATGAGTTAGAAAAAATATCACCAGCAGGTTGAAGAGTAGTGACACTTACTCTCAGCATTTGTGAGACCATGTCTGGGTGCTGCTTCCAGGTCTGGGTTCTGCAGTGCAAGAGATTTGTGGCTTCTGCAGAGTGAGTCCAGTGAAGCTTGTAGGTAGGGGAACACCCATCATAAAAGGAGAGACTGAAAAAGGTGGGGCTTCCTGAAGAAGAGAAGTGAGATTACTTGGGAGTTATCTCATCAGTGTGTACAAATAGATGGCAGAGAATACAGAAGAGAAAGCCAGACTCTCAGCAGTTGCCTGGGACAGGATAAGATGAAAAATTCCAGAATAAGTCTGACTATGCAATGGAACAGGTTTCCCAGGGATTTTGGATAGTTTGCTCTGAGTGTTAAAAATTAGCTAGAGAAAGTCCTGAATGGCCTGAATTAACTGTAAAGTTAGCCCCTGTTTTGATGAGGTGTTGACCATCCACATGTATCTCCCAACTTCCATTAGTATGTAACTCTGTAGTTACTCAAATCAGTAGGGACTATCTTAGTCTTCTCACATTTAAAAAATCAGTTCTCTACAGGGAGAACTAAAATGCTGGAAATAGCAAGACTAAACTAAAGGTAACAGAAATTCTTCATGCATTTGAAAGCTGATTCCTCCTGGATACATCAGAAATGCACTGAAGTAGATAGACTGCTTATATGTTGATGCAAAGTGTATATGTAGGTGGATAAGTGGAAGTGCAAAAAAAAAGGAAAAATAATAAACTCTTGAGTCCATCATCACTTACTCTGTATATTGTATTCCACTCACTCTATTTTGTGTCTTTTCCTTCGACAAAATTCCTCTCCCTGTTTTTAAAGCCTGGATCCTGAATGGACCTTTTGTGATTCACTTGCCTGTGATTCACTCTTGGTAAAAAGTGAGACTACATAAAGTGCTTTAACCAGCAGACTTCTTGAGTCAGCAAATTTTCAGAGCCTGAATCTCTGAGGTACTTTTGGAGACACTGTCAAAACACATGCTATCCCTCACGTCTAGGAAAAATCTATGGTAGGAGTTTAGGAGTTACCACCCTCTAATTCCTCCTTAAATCTCAGTAAATTCAAAGTGCATGAAAATAACCAGAGTGTTGCTGACCCAAGACTCCTGTCTGCCATACATTTTAGTGTTGCCTTTTTGTTGTTTAAGTACAGTAGTGAGGACAATTCAACTAGGTTAAAAAGATTTTAACAGTAAACATCAAAAAATCCCAACAGCTTTAGCAAGAAAATTTACTCATATTTAGGTAATTTGTACAATGGGTGGTTGGTTTTATATCTGTCTATGATTATTTTTTTTATCTCAGATTTTAATCTGTTTTCCATGTGCCTCTACTGAAAAACACAGCACCTGAAAGGTACATCTTGGTCTGTGACAACATGTGGTTACCTTAGTGATGTGCTGTGTCAGATTTCTCCCTGAGCCCCGGCCAGCTCCAGACCCAGCTGTCAAGGAGGGGCTGCCCCTAGGAAGTGGCACAACCCAGGGTGCAGCTGTAAACCACACGGGCTTTACTGTAGGGCTGGTGCGGTGTCGAAGAGTGGGACAAGAATGAGAGAGGAGACTCCTGTGTGAATTCCCAGAGGTTTTATTCCTGAAAGGGACAGTGACAGAAGAGCCCTGAACAGGGGTGTGCAGGGGTTTTTGTATGGGGGAGCTCTGAGGGGCAGGTACAAATCATAGACCAGTAGGGTAGAGAAAGAGGAGATGGAACAGGTGGGGTTCACCATACAATTTCAAATGAGGGAATACCTGGGGGAAACAATGGGGTGCAACCAGGGATTGGCCCATGGGGGATTGACAGGGAAGGTTCTGGAAAACAAAGGGTGGGGGACACAATGAAGGGCAGTTTTAGGGGAGGACACCAACTTATGAACATACCAATTTGAGGAAAACATGGGGGGATTTGGGGATAAACCATTAACAATCAAAAATGTTAATTACCAAAAGAAATACACACTGCAACCCTTAGCATCTCTGGCAGACTTTGAGAGACCTCTGTCATCCAGTACTTGTAGACTTCTCAAAAAGAAATAAGGTTTTTAGCCAGTTTTTAAATTTCTTTTGTGTCTGCAAGGCAGTGCAAAGAGGTCATGATCATGAGCATTCAGGTGCTGGGTTTCTTCATAATTCTGAAACTAGCATGAAGTTGACAGCAGTGAAGAATGACATAAAAGGAGAAGTCTCAAAGCTGCACAGAAAAGAAGCTGATTAGGGTAACGAACCCAGCAATTAAGGCCAGGAAGAAATATAAAAGACAGACAGAAAGCAAGGGGGCAAACAAAGTCATCTTTAAAGAGAACTGAGGATGAAGAGAGGTCAGGAGAAGTAAAAAAACCTCAAAAACTAGACATTTGCTGAGGAACAGAATTACAGAAAATAACACTTTTAAGTAGGTTTAGAACTTATCATCCAAAATGCAATTCTGGAAATATAAGAAAAGAGATGTTTTAGCAGATGTGACAGAAACAGTTCCCAAACAGTCTGAATTCTTAGGAGTTATTCACTAGAGAGGCTGTTGCTGTGGCGGCAGGGGTGAAAGGGTGCCACAACCTTCCCGAAAGCATCCCTGGGGTTGAAGGCGTTCAGGCAGATACAAGCACATGACTTCTGAGTCATACACACACACACACACACTGGTTAGCTTGTCAACTTGGAGAGACCAGAGCGTCTTCTGCGTGGGGTTCCAGCGGGGTTTATCCAGGCCACACGCCAAAGGGGCCCAGGGACAAAACAAGAAGAACAAAGGAGGGTCCTGGTTTAAGTCTAGGGCAAAAGGGGGTGGAGTAGATCATCAGGGTCCAATGGTCTGAGGGCACAGGGGCAATACCACGGCCGGGCCAAGGGTAACAACCAATACAGAATACCAGCATGGTAGGGGTACAGGGACCAATGGGGGAAAGGGAGTGGAGAATACTCAGGAACATGAACTTATAATGGTGAAAGGGACAGGGAGAGCCAATGGCCCAATGGGAAGGACAGAACTGGGGTAAATTAACATAAAGCTGCCGGGCACCATGGGGGAAGGCTTTTATCTTGACCTAAGCAGGCCTTACTTTGAAGACTCAGTGTCTCTCCCTCCAAGGCACAGAGACTGATAACTTCCTGGCAGGCCCCTTGGCCTCCACAAGAGGCTGTTGTTAAAAAGAAATTCTGGTTCCCACTATTGTGATATTTACCAGCAGAGCCAGAGCAGTTTAAAATATAAATCTTAATTTGGTTGTGTAGCATCAGCTGTACACCAAGTGTGCATCTGTATTTCACACGTGGGAGAGGATCTTTGTCAAACACCAGGGACCATGACAATATGCCCATGGCTACTGAGGAGTGTCATAGCAATTCCATACAATTTTGCTAGTTGTACTCTGCTTTCTGAAATGTTGTCAGAGTTTTGAGACTGAAATTCTCTACAAAAATAATTCTTTCTTCTTTCTTGTAACATACTATAAGGAATTTGACATTTAGTATTGGGACAAAATTTTCATCTTTAAAATCTTTAAAATCACTGAATGCTTCTGAGATCTTTATAGACTGGTTAATCTGAACTATGAAAGATAACAATCACTTGGAGAAAATTAGACTATCTCTTAATTACTCATGAGTTAAAAACTGCACACTTTACAATGTTTTCTTTTTCTTCTCTCAGAGGCATGGGGTGCTATGAAAAGAAGAGCAGAATGTTTGGGAATTGATTGCCTAATGAAGGTGAAGAAGAAGGCAAAGTCTCACAAGTTAAAGAGCCTGAGTGGTGCTGTATAGCAGATGATGCTGATTTGTCTAAGCAGCTTTGCTGAGAGACTGTAGTTAATTTTTCTTTTTCTGATATCACTGTGTAAAGATAATTAGACTTCATTGCTTCACACTGTTATGGGTGTTCTGAATTTGATAGGTTATAACTGGTGAGCATTTAAATCTGAAGTACTAGTTATGCATATGGAGAACATATATATATGTATACTATATATATGTAGATAGAGAGTATTATACTTTGCTTATTATATTATATACTGTAATGGAAAAAAAAATGGAAGATTGGAATGTAAAGAGGAATGACATAGACTAAATCAAAGATGTGTTATATACAATAATGAGATACGTTGGCTGTATTTACCTTTCTTTTTTTTCTTCCAAATTCTTCCTTGTACTCTTATATTTTGTATAATAGCGTGTGAACATACGCATTTAAACCAAGCAGCATAATGCTACTGATACTGGACAATTTCCTTTTTCATTCCTGCAATATTTCAAGGACAGAAAAAAAATCAATAAACCTTCGCTTGATTGTACATAGTCAAACAAGCACTGGTTCTTTGAAAATCAGTAAACTTGATCTATGGAAACATAGCTCTCCTGTGGAGAAGGAAAGACATTATTTCTGCATGGTACACTTCAGTAGGACCAATAGAAATGTAGTGTCTATGACATAATTTTAACATATACAGTAGACTCATAAAATTTAAGTATGATTACATCAAGCAGTGAAAGGAGGCTGCTGCAAGGATAGCTATGGAGTAAGACAGGCAGCTAAAGAACAGTAGCAAAGCCCTACACTCAAGAGTTTCTTTGACATCATTCTGCCAAGTGTAAAACAGCTGCATCCAGCTCGGCTGATTTGCCCATCCCTTCTTCCTTCTTTGCATACTGCTGCTAAATGCTTTTTAGGCTGTTGGCTGCAAACTTTAGGTAAACAGCTGGTGTGCCTGATACTTCTCTTGCCAAGAAAGGTCTTGGATAACGTAAGCTAAAATATTTGAGGTTTCTCATGGTATAATGCATGAATTTGGATATTAATTGACATCATCCTTGAAGGAAAATACTGCAGCTGACTGCTCAGTTATTTGTAACATTTAGTTTAGGTTAGTTTTACTGTTAAATTCCTTTTCCTTTGTTACTTTTTTCTTTTTTTCTTTAATTGACTGGCTAGGGACCAATTCAGAATGGTCTGAGTGTTAAGATAATTTCTGCCTGTTTAGAGAAACCTTTAAAAGCTCTTCATGACAAGAGTGAAGTTTGTAATCCACCACTACATGTACTACTCTGTAACTGCACGCTGTATTTATACAGACTAGAAAACTGTCACTCTGCTTGGTGCAATAAATCAGCAGCTATTGAAAAAAGCTGCCAAGTTCATGGCAGGAAGTGTAAATTATTCAAGTCTCTTCAACAGCAGTTTAAAATGAGAATGTCCAGATAACCAAGAGATCAATCACCATGCTAAAAACTGCCTCAGTCTGCCAAAGGAAATTAGGTGAAAGAAAGTCCTATAGTTCTGTCAAAATGATTTTGTCATAGGCAATACCAGAAAAGAGTGTATTCACGAAAAAAACAACCACAAATAACAAATGCAGGGTGCCTTTTTAATGGAACCTATCACTTTATCACCTTGTCTTCCTATACGCAACTTAGAAAATTAGGTCAAAGTAACATTTAGTGTTAAGATATTGACTGTAATAATTTTTGCTCAATGCCAAGTGAATGTCAAGAAGTGGTATCATTCTGAAAAGTACTGACTGGGTCAGGTATAGCTTCAAAACATCTTGCACCAGTTCCATTTCTTGCATGGAAAGAAAGTGTTCACTGCATGGAAAATATATTTCAACTACAGCGAAAATACGGTGAAACAGTCTGTTAGCTTTTCTTCCCCTCAAGAAAAACATCTTTTAATTAGAGGGTTTTAATACTTTTAGAAAGACAATAGGACAGACAAGAGAGGGAAAATATGAATGACCAGCTCACTGAATTCTTCATGTTTTCTTAATGAATTGAATATACTTGATACTCAGAAATTCTTACCAATGCTTCAACAGCAGATAATAGAATGCAAATAAACCCCATTTGTTTCAGTAGACTGTTTTATCTCAGGCCTTGAAAAACATCAAAAGGAACAGGATAAGATTGGTTAAAGTACAATCAGCTGTAGCTTTTCACTGAGACTTAAATTCCTTATAGAACTTTTAAATGTCACTCAGAAATTAACCCATGTCACCAACTGGAAAATACGTTGACCAATCACAAATTACAAACTAGAACAGAAATATTCAAACTAGCTTCTCCTCTGTCTTGTAAAAGAATATTTGACTAACTGGTGAGAATACAAACACTTCCAGTACGTAGGGTGCACATGATAAATTTTCTACAACAATTGTCAATGACGTTATAGTTCGTATTGAATTCTTTATGAATTTCTTTCACACAATAAATTCACCTGGGCAAAGCTGTTCAATTATAAATAATCTTGATCTTGGAAATATTATTTTTCTGTGGAGTAAAATTGGAAAGTGTATTGTGACTAATTAGCTTTTAAAATTTATTAGCAATACGACAGTCTTCTTTTCATGGGTAGGTTAAGAAGAAAAGTTACAGAAAAGAGGAGAAATAGTATGAAAACTTGAAGTTATATAGGTATATATTGGAAGATTCTGTGATATAGTCATGAGAAAATTCCATGCACATTGCAAGTTATGATGTTTCATTCCATCATACCAAGAAAAGGCAGCGAGGAAGGATAGCTGTATGAAAAAGAGAACATAGTTTGACAAGAAAAATTCCATCATGTGGGGCAGTGATCATCCATTTGTACACTTTGTACACTGATTTATATCAAAGGAGCGTAGTACTGAATACAGGCGGTATAAACTCACACTTCAAGAGTAGAAAGTGATCTGGAAAAGCAGCTAAGGACCATGTTACAAACTCTGAGAAAGGACAACCTGAGCAGGTGATGTAATCAGAGATAAGTGCAAAATTGTTATGAATGATGTTTCTGAAGTATGCCAAAATGCTAGATGTATTTTCTTGACATCCACATGAATATCTGATCAACCATAGAAATGATGAAATAGAAAGGGCCACAAATGTTTCCACAAGTGATGGAAGAGAAAGGGCTCTATGCTCAGTACAAATAGTATATTATGTTTCCTTAAGGCTTTCCATCTGATCTAAGAAACCCGTTTTGAATTTATGAAGCCCATGAATTAAGACTTGATGTGTTTTGTAGAGCTGAAAGGGGAAAAAATAGAAAGCCAAAGCTGAGTCAAAGTACAAGAGTTGACACAGAGGCAACTGAATTCATCTTGTTTTGCTCAGCATCTCTAAACAAGATTATCCTTCAGGATGCCCAAATAAGGGAGTTACATCTCCAGATGATAAGAATAAGACTTAATAATTTAGCCAGGTCATAAGCTGGGCTGTCTCATTTGTATTAATTTAATGGTTATTATGTATTTGGAAGCTATAAAGAAAAAATGGTGTTTATTTTCTTTATGACTGGGCATTTAGCATGACCTTATATTCAGTTGAAAGAAATATACATTGGATTGTTTTCCTCAGGAAGGTGTTGTAACTATAATATTTGATTTAAAATGAAGAGATAAGTTCAAGGGAAAAAATAATTGCCATCCATTTACTATTAAACTTTCAATAATTAGACTTTTAGAAATGTAAGGTCCAATCTAGGGCTTATTTTCTTAATGACTTTAATTTTAGGATGAAGATTTAGACTTGGAGATTATACCCAAATTAATACACTTGTATTTGTCTTCTGGTTGCATTAGTGATCCTTGAAGGCGAGGAAGACAGATGCCTGATGTTAACAGTTTAGTGGTCCATTTATAAGTAAGGAGTGAAAATCAGCTGGGGGAAAACGATTATACATAGATTATACATAATCCCTGTTAATACTGAATATGTACTTCTTCTAGAAAAGCCACTGGCTTGCAGCACAGAATAAGGTAGACAGAGGAACATTACAATACTGAAAAGTCTGAATTGAATATTAATAACTTAGCAAAGAATGTGAATCTTCTACAACTTCCTGAAAATGTTGTGGGCAAAATAATAATACTAATACTCTGTTAAGAGTGATTTTACTTCCTTCAGTAATTTACATGCAGGAGGGGTGGAATGTGTTATTAATCATATATCACATGACCCTGAGTGAGCCACGAAGCATTTCAGCTGCCTGTCAAATCATTGTTATTTTCTGAGATGTGCATGAGAAAAGTATAATTATGAACATGCATCAAAAAGTGTTGAAAAGAAGAGATGGCTGTGAGGGGAAACAGTTCATTCTCATTCACAGACAGGAAAATCTTTAGAAAAACAATCAAGTACAGGAAAAGCTTTGAGTACCAGGAACACAACTCATTCTAATGTATCTGAAAGAAATATCAGGTTTGCATGGAGTGTTTAGTAGAAGTCAGAGCTAAAGTAACAGACACTCATGAAAACTGAAGAACATTATTTGTATCCAGTAGGAAATTTGCCATATCTTGTCTTGTAACATCCTACACAATACTTATGACAGGTAAAAGGAAAATGTTCTGCAGAAGCAAGCCCAGTGTCAAGGGTGATAAACCACAGGAGCAGTTTGATGTAAATATTTCATGTGAATATATTTTATCTTCAGAAACATAGGCTATCTAGATGACTGTCAGGAATACAGAAACTGTAGTCTAAACATAGGTGACCAGGGGGGGCTCAGTGAAATCTATTGTTAACTAACCTTCCAGGGTTAGTTATCTATAGCTTTCACATACACAGTATAAATGCTCACTGCAACTGTAGGTAGAAAATAGGAAAGAAATACCTAGCAGGGCAAAGGCGATGAATAATGCTTAGAAATGAGACAGGACAAGCTAGGATTTTTCAGATTTGTCTCCTCCTTCTTCTCTACTACAGAGAGAATAACAAAAATGCATCCCTGCTCTAGGCTTGCACCAAGTAGGATGGTTCTCTTTTCTTAGTCTTGTTAGCACTGCTGTCCTCTTTGAATAATTTATTCCTTAGAAAGTTGTTTAAATGATGTTTTCTTCTTTCATCCTATGTTTCTATGAGCTTTTGTTTATTGTTCTGTGCATGCACATACATTCAGTCCTGATTACAGTTCAAGTTTTGACAGACGTCTTTATTACCCAGTGGTAGAGGACTTTTCCCTCAGGCATTGCTTTCTGGATGACTGTATTTGACATAACTGGTGTGTATCGTTGAATTTGTTTTGAAATGTTCTCTTGTGGGATTTCATGCTGTCATGCATCAAGAATTGTATGGTCCTTTTATTTAAAAATCAATAAAATAAAAGTTTAAACAAAGAGAAACTACTGATAACAAATACTTAGTTTAATCAAAAGAAATGTTAAGTTCATTTACCTTGCAACATACAGAAGTATTCCATGTAAGGAAGAGCCCTGAGGTTTTCATTAAAGCAAAAATTTTTCTTTCCAAGTGACAGAGTTTTTTATGAAAGACTTTTAAAAAAATTGCAAATATTTTTCATAGCAAACTTTTAAAGAAAGATTGACAATTTAAAGAAAAATAGATTTTTGTGAAGTTTTTTTGATTCCTCTTCATATGGTCAAAACCAGTTTGGTTCCTCAAAGATCTTTGCGTTTTGTTTTGGTGATATTATATTAATCACATTATCAAAAATTACCCTCAAATCTATCTTTGATCAAAATCACAGAGGATGTGTCATGTTAAAATAGAAACTATTTTGACACAGGTGCATTAGAGACAGACAAAAAAATCCATTGAAGAAATTAAAAAAAAATTCCTCTGTGTTGGAAGACGTCTGTATTATACATATAAGTGTCCTGAAGTATTTATCAAAAAACTGAAACAGAATTAAGAGAATAGATAATAATTTACTTATGTGTCTGAATGACTAGAAATCAAGGTTCCATATTTAGTGATACTGCATTATATTATTGAACTGAAAAATGAAAACTTTGTACATTGAATCACGTTGATCTTTCTGGTAAGACAAAGCTGGTAAGATGGCTTCCCCTCAATGAATGAAGATCTTTAAGATTTTAGGTGGTGGCAGCAATTTTCTAATTTCCCATCTATGGAATCTATAATCTATGCATTCTGTAGAAAGTGATTACACAAAACTAGATGACAGTCTGTAGCAGCTGGTTCCTACTTCCTGCAAATTACCTAGATTGGGTGGATGTGGAGCTCTTTGACTTGTGTTGATGAATTCCTTTTTTGATGGTGATTTTCATGGTCAATGGACTTCAAATTTGAAATAAGATATTTTATGACATCTGAAACCATGTGGTATTCCTTCCTTTGTAACAATAATGTTTTAGTACATCAGCATTACCATTCAAGTAACAATCCTTGAATGTAAAGTCCATGCTCATAACAATCAATGTAAGTAATAGCAACTGTCCTACTGTGTTGTTGTTTAACACAGCATGGTGATTACCATGTGAAAACACACCAGGATTGATCTTTCAATCCCTCAGCATGTTTTGATATGGTTAAGCACTGCTGTTCCTGATTTTGATTTCTCGTTCAAGCCTGGCGTGCTTTGGAGGATGAATACATGCTGAGGAAGAGTCAATTCTAAAGCAAACTGTTACCTCTGAGTCTCAGGATTGCCAAAAAAACAACAAGAACAACAAGAAGACCCCTTCAAACAGCCCCCAAACTCTTATTGCCATTGATGTGGTCTAATGCTTAATCTTTTGAAAGCTGATGTAAACCATGGTTCAGTTGTACCTTATTAAAGTAGCTTTGCTCAATGCAGTCTCCCACTCCAATTTCAGTTCTGCTGAATGTGTCCTCTCTTTATGTGTTGCTATCTGTTTTCCACTGGTTAAGACAAGGTTTTCACTTTAGTGACTATAAGACTTGCATGAGGAGAGATGCAGAATTCAAAGAAGGGAAATGCTGGTGTGTTAGAACAAACTGTGCTATATCAATAACAGATCAAGGATCTGACTTTAGAAAAGGCTTTGGGTTGGGGGAGATATTAACATCAAGCCTCTGGCCATTTATAATTTTAACTATATGTATCTCCATTTATTGGTTACCATTTTTTTTGTTTGATCTTCCACTTGAACTGAGGGATTATTACAATGATAACATAGCTAGTCCAACTTTTTCATGGCATTCGTTTTGAATGAAAATATATTTTTTTCTAATTTATTTGAATGTAGGTGTGTAAGGTGTGTATATGCTTTGAATGAAGTTTTCTTCAATTTCCAAATTTGAAGAAAAATGTATCTTTACACATTATAGATATATCTCTAGATATAGATGTACATTTTCCAAAGGAATGATATTAGTTTAATCATTTATTAAAGGGGGTAAATGACCTTCAGTCATTCATAAGTAATAGGAGTGATATTTTGTGAAAAATGAATGAGTTGTGGTTTTTAGACAAGACATGGCAAAGTCATGTAAAGCAACTATTTTTATCACATATATGTTTGGGAAAGTAAAGCCAATTATCTATGATTGAAAGACTTTGGAACTGTGAAGCAAGACTGATGTCTTTTTCCTTCTTAACTGTGTTACATACGGTCTGCATATTTCCTTGACAAAATATTCTGTTGATCTCCAAAGAAAATGATGTGTGGTACAGATATGTAGATAAAATTGTATTCCTAGTTTCTTTCCAAAAGATGGATTGGAAAAGATATTGAGATGCAACCTTGGAAAACAAAATGAAAATATTTTGTTGAATTGGATTAGAGCACTTCTGGTCAGAGGATATAAATGCAGTCTGCTGCAGGAAAGTTCAGTGTATCTTACTCAACATGCTATACTTGAATTTGAAACACAACAAAACTGAAAGCAAAAACTGAAGAGACTAAAATAATCCCAAATACCTAACACGTACTTTTTTCTAGCTTGGTTTTGATAGTCACAACAGAAATGTCAGAAGTTTTAAGAAGAAAATGCTTTGTTCTGAACAGTTCCAAGTGGCTTTAATATATTTTTAAGAGTTGAAGTAAATAATTTGTTTAAAAGTTATCTACAAGCAAACTGGACAGTGTTTTCTTTTTGTTACTAGAAACAAAATATATGGGGACTTGGTATAAGTTCCAGTACTGCTGATTTCTATGTGTATAGATGACAGCTTACAGTGTAGAGATGTGCTAATACTTAGTAAATATTCTTTGGACTGTATCAGTCCTTGGTGAGTGTGTTTTCTTTTGTGTAGATGATAGTGGGGCATAGTTTAAAATGGCCTGTAAACGCTGTTCACAGGCTAGGAAAAATGGATTTCAACTCATCTTTGTTAGAAAGTTTCTTAGCTCAAGATTGCATGTCTATAATTATATCTACATATGAGAAAAGTATTATAAATTTTATAGTAGATTTATTTATGGTTCTATGTGAAGCGCATTTTAAGTTCAAATTTTTGAATATATTATGCAAACCTTAGCATAAAAGACCTACACAAGAGAAATAAAAATAAAAGTATTAATTATTATGCATATTTACACATTTTAAAAAACCAAAACCCTAAACAAACAAACAAGCAAACAAACAAGCCAACCCCCACTTAAATTTTTTCATGTCAATCTTCATTATTATTTTATGATTATTGGAATTTTCTGTATTTCAGGTTTTTTGTTTAAAAAAACTCCTATGATCAGATATAACTTACACTAAAAGAAATGTTATTTTAACACCAAAAGTATGAAAAGTTTGGATAAAAGCTTCCAGATGGCCATTGACCTCTGAATATTTACTGTACCTATTATTCTTTCAAAATGATATCCATTCTGTCACATGGCACTTCAAGATACTCTCCTTGAAGCAGGTTCCTGCAATGCATTATAAGCATAGAGCTTTGAATTTTGCTCCAGCATGTTTTAAAATATCTTTACTACCTGCAGACTGAACACAGTTCTTCCAAATGCTGTAATTGGAATTGGACAAAAAGGTATAGAAGAAGATCTTGCCTTCTTCTGCCAATCCCATAAAGAAAAGGAATGACATTTGTGTTTCAAGGTAAAAAAGATATGGGTACCTACTAGCAGATACTATTAGGAGGCTTGCTAAAAACGAAGTTCATGAAAAATTTTCTTTCAAACAAGTGAAAAAATCTGTTTTGCTTCTCAAACAGAATTTTAAAATTGTTGGCTAGTTTATATGGTGCCTGTTTAATGTTCTGGCTCCTGTAATTAACCTGTTCAAGCTATACTGTGGGGTGACAGATCTGCAGCTGCTGTATGGTGTGTAGATGGTGTCAATAGTCAGTCCCCATCAGTGGTTTTGCTGTGGCACCTTTGTGCCTAAGTCCCTTCCCCTATTAACATGTTTTCAGTAAGAAAGAGAAAGTGGAGTATCATTTAAAGGTTTACCAGTACAATACTGTATGCAGTGAAAAGGTCTTGAGTTAATAGCAAAATTGATTTAGGAATAATGTAGCTGCTGAATTGCCCTGGAGTATATTGCCTCAATGCTCAGAAGTCACCTGTGCTTTGTTTCCCTACAGCTGCATCAAGGGGTGATATTTACCTGTATGACATAGGGACAGGTTTTCTAGAAAATAAGAATTTCATAACAAATAGGAATTTGGAGAGAACAGAAATTGAGCCAATGAATAAAAATCATTTAAAGACATCTAAATTTGCAGAAAATCATAGAATCATTTATGTTAGAAAAGGCCTTTAAGATCAAAAAGCAAAATGATTAGAATGACATTCTGAAATTGAGCAGGATTTTCTTGGCCACCATAACACTTAAAAGTACACTCCATTTGATCTCCATTTAGATCCCTCTGTCAGCTTGCTGTTGACTTTTGTTTGATTGTTTGGATTTTTTTAAGAAGTCCTGATGATTAATATGGCAACCCTACATTCTCCCTAGCAGGTATTAACAAATGGCAGATTGTGTTTCAGAGTTAGTGTTTCTCAGCAAGAACCACCCTCAGTGCAAGAAGTGCAGGCAAAACTTTAATAAGGTTTAATGGCCTTTTGCACCAGCACTTCACTCTTCATTATTCATCTAATTTATCTGAGACCGTACTTCATCTCCTTGCCAAACAAAGACAAGCTATTCTCTGTGACAGTTTGCTCTTGGGTGCAAAAATGGCAGAGAAGAAAGAAGAAACTGCTTTCAGGTCCGCAAATTAGCTACAGAAGCAAATAGCAGCTCAAGCTGACTGTCTTATGGTAATTTCTTCACATGATGCTAGCTCAGATTTGCTGAGTGATAACTATGAAACAAAGTTTTGTGAAGAGATCTTCTCTCAGTACTCTTTTCTCCTTGGCCTGTTCATCTGTACTTCACCAGCTGGGCAATCATATTGCAATTCTCAGGTGGCTGCCACTGTGTAGAGGACAAGTTGGGAAATTACGTCACAATCACCTTTTCAAGTTTCAGATGCATGGCCCTTGATGCTCAGGAAAATTTTCTCACTTGTGAGTAGCCAAATCTAGTGTTTTGCCACAGAGACATCTGCCTACCTGCTTGATACCTGCAGAGCCCAAAGCAAGAGGGCAGGATCCTTAGGAAGAAAGAGTTTGGCAAGCAGTGCCAGCCTTCTTGTGGCTTTGTAGCAGTGCAACCTCTATGATTGCTGGCCCAGCAGGCAATGATATAATGCTTGGTTGAACAGAAATTCATCGTATGCTGTGATGTAACAGTTACAGGGTATTTGAAGCACACAGACAAGAGCAGAGCTTTGCATTTGTACGCAGCAGTGTTGCTGGTTGCTGTAGGGATCATTCAACAAAATCACTAAACTCTGTGTATTGTTTTACACCTCCTTTTCTGGTTTCCCAGGTAGTCTCATTCTCTCTCTTAGTAGTAAATAGAGAGTCCAGGATGTTTTTTATTGGATTGCTTTTCTTTCTGTAGGATGTTTTTTATGAAGTTTTGGTCATCCTGAATCATTTGACACAGTGATATAACAGAATTGAGTGTATAATCTAAGGGAAGGCTATTTTGCAGCATAGATGGTATTTACAGGATTATGTAAAGAGGCCTGCCCAGATACAAGTCTTTCTATTAATGTCTGCTCTCCATCAGCCTCAAAGAGCTGCCACACCTTTCCAAATCAATAAAAAGTGATGTAATGAAATCAGAGCTGAGCTGAAAATCAGAGTGATCTAGCATCCTGTTTCAGATAGAAAGTGTCTTATTAATACATGTATGTCTTCTCTTTTTGTCTCAGAGTTTGGCTTTAACAACAGCCATGTAACCTGCATCTCTTTTGACCTACATATTGGTCTGTGCCTCAGACTGCATCATTGTGCCCAGAACGTCCTTCCCCTGTGGTGTATTTCAAATATGAAATGAGTTGCACTCTGCTCAACAAGTCAGCAGGAGCTGGACGGGGGTGAATGCTGTATCTTGGCACCTGCCAATGGGAGAGGTTTGGAAAGCTTGTCTGCTCTTAGTGCTCACCTGTTTCAGAACAGTGCTCTGTGGCTGGTTATCAATGAAGAAATTATGGAGGTTTTTTTTTTAAGATTTAAAAACTTATAATGTACATTACTTAAATATTCAGTTATTTGAGAATGTAAATGAAATTAAACACTGCTTGTTTAACTTCTTTATCTGAACATGTCAAGGATTGCGAGTTCTGGCTAGATTTCATGTCTCAAAACTGTAGGACTTCAAATCCAGCCACAAATAAATTTATTTCCATTAAAGCTGCAGTTCAGTTCACCCTATTTATAATTGTCATTGCATGTGCTTCTTAATGGTTCTTTCATTTTGTCAAAATATCTTTGCACATTATTAATGAATATTCCTCAGAGATACTATTCACAGATATAGACATGCAGTGCACTGATCCTGATGAAAGTGCTACGGCCAACCATTAAAGAGGAGCCAGAACTATATGGAGTCTGCAGAATGTCTAAATTCCAGCTGACTCTCCAAGTCCCTGGTTCCATTCAGAACACATAACAAGGAAAATGAAAAAAACACCCACCTTTACCCTACAAAAAAAAAAAAAAAAAAATTACCTTGATTGCCTTTCCTGGGCTTTCTTATCTACTTGCTCTTATGATTTTAAGTCAAGGATCTTGTCAACAAGAGCAGTTACTGGTTTATGCTGTAATAAAACATTCGTTACTCAAAATATTTAGACATACAGTGAATTATGAATCATAGCAAGGCTGTCCTCCTAGCATCTGCTTGCCAAATGAATGTGGTATTTCATTCAGATCTGAATGTGGGGATCTAAGTGGGAATACACTTTAAATCACCAAAGCTAACTATAATGTGCAAATGAGAAAAAATACGCTATTGCTTGGGGATTTTGTTATACAGTACAGAATATATTTTTTGTGCATTTGTTTTATTCCTATATTTTTAGTTGTCTTTAAATTTCTACTTAGGCAAAAGAGCAATAATTTCAAAAGATGACATTGGCAAAAAAATTTACAAAGACAATATCTTTGACAATTTTAGGCACTTGTAGGTACATAACCTTAGGGTCAAGCAGAAGATTGTCGGACAAGAGATCTGGAGATAGTTCTAGGCTTTGTTATTGGCACAATCACTGTCCTTGGCATTGTAATAAACTATTTGCTTTCCTCATGGGGGAGCAAAGTACTGCTGATGGCGTTTATGAACTACTAGAGATCTGATGGAGATCTGATTTACTAGTCTAAGTATTCCTGTGGTTTTTTTCACCTTAAAAGCATCTCTAACTGTGGATTTTTTTTTTCCCCAGAAAGTGGTAAATAAGCCTTATTATGTTCTTAGAAAGGTACTGGATAGTTCTTCATGTGGCAGTAAATTGTTGATAGCTTGCCTTTTCTGTGTATTCCTAATATAGATCTGTCTACCAGTCCTCTAGTTACGGGACTTCATGAAGTTATTGTTTTCAAAGACTACACTGCCTGTTGTAGTGGGCTTCAGTGAGCCCATTTCCAAGTTGTTGTCACGCTTCTAACTGAGCTGTGCTCAAAGCACAGGGTCTCAGTCCCCTACCTTAGTAACCTTGTGATTGCAGGACACAGATGCTCTATCTCTATTTTTTTTAATTCCTTTTTTCTATTTCAGAAAGGACAGGCAAGCTGAATTTTTCTTAGCTGGCGAGCCACACAGATTAGACCAATATTCTTTAAATTATAGTCTGCGTGTGCTTTTTCATGGCTGGATGATCCAGGGTATTAAGAGGAATGTTTGCTAAGACAAATGCTGCTGTCAGATTCATCAGCTAGCTCAATATGGCAATGTTCTTGTTGAACTGCATGTTACAGAGAGCAGATCTTGCATGGTCCATTGACTGTTCACCTCCCTCTCCTCATCTTTTAAAATTTGTTGCAGTTTACGCTTGTGTGAAGAGATTTCTAGATTCTTGTCTCAGTTACAATAACTTCCCTTGAAAGGTCTGTGAAAATGTTGCAGATGGAACAGAAATTGTGGCCTGCTTCCCCTACCCAACAACTTCTTTATATATAGTCAAGAGTTCTGCTGTGACTGCTGTGGCAGCATTTCATTGCTCTCTTACTTTCACCAGACAGGGGTCTTCAAACTCTTTCAAAAAAATACTGAGTGAGATGCTCCCCACTGTTCATGTCTGCCACTGATTCCAACTTGGAGAATTTGCTTGTGGGAAACTTTGAATTCTTTTCGAGGATAACATGGGCCCTGGGTGTAGGAAGAGCTCTGAACATATTTTCTGAAGAACTGACTAATTGAATTTTAGCAAACTCTTAGGTAAGATTCTACACTGGGAGACGTCTTTGTATTTTCTCTTTGTGCTACATTCTATACAAGATTTGAAATTAGGCATTTGTTGCTAAAGAGACACTGAAAAATAATAATCTTTGTTTTTTAAATAAGATAATTAAAAGTAATGAGCTGATCACTACAAACCTAAGCTTGGTAAAATACCTGCTGAAATCAACCAAACTGTGCTTTCTTAAATGTCTTAAATTTGGCTTTTGCTGTGGAACTTGGTTTTCAAGACCTCAGATGTAGTAAAAATGATCTGAGAGTGTCAGTCTGATCTCTCTCTCTTTGGTCTGTGGAAACTGTAGTACTTAGCATTGATTAAGTGATCTTGTCCTTAAAATGAAGTGTGAATTTTCTGAGAAAATTTGATTGGAATGGTAGAGCTGAGGGCAACTTTGAGGAGACTGAGAAATGAGACAGATAACAACAGTTACTTCAACCGTCCTGGAGTGAGTTTTAGGGGTGAAAAAGATAAAGGAAGATGGAATATTTTCTGTTAAAGACTTGAAATAAAAATGTCTGCTTGTAAAAGATTGTATGATGAAAGACAAACACACTGTCTTTTAAAATAAGGATAGTGATACTGTGGGTGGAACTAACAGTGCAATGTAATTCATCCAAACCCGTGGTTTACCTTTGTAGAATAGCCTGTTTTGTGTCCCAGGTGGGAGTGCAAACAGGGTGATCTCCTGCCTTTCTTCAACTTAATCTACAACCATTAGCTCATGCATTTTGCAGTGAGATTTTTCTGAGACTTGATCTGGTCTTGCTGTACCGCTGTAACATTTCATATTGCTGATGGACTCCTTTGTGTGGGAAAGGAAATAAGTACCAAAGCTTTTGTACATCTGCTTGATTGGGGGATAGTTTTCATTTTCAATGTTTTCAACTTTTAAATTTTATAACTGTATAATTCTTTATGCGTAATACATTGTGCAAAGATATCCAAGGAAGAACAAACATATGCTCTCCATTTCGTATTTTGAATAGAATAACTGTCCCCAAGCAATGCTTACGTATAGATCAGCCTATGCACAATAAATTCATGAAAGATGGCAAGAAAAGATACATTAATAAACATTGAAAATGCATCATGATAACTATTGGATACCAATCTCAGCATCTAATGCTAACAAACAACTTATTGGAACTGCAAACTAGGATTCTTGAGGAGATGATTAAGGAATCCAAATGTTTATTTTGATTTTCAGATGATTTGTAAGAATAAACAGAGCTAAAAATTCAAAATGGTTAATTTTTTTTGTCTGCCTAAGCACGGAATCAGTCCAGGTGATCACCCTTGTATTTGTGAGGGTGGTAATTCTAATCACTTGTCTTGCACGTGCAAAATCTCTTGTTAACAATACTGTTGTGATTACACTTCATTTTCTAATGAAGCATGGTCAAAAAAACCCCAAACATGTGCAAAAAGGGAGAGGTGATTGCAGCCTTCAAAACAAACTCCCGGCATATCTGCTGAAGCAACTGTTCTGCCCTTTCATGCCAGTAACAGCTCACTTACACTTCACAGAGATTGTAAATGCTCTCATGTTCACTGGACCAGTTACACAAATAGTTCTACCAAACTCACAAAATTATTTAATTATCTGAGATATCTAGGGATAGATTCCAAATATCAGAACAATCCCACATTGTTTTCAGTACTCTTCCAACAGTGAAGTAAATTTTTAAAAACATGATTAATAAATTACTGACTACATAAACATGTAGGTGAATAAAGTTATACATGCAAATGCACAGGGCATCAGAAAGGCATTGAAGCCTCCAGAAAGTCTTTTAGAAGAATGTACACGAATCTGTATGACACAGTACTGTAACTGAATTTGAAATAAAAATTTACATAAAATAAAAGTAAAATTAGTTTTGTGGATTTCTTTAGTGAAATAAATATTCACTACAGGGGGAATAGAAAGTCCAACAGATTTTATACACATGTGCATGCATATGCTATAAATCTGGCTTTATAGCTAGATCTAAATCAAAGTGAAGATTAGAGAAGCTCTTTCAAGGGGAGATGGTGGAAAGTTGATAAAGGTAGAGGAGTAACAGGGCAAGACTGATGATAGGCTAAGGTGAGAATAAAGCAGAAGAGAGTAATACTATATTGTCTTGGTTTTAAATTTTTTTTTCATTGTGTAAAAATATACTTTATGATCTTTTAATTGTCATTCTTTGCTGACGTCTGTAGAAAGATGACTGGAGGTAAAATGAGAGGAAACTGAGAAGTTATAGTCACATCCTTAAAAATTACAGTGTAAAATACTGCTCCCTGGATGGAATGTGGTTGACATGCCTATTACATGATGATTCCCTGCCACCACGATCTGCAACCTGCTAAAGGAGGTGGAACAGAGGGTGGAGTGTCGTGGAGACACTGCATCCAGGCTCTGTTGTAGTCTTTGCAGGGAGGGGAAATCAATGGCACTTTGTGGCTGAGAATCTGCACAGGAAGGGGAGATAGAAGAAAATGTCCTGCTGCTGTGCCACCACCATCAAAAAGGTACCCACTTCCAAGGCACAGCCATCCCTCAGTTGGTGTGTACTCTGTACTTTTTTTTGACTGTGTCTTTAAAAATGAAGCGGGAGAATTTTACACCAATCAGCAGCAATGGTATGCATACTCAAGTGACAGAGCCACTCAAGTTCCACCTAAACATAAAGAAAAAGTACAAAAGTAAGTTGAGAATGGGGAAAAAGTTAGGAAAGTGTCCATTGTGACTAATAGGATCAGGCTGAACCTATTTTCTCTCCCAAAGAGATGCTTATTGGCTAAGAATCACACTCTTTGTGTGCTGAATAACTCCACTGGGAATTAGAGCTTGTTTGTATTTTGTTTTGAATATATTTTTGCAGTCAGTCAATTCTCGAACCTTAACCTTTATTAATATCCCATTAATAAAGAGTGTTATTCTGTAAAATGCTGGTGTGAGTCATTTGCAGGCAATACCATTCACTGGCTGCAGGTGACACACCCAAATAAAGAGGAAGACCCACTCAGTGTTCCTGAAGTGAGAAGACCCACACACTCTTGGTGTGTATCCCTAAGTCAGCTGAACTACCCTCTGATCCAGGACTGCTCACTGGACTCCCTCTAACAGGACGCTGACAGATGAGTTGGGCCTAAGGAGCTTGGCTCTCCTGAGGTGCTAACAGACAAATGAAATATAAAGGATAGAGGAAATCTCTCCTTTTCACATGAAAACATCTCACTCCATTTTGCTGGCACTCTTCTTCCACACAGAGCTCAGAGACTGTGTGAAAATGTTAGTTTCTCTAGTAGGTGCTTATTTTTCTTACTCCCTACATGCAAAGTGGGACATGGCACTTTTTCTGTGTTTAGTTGCCAGCAGTTTACAATATTTTGCCTATTTTTAAGTCTGAAGTCTTGGCTTGTCCGGCCTACTGCCTGAATACCAATGTGCTTCCTGCTCAGTGGCTGTAACTTTTCTTCAAGTCTCTCTGCTCCTGTGGGAGTATTCCTCAGCATTTAGATGATGAAAAGTCACTTAAGTTTCTGTGTATATAAAGTATATACTAAAAATTCTTGGAGAATTTTTAGCAAAATTTATCTCTAAGTTAGGACCTCTGTTTTCAAGAAAGTTTGTTATGAATAGTGAAGGTAATTTACATCAGCTAATGATCCATCTTACGGCTACCAAAAGCCAGGCATAAAACTACAAATAGATTCCTGCTAAAATTTGCCGGAGGACTTTCTTTTTTTTTCCTTCCCTGATGAAATATGCCATAAATATAAACAGTATGATTTTCATTGTAGTCCTTTTCAACAATCTCATTGATTGAGCGAGAGGCTTTTGCCTCCTCCAGGGTTCATTACACATAAAAGTATTGTTCATGAGTTTAATATGGCACCCCTGGAGAACTGCGGCATCTCTTGTTATTTCATGTATGTATTATACTAGAATTTCTCCGACTGAGCAAAAATTATGCATTTTTTTTCAAATAGAGCAAGAAGTCAAGTATCTAGGAATTACTCTAATGGATGTGCGAGAAGAAAGGGGGAATTACTAAACTTGAACACAAAGCATTTCTGTGGGAACTTCCTGAGTTCTGTGTATGTGCTCAGTGCTTTACTTTGCAGCATTAAAGTGATGGTAGAAAAATAATGACAGCATAGTTCTCAGTATCTGCATTATGCATGTTGGCAAGCAGTGATTTATTTTATATATTACAAGAATTGTATTATTTAGCTCACCCTTTCATGCAATGACATGTAAAATTAATAGGGGAACAGTATTCTTTGGAGATTAGAAAATGTTTGATCCCTGGAGTAGCAGGCTTTATATGCCTTGTAAGAGCTGATTACCTAGTTTAACCATGCATATTGTGAAATTTGAGTTCTGCCTTTCCCATTATTTAAATCACCTCGATAACAGTTGCAACTAAAATGCTGACCATTTTAAAATTTTATTTGAATTCAGAAGGTAGCACATGATTCTTCCCAAATATTATCATTTAAGCAGGAAGGCAAATGAGACATTTCAATATCAAGCAAAAGAGTAATTTCTGAGTCAAAACTATTGAACTGTGGCATGAAAAGAGAAATAGATAGTAGGACAGGTATACTTGGGCAAATTTTCATCATTAGCGTCATGTGAGCAACTCATTTAAATGGAGTTTTACTTTTCTAATTTTTCAGTGTGTTCCACATAGAGCCAGGTAAGAAGGCAGGAAGAGATTTAAAGGAACCAATTCAAGGTGAAGAGAATCCCAGGAAGGCCTTGATGATCTCTGTGGGATTTGGAGCATGCTTTTGAACAGAAACTGTAGAGACTGTACAGGTCTACTTTTTTTTTTCTTTTTTTTCCTGAGACTCTTAGAATTAATTAATCAATTAAATGGAATAACTTCCCCTCATGGTCGAAGTTATCAAGTTATTAATGACAGATCTATTTGCTGAGCTTGTTTCTCAAATATATTTTTTATGGCTCTCTTATGGTTTTATTGACTGCATTTAAGTTGCATTTATTTTTAATTCATGAAGTGTAAAATCTGGAATATATCCACATTATCAAAACATCTTGGTGCATATTTCTCCAACTTAAATGTTACTGAAAAAAAAAATTCCAGGCCAGTCTATACCTTCCTCACATTTCTTTATTTGCAAGTTTTGTTTACAGCTTTTCTTGTTTAAAATGTCCTGATTTTTTTGTGCAAAAGAACTGTGATAAATGAAATGTGAAAAAATGAAGGTTCCTTTCCAATACTGTTTTTGCTAATTGAACAGCATTTTAGTGGAAAAAGTCATATTCAAACTTTCAAATGTTGTGCAGGTTAGATGGATTTACTCTCACAAATGCATTAAGTTTAGCTTTTAAAAATGTGTTTATTTCCTCTCTGTTTCGTATCCTATTCTGAGTAGTTCACAAAATCTAAGCATTACTAGAAATACTGCAGAGGCAAAGACTGCAGCTGAGTATTGAAATGACCTTATCATGTCATACAAGCTCACTTTACTAACTGGTTCTGATGATGGAGGAGGTAGAAAAGCCCCTCGTCTGTCCACAAAACCAGATGCCTGAGCTGTTGTTTAGCATTGTACCAGCCTAAATTAATTTTTATTCAATTGCAGCAGGGTGCAATTCACCAGGGTGAATGTGAAAATAATCTAGCTCTATTCCAAAAATAAAATGTGAGAATGAAAAATGAAATGAGGACACACCATCACTTACACAATGCTCAGAAAGCACTCTGTTCTTCTGGATTTCATCGCGTCCTACCTCACTTTTCAGCTGGATTAATTTTCCTTATGGTAAAATGTAACATAAAATACAAGAGGGGAACTTTGAGGTTAACTTTTAATTCACTAAGGAATTCATCCTAATTATGGACAAAATATTAAGCCAGATCTTAATCCCCTCACAGTGCAGCTGTTCTTTGCTTTGCACATGGCACAGCTCCCAGAGAAATGCATTTAGAGATCTTAAACACATGTTGTACCATGCATAAGAAGGGTTCTGTCAGATGAGAAATATGAAGTGAAATGATGGCTTTCTTACAGGCGTATTCTCCAGCTCTCTGTTGAGTTAAAAATGGAGTTTATTTTGCCCTGAATGAGCTTCTGCCCTCATCCTTCATTGACACATTTAATCAGATTGAACATCTTGTACACAATTTCTGTTTGCTGGCTGTATATTATTTCTTCAATAGTGTTCCAGGATTTTCTGCCTTTTCTGTAAACCAGTCTCATTATCTTGCAATATCTGCATTTTATTATGCTTAAAATCTTGGTCCCTGATGCTTTCGTGTTTGACCCCACTTTTGCGAATCGTCTTCTTCATTTGCAGACATATTTATAAGAGTTTTGAAAAAATTAATTTCTTCAAGTAAAAAAGCCAGTTCTAGCTGTGTTACCATGGTAACTGACTCCTTTTTCTTGGGAATTAATGAGATTCTTGGTCATTTGGCCCTGCAGGAACACTGGTTTCAGCAAAAAAAATTGATACTATATGACTTTATCTGTCTTCAAATACCAGTGGCCTGGTTCACAATTTATATTTGTGTTCAGTGATTTAACTTAGCCTGACTTCAGCTGACTAACCTCTGGTTTACTCTGGTGAGAGAAAAGGAAAGTAAAAATGTTCATCTATGCATTTCAGTATAACTAAAGTGGTAGTTGATCCAGAATTTGATAAAGGTTTCAAATCACACACAAAGGGCTTGGATGCATAAAGAACAGAACTCTCAATTAGTTTAAAAGATTCAATCTTGTAACTCTTGGACAAATTACTTCCTCTAAAGACTTAGAATACTTTCCTTACTGCCATTTTTTTACTGATGTTTGGCATCATGAGTTGGAGATGTTGAAAATAGGAAAAAAATGTAAGAAATACACTGCTTAGATTTTTATGTCAACTCTAATTAAGCAAAAGAATGTCCTCAGTATGTCAGAGGTTCTGAGAAAAAAACCTAATGACAGAATCCCTTTGAACTTTGAAATATTTTGATCAGGATCTCATTTTCAGAGAGAATGAAAACTGGCAACTGCTGAATTTGTAATGGGATAAGCCAATATCTCACACTCAAAGGTCATCAAACTTTTGTAAATTCAGCTCTTCATTTTCATACAAACCCATATTTAATAAGAAATCATTAGTAGTTAATGCAATTCTAATACCAAAAAAAATCATTCCAATGTCAGCTGTCTTTTCTATACTGTGCAAATAAGTTTCGTTTTATGAAAAAAATTTTCTGTTTGAAAAATATACCTGAATTATTTTAATGGTCACATTAATATTTTTCAGAGAGTTCATTTCTTCAAAAATTTGAATAATATGCAAACTCTGGTTGTTTACTATTTGTTCCCAAGGAATTTTGATGCTTGCCACAATCCTTTTATGTAACGCATGTCATAGATTCATTGCATCACTTAGGTTGCAAAAGACCCTTAAGATCATTGAATCCAACCATTAACCTAACACTGCCAAGTTCATCCTTAACTGTGTCTCCAAGTGCAACATCTGCATGTCTTTTAATTACCTGCAGGGATGGTGAAACCAAAGCTTCCCTGGCAGCCTGTTGCACTGCTTGAAAACTATTTTGGCGAAGAAATTTTTGCAAATATCCTATCTCAACCTCTCCTGGTGCAACTTGAGTAATTTCATCTCATCCCAGCCCTTGTTACTTGAGAGAAGAGACTGGTCCCCATCTCACTGCAATTTCCTTTCAGGTATTTGTAGATAGCAATAAGGACTCCCTTGAATCTCCTTTTCTCCCAGTTAAACAATCCCAGCTACCTCAGCCACTCATCATGAGACCGTGCTCCAGACTCCACACCAGATTTGTTTCTGTTCTTTGGACATACAAATATATTGCTGTCCTTTTCCTCATTTCCTACTTTCATTGTCTGACTTATTTAACCAAGTCAGCAAGAATCCTTTTAAGATAGCATTTAACAGCATAACATTATTTTTTATTCCTGTCATAGTCATAATTATACAGACTGCAAATATATCCTGAGTTTTTAGACAAAGTACTTTTATCACCTAATGATATGAATACTATATTTCAAAATTGCACTGATTCTGATTAAAAGACACCATTTGATACCTTGAGAGATTTTTTTCCCTTTCTCACACTGACTTAGAAATGTTAGCAAAAAAAAAATCTGTGTTTCTTCTCAAACAGCTGGAGTACTGAGGAGTGTTGCCCCTTTTCTATTACTAGTAAAGGGAAAGAAAATTTGGGTTGCAACTAAGGCCCTCACAGTCAGTGACTGCTCTGTCCTAGTTTAAAGCGAAAAATCCAGTCTGAAGTTCAAAATACTAGACTTTCATGACCTTCAAAACCTATTTGTGAGTTTCTGGATTAAATTCAAGGTACTGGCTTGACATTTACTTTGTGTATGGTCTGTAGAATGTACCTTCTTAAAAATACCTCTCCAAGTTTCTGCATTTGGAATTGTTTAAACTCGAGAAAGGAAAATGATTTTTTTGACCACCAGTTTTTGAGATGTCTTTTTTTTTTTTTTTTTAATTTGTAATTCAGAGTAGTGATCTGTTAATGCCCTAGATATTTTGCAAAGCAGATTTTTGTATTTTCTGTTGTTTTCACTATACTTACTTTTAAGAATTGAATCTCAGTCTCTTCTATGAGACAAGGGAGAATATTTACTGTTAAAATTTTTTTGACAGTGCTAAAAAGCCCCATTTCAACACTTTTCTCTTCTTCTGTTGCGTTAATTAGATATACCATCTGCTAATGATCTTCAGCTTGTATCATGATAACACTGAATTTTGAATTTTCATGCATTGGCATGTGCATTCACACCTTGTCTGGTACTCCAGCAATGTCTGCTCTTATCCCTGTTGTGTGTCACTGAAAGCTTCCTTGAGATCCTCCTTCAATTTTGCTCTCCCTTATTCATTACATATTAAAAGGAGAAAAAAAAAAATCATATTTCAATTTTTACAAATTCTGCCAATAAGCAAAGAAATGTCAAAGTACTCCCTCTTAACTCAATGGGATACTATATTGTTCTTTTCAGCTCACAAGTGTTAATTTATTGCGGCCAATAGCAATGTTATTTGGGGACTGCATAAGAGACCCTGATTTTGAACTGTGCTGTGGTGAATATGATTGTGTGTGTGTGTGTGTGTGTGATGTGATATTTGAGAGTCCTACCTGCAGCACGAAACATGGCAAACTCCTTTGATCAGAGTCCATCAGGCTTCAGTCACAGAACACATGATGCAAAGAAGACTCAATGCCTATGGCATGCTCAATGTTCTGCACATAAATCTGGAGTGCTACTGTATTTACCGAAGCGTAGAACCATGGGAAGAAGCTTATTTATATGCTAGATTTTACGAAAAGAATAAAAATTATTAGGAGGTAGCAAAGGAAAAAAATACCTTTACCCAGAGGCTCTGTGAAATCTAATATATTTGACTTAGAGATCCAGGTTTGAAGTCTAAAAACACCTAAAGGACATTATATAAGAATCCAACTGCCATTCCAGTGTAATTCCAATTTCCAGTCTAGGAAACAACAAAATGGTCTCTTTGTCCTTCAGCTCTTTCATTGCTCCTGCAGCTCTTGTATAAATGAGGTTTAAACTTATAAGTAATATGAAAGCTTATTAAACTCCCTAAACCACTGGGAGTGTTTTTGTGGGGTTTTGTGTGGTTTTTTGTTTGTTTGCTTGATTTTGTTTTTTTGGTGTTTCCCCCACCCATACCCCCATAAAATATTTTCCCTATATGACCTCTGAGGTCTCTGGAAGAGAAATATGAGGCCTCTTGAGCAGAGAGCATATTAAAGCAGAGATCATTATATCTGTTCAGATATCAGTTTTAACAAAGTACATTGTCTAAGCAATCAAAGAGAGTCAACAAAAGGTTTTTATTTGGTTTATCAGGTATAATTATCAGAATCAAATTACTGTCAGTACACTGCACACTTATTTTTCAAATGTATCTTCTATTTTCCTGTTCATCTGCTTTATACAGCTTGATCTTTAGCTTGTTGCAGACACTTTCCAGGAGAAATTGTAATTGTCATGTTATTAATAAGTCCCTGTATTGTTTCTTGGCCATTGTATAAACTTAATTACATTTTTCAGCAAATACTCACCTGATGCCTTTCTTTAAGCAGCCTGAGAATCACATATTCACAGGAACGCAATGTCCTGACGGAAAGACTGACAACATAGATCATTGTAGCTTTTTGTCTTACATTTTAGATAAAAAATTTAATGTAATCAGTACTCATTCCTTTTTATTAATATCATCACCATCTGAAAAAAATGATCTTACTTAATCTCCAAACAGTACCAGCATCATACTGTAACTTAGAAACAATTAAGTATGATTGTAATGACACCTCCCAAATATATTATTTTCTTCTAATATGCCTTAATTTTTGTTTGAAACTCTTATATAGAAGATGGTGCATTGTACTGGTTTCAGTTGAGTTAATTTTCTTCACAGTGGCTTGTATGGGCTGTGTTTTGAATTTGTGTTAACACAGGGTTGATAATATAGAGATGATTTTGTTTCTTCTGATCAGGACATACACAGAGCCAAGGCCTTTTCTGCTTTTTGCTCTGTCACAATGGCAAGGAGGCCAGGGGTACATGGGAGGATGGGAGGAGACACAGCTGGGACAAGTGACCCAAACTGAGCAAGGGGGTGTTTCAGACCATCAAGTTCAGTATGTAAAATGGGGGGAAGAAAGAGGAAGGGGAGGACATTTGGAGTGATGACATCTGTCTTCCCAAGTCACTGTTACTTGTGATGTGGCCTTGCTGAATATTGCTGAATACCTAACTCTCCATGGGAAGCAGTGAATTAATTCCTTGTTTTGTTTTGCTTGCTTGCATGGCTTTTGTTTTCCTCATAAAGCTGCCTTTCTCTCAACCCATGAGTTTTCTGACTTTTACCCTTCCAGTTCTCTCTCTCCCCAATCCTGCTGGTTGGGGAATGAGTGAGCAACTGTGTGGGGCTTGGCTACTGGCTGGACTTAAACCATGACAGCGGTTTTTTTCAGCTTCCTTGTGAAGGAAAATTAAGATATTATAACATTAGTGCCCAGCAAGGCTTGCTTTATTGGGTTTTCCTTCACTAAAACAAATCAAGAAAAGATTGTAAAGACCACTTATATTTTATACAAGAAAGTTGCATTGAAAACAAGATACAAGCTTAAGAAATATTAACATCTTTCGTGAAGCAAAGGACTTTTTTTTTTTTAAAGTCTTTATATTTTGGGTTGATTATAGATGCTTACTTAAATAAAAGATGTATTTTGGTGCTGGTCTATCATCACATATTTCTGAAATATTTGTTTGTGACTTTCCTATTTTTCATCCTGTAGAATGTAAATGGATTTAGAATAGAAATCTGAAGTTCTTCTTCTCATCCCTTCACTGTTTACTCACTCATTTGACAGTCTTTAACTTTTTAAAGTCACTAGCAAATACAAAATACATTAGCTTATGAATCTTAGGAACCCTGAAGAAGTAAAAACAATATGTGCTGCACAGATGGCCTGAGTTGTTTGTCTTAATGATCAATAAAATAATGTGTCAGTGAGGCACTTCTTAGTTGGTGCTAAAGACTCGCACATAATTTGAGTAACAGAATCCCAAAAGAATCCATACAACCCAAATCATTTAGGATTAAGATCAAGTCCACTGTGGAAAGTAAAATAATATGTTTTTATGTATTTGGCTGGTTTATATAACAGATTTATTTTAATAAGCTTAAAATGTTTAACTCCAAGTTGGTTTTGTAGCTGACAAACAATGCAAACTAATATTTTCCTTTTGTCTTCTCTCCTGGATTACACCAATTATATCATGATTCTACGACAAAATATCTGTCATTGAAATAGAAAATGCAAAACATCAGTATAATTACTGACTTAATAAGTTGTTTATATGGATGCTGTCAAGGAGAAGTGTTACATGGCTTTGGTTACTGAGATCTGCAGCATATTGTGAAAATTATTGTTAGTCTATCAAACCAAATTCACCACACTGACTTGGGTGGATGGTCCATTATAAGGACAGCGTCAAGAGAAAATGTTTCAGACACCTTGAGTAACAGACTACAGATTGCTATTCTAGAATTTTAACAATTAATTTGGTTTTTCAGTTTTTAACAATAAAATTGGTTTCACAGTGCATGTGTTCTGTTGTGTGTAAGATGAAAATCAGTTTGACATTTAAAGAATATTAATTTAATCCAATAATTTTTCTTCATTGGATGCAATAGATTTTTTCAACACAACTTCCAGAAGTAAACAAAATTGATTTTCCATATGAAAAAAGTGTTTAAAAAATTACTGTATATAACAACTTTATTCTTTTAAAGTATAGAGGTGCATAGGCAGATGACAAATACTTGACATTGTTTTCAAAGTACATCTTGAGAAAGCTAATGAGAATAGGTCTAAAAATTAAGTGGCAGCAGCTCTCTCTTGAATCATGCTCTGTGAACTACTTTTTACAAACTCAACTTCTGGATGAAGCTGGCCAAGCAGATCACTAGTTAAGGTGGTAAACTGCTCCATTTTAGGCTGATTTCAGCTACTGACAATAATTGTATGGAAGAGAATTCAATTCTAGAGAATCCTTACATTAAATATTTTTTGAAGAACTTTGCAAAACTATTGATTTGCTTGCTGATGTACCAACTCTTCTGGCAAGCACCACTGCAGACGTTCCCCTGCAACTCTGAGCACTAATGTCTTTATTTATAAGAAAATCAGTGTTGTGCAAGACTGTTCATTAGAAAAGAAAAGAGACCTTTCCTTGTTTGGATAACTCTTGAAATACTTCCTTTAGATCTAGTGTATCATTGTATGGCATTTCTGAACATACCTCCATACTTACTTCAGTTTTCAGATTGATGGTGTGGATTGTATGGACAAAGCCTGAATTGATATAGGGACAAGTATGTTTGCAGTATGCTGGAAAAAGCTATGTTTGCAGTATGCTGAAAAAAAGGGCTCTCAAATATTTCCAGGCTTCATCTTTTTCCTTCAGTATTTTCTTAAACATTGGGAAGAATGTGAAAGGTCTGAAAAAGACAGTTTTCTAACCCACGAGCTAATCCAAGTGTGTTACATTCAGTCTTTCTAGCATTGTGTAGTGAGTATGCAGGTTCAGAACGAAAGTTTTCAAGTTATGTATATTTTTCAACCTTGAAACTCCAAAGATGTCAAAATGTTAAGATGGGTGGACTGATCATTTGGCAAATACTGGGCCACTTCTATAGATTTGCAGACACATCACAAAGCAAATGGTATCTGCCAAGATGAGAAAATCACATGGAAAGTGCTGTTAAAAAATTTTCCATGGTGTTAAAAAATTTTCCGTGCTATTGGGAAATAAATGCCCTCAGTCCACCACAGAAAAAACTGACATTCAGTGAGTAAATCTGTATTTGAGAGAGAAATAAGAAGAAAGTGTTAAGTGTAATTGCAGGAAATTTATTACATGGGCTGTTAACTCCCAGTGGATTTCTGTATCTTCAAAGAAAACATAATGTGAAAGAACAGAAAAACTTAGAAATGTAAAGGAATATACAGAAAAACATTTCCTGGTTCGTAGACTTGACTAAGATATCTAGGTAAAACCCAGAACAAAAAGAAAAGGAGCGCAAAAAGTCAAAAGAGCACTCTACCATGGCAATTCTTTCAGGAATATGCAAGAAGCTAGTCGACACTTGCATCGTGTTCTGCAACTGAGGAAAGAAATCTGAGATCTCATCTCCTGTCAAGAGTGGTTGACATCTGATGCAGCAGTACAAAAATTTTTGGTAAGTTTATTAGTTCTTCTGGATTTCTTTGGACAATCAAAGATCTTGACAACATCCTTTTCCCAACTCAGGAACCTGGTTGGTTATTATAAGAAAAGGAGATTGAGATTCATTAAGCAACAGCTTAATGTTTCCCAATTATTTCTCACTATGCAGATCTCCAAGCTTGATGTCATCTCTGTGGGGATGGCTAGAAGGTTACAGACAGAGAGGTGGAAATCAAAAACTCAGCTGTGAAAAGGGTGAGCAGGAAATAACAGGACCAGATTTTCACTAGCAGAAGTTAAACACTGCTATCTTAGTTTTGTTGTGCTGCAGTAAAAAATTGAATTTTCTTGGAAAGCGAAAAAAATGTAGATTCTGGTTAGCTAAAATATTTTGCAACTGCATTTTGTATTCATCAGACAGTCTCATCTGAGTGCTCACTCTTTCCCCAATTTCTGATATCTTAGAAAGTTTTATTTAGAAATTTTCAACTTAAATACTTTCATTTTTCTTACTAGAAATAAGTTATTCTTTAGAATTTCACTTCATTTGTATTCGAAAATAATAAATACCCTCTTAGCCATTTAGATGAAATGAAACATTTTGATTTGACTTGAATATGTTTCCTTTAGTTTTGAGACAATGATTTCATCCGCCATGAAAGCATGCATAATTTTGCAATTGCATACCTATATATATTGTATTAAAAAAAAAAATGAGTTTTTTGGGTGCATCTATTTTAAGACAGTAGGTAATCTCACACTTTGTGAGGGATAAGTCCATTCTGTTCCTTTCTACTGAAATAAATATCAGGAATGTTTGTACTAGAGAAACCTGAAAGAAGTGTCGTTGGTCAAATCTGGAATTCACTATGTTGATTAATTAATACGTGCTCATATATTACCACCGTGTAAGCAGAAACCTGTAAGTGCATGGTGCTTGAACTGAGATTTATGATCTGTCTTACAAGACCACAGATAAATAAACATAATTTAAACACCTAGCATTTTAAAGGAGGATTTCTTTATGTCTCTTGAGATGATCTCTTTATTTCCAGGAATACTGATCCTCTTCAAGGTGACTGCTTTAAACAAGGCTTTTCCCTTTTTAAGGGTACTGCAATGCAGAATGATGCTGTTGTACTTTCAATAATGACACAAGGCACCTGATTTCCTTTTAGTGCTAACATTTCATTAGACTTGCCTTTGCCAGCAGAAACAAAAGGATTAGGGACTAACTTTAGAATTCATGTGTAAAGATTTTAAAAAGATCTCCTGTAAGCTTAAGTGAATTTCTCTTTTTATAGAAATTAGTATACTGGATTTCATATATTTAACATATTTTTAGTTTTTAAGCATTTTAATGTGTGTTATATAGACTTGTATTTCAAAGCCCAGTCAATTACCTTTGCCTTCATATAGTTTGTGAAGATTTTTTTGGTTTACATATTTTATGTAGACTTCTGTCTGTTAACAGCAGTGTCCTGTGCAACCAATTTTTTTTGTCTCAGTGTGAAACTAACTCTCCCTGGTTCCTTTAGCAGTATAAATCCAGTGAGCTGAAAACCCTTGTATGCTGTACAGAAGTCTGAAGTGCCAAAGACAATAACAGGCTTTACTTATTTAAAAATTTTATTCAGTTTTGGAAAATGCAGTTTGGAGTTGCTGTAAAGGTCTTAAACCATTTGTTCTACAACCTGGGTGTTTGTCACTGCACTAAGGTATCTAAAAGCAGTCTTGCAAAAGCTTATTAATAAGCTTTTCTCTATAACCCAGTGCTGAATGCTGACCCTGAGCTGTCACCAGGAGTTAGGATGTACTGTAGTATGAGATGTCCTTCATTTAAAAACACTTATTTTGTTTCTGCCTGGATGAAAGCACATTAACATGGGTGAAATATGGATTTTAAGACAGAAAGGCTGGAAAATTAGAGGCTGATGCATACCTGCATATTTTGAAAAGATATTGAGTTTTTACTTGATTATGCTGGAATCAAAGAGTCTAAGAACAGGGCACTAGAAATGCTACATAAAACCCATGCAACCAGTCAGAGAGTGACACAGTATTTTTAGTATCCAAAGCAAGGCACTGCATGGTTAGAAGCTGACGATTTTTTTCTCCAGCCAGCTTAAAATACACTGTTACGTTATAATTACAGCCAACAACCAAGAACTGCACAGATGCTCCCTTACTGCCCCCAGCCACACCGTGGGATGGGAAGGAGAAGCAGGAAAAAACCCTCAAACTCCTGCACAAATATTAAATGAAATCAAAATAAAATGTAGTAATAATTGTGACAATAATAATATTGGGTTGAAAAGAAATTCAACAGAGATAAATAGAACCCAGGAAAGACAAGTGATGCACAATACAATTGCTAACCATCTACTGACCAAGGGCCAGACCGGCAGCAATCAGCAGCTCTCAGCCAACTGCCCCCAGTATAAACTGGGCATGATACTCCACGGTAGGAAATACTCCTTTGGCCAGTTTGGGTCAGCTGGCCTGGCTGTAATCCCTCCCAGCCTCCTGTGCACCTGCAAAGCCTTTGGCTTAGGGTAAGCACTACTTAAGAACACCCAAAACACCAGTGTGTTGTCAACATTATTCTTATACTGAATCCCAACAACAGCACTGCAACAGCTACTAGGAAGAAAATTAACTTTGTTCCAGCCAAAACCTTTGGACATACACCTTTGAGCCTTGACAGTTATGCAAGTGATAGAGTTATTCTACAAGCATTAGATTTCACAATTACACAAAAGTTGTGTCCAAAATTTAAATTCTGACATGTTGACAATATTTCTTGAAAGAGTTAATAAAAATACTAGCGACTAGACTGCACTGATGCAACTATTAGCCTTGCACACCTGTTTCAGGTATAATTATCTTTAAATTATACAGAATATGTTTTAAAAACAATGTTATTCTTAAAAAGTAACAGTGTATTTGGTCTCTTTTAATTGTTGAGCTTGTCAGTCTAAAAAAAATTAATCTCAGCCTAAAAAAGAGTAAGCTATTTTTAAAAAATTTATGTAGTCTTTTACAAAATGCTGATTATAGTTTCACATCTGTCTTTTCCTGCTGTGTAGCTTTTCAGAATAATCTTTCAGGTTTGGTAAGTACAGATAATCATGCCATGTTACAGAATTTTTCTGGGACCTAGAGAAAAATTTCCTATTGTACAGTTTCCTATGCATGCATACCACGGTGTCACTTGTACAGCAACATTTAAACATTCAAATGTTGTGTATTAATTACAGGAAATATTTTTTCCTTGTCTGGGCCAGACTAGTCTTGTGAAGATATCAAAATCACTAATATTTTTTAGTTAGAATGCTGACTAATATATGCAAAAATATACAGTAAGTTACTACCTTATGAAATTTCACAGAGACCTTGTTTATTATAAATGATAAAATTGTTTACAGTTGAAGACAGAGGCAAACAGAGCACATAGAAGTATAATCGATTCATAAAGTTATAGACAAAATAATTTGGGAAGGAGAGGTTCTGGAGTAGATGGAGAATAGAAATTATTCGTAAAATGATGCAGGGTACTCTAAGGAGGCATATTGTAGTTTGTGATCATGACAGATCTGACTGAACTGCAGAATGTGACAATCACTGAGAAATATTGAAAATAAAGATACCAAGAGACATTTATTGTTGTAAATACATTATTTTTGGATATTGATTAAAGGTAAACAAACAAAGATACACAGGCAGATAAATGCAGTATTCGCCATTTTGTATATGGTTTCACAAAATGAATCATAACTTACTTATCCTTTTACTAGCCTAGATTTTGTTATTTTTTCTCTTAAACCTGTGACAGGTTGTCTACTCTAAAACTATATGATTGTTATCTGGAGAACTTATCCCGTTGCCAGAATAATTTATTTATTTATTGTTTTTACATCCTCTTTGCTGAAGCCTTCCTTCAAATACTCTAGCTTCAGATATTGACATTGAAAGCAGTGAGGAATAAACTCAATTTATCACTTCATATAACATGCTGGCCTAACCTTGATTCTAGACAGAGGGCATGAAAAGATCTAGAAACCAGGACTTTCATCTGTATAAATTAATATATTTGATTTGGAGTAGACTATGTAAGAAAAATAGAGAATCTTATCAAAACTATTTGAGAGAGACATTCCTGAATAGCCTGAAAACTGCTTCAGCTTAAAGGAGGGAATGGAATCTGAAGGCAATATTTGTATAAGCCTGAGAAAGAGGGGGAGTTTTCAGCCATCTGAGTAAAGGACACAAGTGGAAAAAAGGCAAATATGAAAACAAAGCACTGCCTTCTAAAGCCAAGACAGTGGCAGTTCCTCCTGCTTTGGTGCTCAAATGTTCCTTGTAAGGTGCTTAAATTGATATGGAATCACACTTTGGTTTTGGACTCAGTTTGAATACAAAGTTTTACTTGTAACTTTGAATAGGAAGTATTCATCACTTTGTTTTATATCAGTTTTAGAATTACATATATGGTGCAAAATATCTTTTGTTGAAAATTTCAGGAGAGACTGACACTGTTGAATCCCTTTTTTGAACTGGTGTGAAGGCTTTGAAGTTGTGACCTCCAGTTTGTTTGTGTACATGGAGAGGGTTTGCCTCAAACAGGTTTTCACCTCCTCTTCCTGATGTCCAGTTTGTGAGACTCCATGAGCAGCACAAGTCCATTAGTAATGAATACAGCATTGAGCTACGTGCAGGGCGCGCAGTTTAATGAAAAACTCTCAGGACTTCTACATTTTTTTTAAGCACGTCATGAACCATAAGAGGCAACAGTGTCTGGTGTGACATTCCTAGTGGGGATAATGCTTAGAGGTATTGTCTCTGCCGGGTTCCAGAGAAATGAATTTTGGTTCAAGAATTTTACTCCACCTATTCCAGACACTGAATTTGGCAGTATTTAACTTCGATTTATTCACTATTTAGCATCATTTTACAGGGCCCCTTTCAAAAAAGTATTAAAAATCAAGGGCCATGATTAACGCTTTTCAAGTCAGAAAAGAGGCGTCTTAACTCACTTGTACTCATCATCTGACATTAAAAATTGTATTAAAGTAGACTTTCCTTGACTAGTAGGTAAACCTTGAATGATATTGGAGTCACATTGTTAGTGTGACACTACTTTTCATTCAGATTACTATAACATTATAGTAATAATGCTTATTTCTGCACTTAGAAGTGAAGACGATAAACATAGAAAGAGCAAAAGTAAATGCTTGTTTCCTTGGCAAATTCATACCACATCCTGCCACAGTTAAACATTCTTCACCAGTATGTTACCTATATCTCTTAAGTTCTATATAATTGAAATTCAAGAGTATTTTGAACAGTGAACGTCCATGCCATATGTATAAAATCCCTTGCAAGAAATGAAAATTGTTTTCCTGTAAAATTGCGGCACTGCTAATTTAAAAGGTAACTGTCTTTTAACAAATTGGTTTGCAACAAGGCATGAAGAATTTGATAGGTAACTCAAAGAAAGGTTAGAAATGTGAAACATCTGAGAGGTAGGATAGGGACATGTTCATATGTGGGAGGTACTTAGTGCTGGATTTAGTTTGAGTCATACTGCAATTTTAGTTTGTGGATTAATTGCATTGCCAGAATCCTAAATAAGTGCTAACATCATAGCTGTCTGCATGATTTAAAGCTGAAGGGCTGGGTTATGCTAGGATACATACATGTATTTTTTAAAATCAAATAATAAAATATGACACATATGCATGGGATAATTTAAATAAAACCCACCATTTTTCCCCCTCATTGGCAATTGTATATTTAGAAAATCATCTAATTCTGCACAACGTCTTTTGTTTTTATTTTTCAGTTATGAACAACCTGACCAGTCTCAATTTAAAATAGCAGATATTTGAATTTTTGAAGAAGTATGCACATTCAGAAAGGCCCTGTGTATCAAAAAATTATATTATTTTCAATCTCAAAGCATGAGATTTTCATAACTCCCCCCCAATTTCCTTAAAGATTACCTTGAATATAATTGTCATGGTGCAGCATTTCAAGAGAAGCAGCATAAATTTTTATGCTGTTTTATAAGCTGTGAGCTGTTCTGTGTAGATCTAGTTTTGATCTTTTACACTGGTTGTAAACTTTAAAAACTGTTGGTAGAGGGTATATTAAAGGCTTCTGGAGACAGTAAAACCATATCTATCTTCACTGAACAATAATTGATTCCAAAAGTCATGTTTCAATTCTGGCCTAATTATCACATTTAGTGATATAAATCTGCAACACCTTAACTTTCTCAGATTGAAAAAGAAATTGAAAAGTGTCTTTCCTCTGTTCTGTTATTGTTTGTAGGAGTTCATACCTTTATTTTTTTCTGCATTTAACCACAAGGTTCGTTGAAAAGTTATGGATAAATTGGAAGAAAATGCATTGTTTATCATCATCATACATTTAAGGAAATATGTGCATCTTCCATAGTTTACAAAAAATGTTTCTAACATGACATAGCAGAGTCATAAATATGCATTAAACCCCAAATCTAAGCTGGATGTAAATTAGGCCTGTTCAACAGAAAATTAGGACTTAGTCAATTTGTCCCTTGTACAGCTTCACTAACTAGGTGCTTCTGGTCTGGTCTTCTCTTTACTGGTTTCCAATTAAACTGTTGTTATGTCAAAAGGGCACTATTAAAAGACAATTCTAGTCTCATTAATTATGGATGCCGTGTTAGGACTCATGTTATGCACCTGCTACATCTTAGAGAAAAGTGCAGCATAAACAGTTCCATTTGTTTGGTTCGATTCTTGTGCAAAGAACAGAATTTATTCCCCAGACTCCAACTTTAGTGCATACAACATTTCCACATTCATTTAGAGTCCCTCAGGTTATTCAGTGTAAATGAGGGACGAGGTTAAACATGGTGGTCTTTAAAATTCAGACTACCTGTTTTGTGTGGGTACTAGAGAGCCACAGATTAGTTCAATAAAGAAAGAGAAAGATGGTTCTAATATACACTTACACATTTTTAGTGATCTGCAATTTTGGGGATTTTTAGGGGGTGGGTTTTGAAACATCTATAGAAAAAATATTCTGGAGACCACCAGCCTTGCTCTGATGTTTGGGATGGTAAAGTGACACTGTCTCTGGATCCTGGTGCCTGTGTGTAATGTACAGCTGTTCTTTTGATTTCCCAGCAGGAGGTTGCATTCTCTCATGGAAATGTCATCAAGTGTTCAAGACATGAGATGTCATGGGTTGCAGTGCAAAATGTAACCAAAAAGTGTGTTATGCCATCACCATCTATTGGAACTGGGGTGGGGGGTGGTGTAATCTTCTGTCAATAGGCCAGCTGATAAGAGACCAGTGAGAGCAGTTTCTTTATCTCTTCCATGACCCATCCTCCCTCCAGGGAGAGATCTTCTGCTAATGGGCCATTGAGTACCACTGATAAACTTACATCATCCCTTTGGGAAATGCTCCATCCAGGGGGAGGAGCCAGGCCTCTCTACCTGGATAAAAACCTGAGATTTGGGAC
>VYXF01007279.1:47199-85898 GCA_013397295.1 Polioptila caerulea
ATCATTCAAACCAAGGCAGAGAGCTAGCTGTGTTTGAGAATAGATTCTTTTTCTTTCTTTTATTTTTAATATGTTACAGTCCTAGAGCAATCACCGTGGTGACAGTCAGCGCAACTTACATTAGAGTAGCACACCTTGAGATGGAAGTGCTTTCAGAGATGTTTTTTAACTGTTGAGTCAGAGCAGGATGAAAAATGAAAATTTCTTGAAAGGTCCTCACCTATGTTACATAACAAGAATAGATAAAAAGTGCTGCTTGGATGATAGAGGGGTAATTTCAAAGGAATATTTCTGTATCTTTGAACGTCAAGCCCCCAAATCTGTCTTTTTAACTTACACACTGTCTTACAATGAGGGCAATGAAAGTCTTCATTTTGTCAGAGAAAGACAATCATTCCTCAAACCTCATTGTGCCTGTGGGAGAATCATAACAACATTTAGCACTCGCAATCATGTTCAAAGTGCAAGCTAACTTTGCAACTCCCCATGAATATACTATTTCTCTGTCAATATTGTTGGCCCATTTGTGCATGATGAACCTCAGGTATATTTATGTTGAAGTGACTGCAGGCTTGCCCCAGGGAACTCCGAACTAATTTGATTATTGCTAAATACAGTGTTTCCCTGTAGCTCTGGGAGACCTCATATCCAGGCTTTTACCCATGTTTTGAGGCAGAATCTTTTGTGTTCTGTACTGAAGAGTGTACATCACAGCTAGATGAGGTTCATCTGCATGAACTGAAGGCATTAGACTGGAGACATGCTTCTTAAAACATGATGGTTTGGCCAAGTAAAACCTAAGGCTTCAGGCTGCATCAAATCTTGGACACAGGGATAGAATATATCATCTTCCAGGTCTGGAAAGTGATTGATAAGCCAATACTGATATCCACTTTTAAAACTAAGATAACTACCCTCAGAAGAGAATTTATCCTCTTCTAATTTAGGATAATTTTATTCTAGAAGCATTAATCAGTTCATCTAGTCTTGAATTCCCAGTGCAGTATTTGTTACTTCTGTATCAGTGCCCTCCAGGGTAGCCTGCTTTATCTTTTGTTCCTAGTAATTTATCTTAGTCAGTGTGGAAATGGAGAGTAAGGAAGCTGAAGGCGTGTACTTCTGCCTTCTTCTTATCTGCTGTTCAACTTCTTTACCTCTCAGGAGTGTGAACTTTTCCTATAGTCCTTTGGTTAGAGGCTGATAGGGTATGTTTCTGCTTAGCAAGAGATAGACTGTGAGAAGGTACCTTGTGCCTTCCTTTTTCTTCAGCTTTACCACATATATTCATTTTCAGGCTGCGAGCATAATCCAGTCACAAATAGTTTTAGCTCTCCTCTTGGATGGGCATATCAGTACAGTCCCAGAAAACTCAAACACAGAAATAAACTGACTTGCTGCTTTCATTTCCAATAAGAATGTGGTAGATCATTTGCTCCCACATGTATATCCCTTCCCAGTTTTAGAAGTACTTTTTTTTTTTTTTTAAAGCCATTACAACTGATTTTCCACTGAGACCAAGTCACAAACATAATTACATTCCAAACATTGTTCATTGTTCAGGCACTTTCTGGAAACAGCTAAAAAGTTTACATTCTCAATGGACATTGGTGGATAAAAGGGAACCGTACATAACAGATTTGACACTATAGTGTTGAAAATGTTTTTTAAACATTACTTGGACAAGTATACCACAAAGAATATGTTGCCAGACTGTTGTTGAAATTTTTATGATGTCTAAGTACCAAAAGTTGTTTAACCCATTACAAGACTAAAAAGTTTTGATTGTGCTATGGAGTATTTACTGCAATTTCTCCCATAACACAATGAAACTCAGTATTTCCTATCTTTTTGATTGCACACTCCATTTATCTTTGTTCTGTTGATGGATAGTATGAGACACCTTGAGTAGTGAAGATTATCAGCTGTAACAGCTTGTCATTTTAGCTCTACAGCTTTTCGGTTACATTTTCAGTGTATTATCCAAGATGGAGGTAACTGTGCTTCTATTCAAAGTGACACATGTGCAAAACCTTTATTTTCTGGAAACGTAAAGCTGGCTTTAAGTTTAGGATAGCTATAATTCTGTGCATATTTACATGTTCCTCAGCTTGTGCTGATAAATTAGACAACGAGGGCAGTGTAGCAGCAACTGTGGCTGAGTGGAAAGGCAGGGAAGAAATTTAGTGTTGGGATTGTGAAAGCAAAAGAATTATGTAACATAAGACAGATAAGAAGAATTTACTGTATTACGATCTAAATAATACAGTGTCTTTGATAACCAGCTATGAAACCAAGTAAAAGGTCATTTCACTAACTCCAGCATGATTGTGGTATATTCTTAGAGCTGGCTTAAAGCTGGCATGTGCTCTTATGTGCTCATAGATGTATTTTGCTTCAACATATGGAGGTTTACAAGTAATACTACCACAGAAAGTATGACATGCAAAACCAAGCCAGAGTTTTGCCCTAGATATTGTATATGCATATATTACAAAAGTACATAAATATATTGCACGGTCTTTTTAATGTAAACACTATCTTAGTGCTTGGTATTTACAAAACTTAATTTTAATTTAATACTCTAATTTGCTTTATTTAGTTTTCAGTGAATGTTACTGAGTAGAGTATGATATTAATCCATTTATTAATGTGTATGCAGACCATTTTATTACAGAGATACCGGAATTAACATTGGCTGAGCAGCAGACCAGCAAGAATTTGGGTATCAACAGGATATGTATTTTTCCACTTAGATGACCAGGACATGTCTGTAAAACTAATTCACCCTTACCTAGGAATAATTTTCCCACAAAAAAACCCACACCAGTTTTTAGATACAGCTGAGAAGTTTCACTGCCATTAGACAACTCTTCATTGCCACCTTCAATTTGGGGTCAGTTCCCAGCTCAGAACTGGGAAATGATGCACCTCCTCTATTTTTTTCTCACTGCAAGTACACATTAGGCACAGAAGGAGGTACTTATTTCAAATAACAGTAATAAATCTCTGAAAAAAATAAAGTAAAAAAAAATTAAAGCGTACAACTTCCCAGCTACAAATAGGAAAAAATATTGCCATACTGAAAGCAATATAAAGGAATGAAACTAGAAAAATATAGGTAAAATCAAAATAGATTTGAACTAAAGCTGTGTGAAACTTTAACTTTGTCCATAAATTTTGTGAGGGAAAAATTTCATGCAAAGTATTTAGAGCAAAAACTGACACTGATGAAAAAAAAAAAAAATCACTATTTTCCTTTCTGATAGTTAAGAATTTTAGTTGTCTACATAGAGGGGAAAAAACCACCAAAATTTATTGTTTCAAAAAGCCTCCAAAATGTAAATTTCTAAGTGTTTTAAATTAAATTTGATTTGATATGTGAGAGTTTTAAGGAGTGCTGGAGTTAGAAAACCCAACAAATCCTAGTTACTGAAAAATAACAGTTACAGTTTACACGGCAGCTGTCATGTCACATGGTACACAGGCCCCACTTTTACAGCATAACACCATGTGATAATAACCACATAAACTAGAAAAATTTAGAAGCTTTTTGACATAAACTTCCCAGACTGCTGTTTTCTGAAGAGAATGAAAAAGTTCCACTTGATCTTTCAATGGCTTTTATAATACCACACTTGAATCTTTCCACAGTCTGTAGTCCTTCCTCATATGATTTAGCAAACATGAAAAAAACATTAAACATATATGTACCTTAAGATAAAGAGAGCTTATTCAGACATATATCTCCAGGTTTGCTTTTCTGTCATCCTTGATTGAAAACTGAAAGAGCAGCAGATTGAAATGTATAATGATACTAAATTAATTACCAACAGAGAGGCAAGAACAAGACTAGCTGCTTGCAAATAGATAGAGAAGATTAAAAAGATTCTTCTAATTTTTAATAAATAATAAAAGAAAATTCTGTTCCAAACATACATATTTATAATATTCAGTACAGTTCTCTTATATGCAGGGTTGTATGTTTCAAAGATGGAACTTGGAGATAGTTTAGAGCTACAATCAAAATAAAGGAAAATGATGGCACGATTGCATCATGAAAGTTATTTAATCTTTGGACAAGTACAAGGGTAGACATGTGTGATTTGTCATTACCTAATTACTTCTGAGAACTGTAAATTGCATACCTAAAAATGGTAATATGATACAGCCCTTTTATACCCATAATTGATAAAAAAATGTGTTGGGCTCCAGGAATACAGAGAGTGTTCTTGCAGTACTCAGCATGGAATGGTGGTAGATTTCCTCACCAAGGAAAACAAATAAATAAAAATAATATGTGAAAGTGACACAGAGCCTTTTCACTGTAGTTAATCTTGATCACCCCAGCGGCTATAAAATGCTTTCCAAGATATAACTGCATAATATATAAGTAAAGGAATAAATCTTTAAAAAATCAAAAAATAAAGATGATAAAGAAAACATACAGAGAGGTAACTTGTACAGATCCTGATGATAGGATGCCACCAAAAACCAGTGCCAAGTGAGTGGAATATGCTAGTTTAAAAAAAAAAAAAGGAAGATATAGAATTAAACATAAATGAGTTTTTTGAAAAATTAGCTCAAAGGTAAGAGCAAAAAAAAGGGAACTTAGGGGAGAAAAGAGGTAAATAAGGGGAAAAAATCAGAATAAAACAAGCTACCTTTTTACAAGGCTTCTGTTTCTATGCTGCCTTTAGCGTCTCTCTTTTTGTCATAATTTTTTTTCTTTTTTATCAGCTTGAATAACTGACTCTACCAATTTTCCACCCCTCCATCAATGTTTTAAATCAGAGGGTACTATATTTTGTTCAAATATACATCAGAACAGAACCCTTACACCTCTGTTGAAGGAAACCTGAGCAAAGAACAAAGCTCTGCTGTTTCATCCTTCTTCATAGGTCCTGCTTAGCCATCCAAAACATAAGGCTGACCTTACAGAATCATAGCATGGTTTGGGTTAGAAAGAACCTTTAGAGGTCAGCCCCCCTGCAATGATTAGGGACAACTTCAACTAGATCTGGTTGCTCAGAGCCCTGTCCAACCTAAGCTAGAATGTTTACAGTGGTGGGACATCTACCACCCCTCTAGGCAACCAGTCCCGGTGTTTCACTGTCCTCTCTTTCACTGTTAAATGCCCTGAGGCTTGTACCTTGCAGGACAAATGTGCAGCATTCACCCTGCTAAAACTAGCTCCAAAAGAAATGTGAGTTCTGAGTGTTGCAATTTGATATTTAAATTATATCCCAAGTCGAAAGCAAAGAACGTTGAAATCTTCATCTTCATTCTGTTGAATTATTAGGTCATTAACCTAAAGTCAACTGGAGTACATTTCTGCATCTTAGCACATCTGGAATAGCTATACATGAGCCCAGCCTGGTCCTGGTACTCTGGTGGATTGGCTCCAGACAGCATTCAGACATCCACTCATCCTCTTCCTCACTCTATTTTCCTAGAACAGGGAGAGAAAAATAGAACAATGATGAAAAATCTCATGAACGAAGAGAATGACAGATAAATAAGAAAAGTAAATGCTGCACATGCAACCAAAGCAAAAAGAGAAATTCATCCACCACTTCCTGTCATTGGCCAGATGTCCAGCCATGCCTTGGGAAGCAGGGCAACTGCATGCAACACATGCAACTATTACTTGGGAAGACAGATGCCGTGCCCCTGAACGGTGTGCTTTTCTCCTCCCTTTTCTCAGATTTTACTGGTGACCACGAGGTAAAATGCTGTGGAATATGTTCTTAGTCACTTACGGTTGGCTGTCTTCCCTCACAGCCACTTGTCCACTCCCAGCCTGTTAACTTTTGTGGCAAGAAAGGAGAGATAGATTTGGCATTCTGAGAGCTCTCTACAGGGACAGGCAAAACACTGCTGTGTTACCATTGTTTAAGCCACAAATACAAAACACAACATTATATGGACTGCTTTGTATAAAATTATTGTCATAACTTTATTCCAGCCAGATCCCAGTACAAGGATTTGAAACTGTGACCCACAGTAACTCAGTCCAGATGCAGACTTCTACTTCATCTTAAAATGTTTTAGGCATGGCTAGTAATGATGATGAGGGGCAGCATTTAACACATCAGGCTTAGTCATGAAGAAGAATCTAATGTTTTAAAAGTATGAAATAAAATAGGGCATCTTCAAATCCATGCTCTAGTTACCCAGTGCAATTGGAATGAATTAAGCTATTTCTTAAATATGCTCTCTGCTTTGGACTAGTTGTTGAGACTGCCAAGCTCCTTCTCTGTCCTGTGCACAGTACCCTACAGCCTGACACTTTTATGAGGATGTATGACCTTTATTAAGCAGCAGAGAAAGGAACTGAATCTGTGTCTTCTGCTTGGTGTGTATACTAGAAGATACTGTCCTGGCTTGCATATGAAACATGCATTGAATTGACAATGGGTGGTATAAATTAAATTCCAGGACATTAATTTTTAACCAGGGGGAAAAAAAAATCCTAAAATTGTGCATAGAAATATGTAATATGTGGAAGCTCTGTTCTTCATTTGGATTTTTTGTCTATTTAGTTTTGCACAGTGTATTTGTTGGTGTCCAGATTAAAGGAGAATGGGGGATTTATTTGAAAGATATTTGCTATAATTTGTGTTTTCATTCTTTCCATCATCCTTAAGTAAAAATAAAAAACCCAACCAACCCAAAAAACAACAGCCCCCCCATTTATTGCACAGAATTAAAGGTACAAAATCATTTTTCAAGGGCTTTCTGCTCAGATATTTTGGTTATTTTTTAAGCCAAATTGACTGCTTCATTCAGAATGATGAGAATGGACTGATTTGAAATAATGTCTAAAGATTAGAAGCTAAAGGAACATTATTAACATAATACTGCATGAAAGTGGGACTGCAAGCTCTTTATATTTGGCTGTCTCCTATTCTTAGCATCTCTATCTATCCTAACTTAGTCATTAAAACACATTAAATTACATTAAAATATGAAAGACTGAAAGTGGAAACTAGATGTAAGCATTTTTATTTGTCCAGTTATTTTATAAAAATATAAATTAAAATTATGGAAACTTTTGAATTCATTAATGAGACAACAAAGTTCTGAAAGGAAAAACAGACAAAGTGAGCTTATAAACTCATTTGACAGTTTATACTAACATGCATATGAACCCCAGTATTGGCAAAACAGTTTGATTCAAATAAAGCAGTGTTATCCTTAATAATTTCTCTGTGTTTTGAAATCTGTAAGAATCATCATGGGACATGCAAACTATTTCCTGACTAGTCCTAATAAGTTTACAATGTATAACCCACTTTTCAGAAAAAGAAACTTTTGAATTGCATATGCACACAACATATACTGAAAGCCGAATACATTGAATAAGCAACCTGTTTTGAACAAAAGGATGCTTTCATTCTGATAGATGGGAGTATGAGGAAAGCAATTTTATCATGGAGAAAGAAAAAAAATCACGAAGAGAGTTACTTATATATTTCATGTTGTGCTTCTTGCAACAATAGTTATTGCTACAAAAATATTAATATAATTATGACACTCTGCTTGCCAGAATTACATAAATGTATAGTTATACTCAAATTTGTATGCCTATTTATGACACTTGTACACACTTCCATGAAGATTTTGCATACAAATTAGACATGCAGGTATATTTACCATTCTGAAAACCTAGTCCCAGCTGCCATTGTATAAAATTAGATTGTTAGATTGCAAAAATACCACTATGTGCAGCCTGTAATAACAAAATTAGAAACATATCTGGTTGTGGCAGCTGCTAGTCACTATATTTAAATCCTGAGGTTAATTCCCTTTTTTCTTGAGGCAACATGCATTGCAGACTGCTTGAAAAAAGATTTCAATATTGTATTTACTTGCTGTTTGCCTAAACAGCCACACTTAGGCTACATTTTCTTTTAAATATGAATTTCAGTATCTTGGAAGTGGCTAATATGACTAGCTCTTGAAGAAGCATGATAGGGCTGAAAACAATTAACTCTCTCCCCTCTGACCTTCCTCTTGGTAAACTCTATCACCATCTAGTTGTGCCTGCAAGCCTTTAGATGACTTTAGGGGGAAACAAAGGGTACTGTGATCTTAATCACTGTTTTCTTAAAACCTGACCTTTCACTTCTGGTAAAGTGCCACCTCCCACCCAGCAGTCCTGGCCTGATTGTACCTCCGGGCAGGGTGCAGCTGTCTAGAGCACTTCTGTTAGGAATACCTTGACTCCTTCAACCCCCTGCTCAGACCACTGTCTGGTAATACATCACCACCTCTGCTAACCTCTGTGTTTACCAGGTTGTTTTAAATATGTTCTCCTTACTGCTAGTTTAATTTCCATGGATAAAGAGCTCTAGTTCAGGCACAGACCTCAGGCAGCAGCAAATCTTGTCACTGGCCTTTTGGCAGGGCAGGATGAGAATAAAAACTGCTTTAGTCATAGCAGCATTTCAGGTGAAATGGGGTCTGGATAAAATCAAACCTGCTGTCTTCTATAAAGCAGATATTTTGGTGTATGAATGTATAGGATGGACAGAAAGCTAAGGAAAAAAATAAAACTTGACTATATTTTTATTTGCAATTTCATTTGTGGTAACGTATGATAATATTATGAATAGAATAATGACATGGCTAAATGTAATGGCATCATACTAAGGGCTAGCACAATCCATCTTAACAGTTTGATGAAATTGCTGTAATGTCTCATGTCAAAAAAGCACTGAAGTGAGCAGCTAATCCTGGCTCAGCCTGACAAACTTTGGAATATTATGACAGGATATGAAGAAGATGCCTAGTAGTTGCCAGAGTTTAACAAGCAGACTACCTTTCTTCTTTCTATATTTAATTCTTAATAAGAAAAGAAAAGCTATAATAGTGGGAAGAGCAGAGCAAATTAGGGAAGAGTAGTTGTTATTGATTCTACAACACTTGAGAACTGAGTATCTATATAAATTGTTTTGCATGAGATGCTAAAGGGTTTGCTTTTAAAAAAAAAAATCTATGTAATGTAATATTTACAGTACTTTTTCTGTCTTTATATGCAGTTTCCATATGTTGTCTCTCATTTGCATGTGCTACAGTTGGTCTATAAGGAAGGCATAAAAAGGGATGGATCAGGTTACTATTTTTATGTAAAATATCTGAATGTATCTAAGCACTGGAATGAGTTGCTTAGGGAAATGTTTCTGCCACCACCCCTAGTGGAATTTAAAAGATGTGTAGATGTAGCATCTAGGGACATGGCTTAGTGGAGGGCTTTGTAGAGCTGGGCTAATCATTGGACTTGATGATCTTAAAGATTTCTCCAACCTAAACAAATCTATGGATCTTATCCTGATTCTTCCAGCTTCCCATTCTCTGAAGTCCATGTAGCATTTTTGCAAGACACTTGATCCTGTATAAAGATTTTTCTGTTTTAACTCAGCCGTAACATCACCTAAGATCCTACCAGTACATCCATGCCAACATAATGGAATTTGGGGTCTGAAAATATGGCCTAGTGCTTAGCCAGTTTCATTCTTTGTAGGGAAGCAAGTAATTATACCAAAACCTGTATTTACCATGTCAGGAGGATTCTTTTTCTGCATGCTTTTGTATCTATCTGATTTAATAAAATCACAGAACAATAAGTGGCCAGATGGCAACAAAAAGTAGGATTGTATAGCATTGGAAATGGCATAGTCTCTCTATGCAAACACAGGGAAGCACCCAAACAAAAGACAAACCAGTGGAGTTGCTGTCCTCCCCATCTTTTTGGGAGGCAACAGGAAAATCAGCTGTTTTGTTGAAGTTAGCTCTAAGCTTTTATAGCAGGACACTGAGTTGCCCTAGAAGGGAAAAATAGTCCTCTTATGTCATCTTATAGGAACCCACAGTTTGGCTTGTAGGCAAAATTCTGCAGAAATTTCAAACAAAGCCTACTAATTGGTAGCAAATGTTACTTTATCCTGGGGCAAGTTCTAATATTTGCTAGTTTTTGTTTTCAGATGAATCTCTCATGATATTATAACCTCAGGGGTTTGAAGCAGTCATATTTCATGCAATTTTAGATTTCAGTGCTTGAACTATTTTGATTTTTAGACAATAAAGAATAATACACCAAATCATCAATAACAGCAAGTCTCTGAAAGGCAAAAGAAGACAAGCGGCAGACAGATGGCACAAACCTTGAAAGCAGAATGATTATGGCCAGATTTTTCTAAAAATAATTATTTGCAGGAGGGTTTCTGGTTTTTGGGTTTCGGTGCTATTCTTTTGGTTGGTTTGGTTTGGGTTTCTTTAAAAAATGAACATGCCCCTCTGTCTAGGCTTCTTGCCTGCCATTTTTTCCAAAAATTGGGATTATAAATCAGATTAAGTTTCTTAGTATACATATTTACTACGAAAAGTGTAGGGTGAATATTTTTTCCACCATAAAGAATTTTTAAATATTTTGTACATTTTTGTATCTTTTGTATTTTTGTTATCCTTTTCTGCATTCTTCCTTTATTTTGCATCCTACATTCTGCAGATATAATTCCATTTGAGTTGCTCCCTTTGGTCTTTATCTAGCATTATGTCCCCCATATAGGTCTTGGCAGGTTGAAGCGTTTGTTTATAAATGGTGTTGGTGTACTTCACGATAAGAAAAACTCCCTGTTTCAGCTCAGTTGACACTTAGATTAACATTTTCGTAGAGATAAATGGAGTGTGGGCCTATTTACTCATAGGTTCTTGGGAGGACCATGTAAACTGTGGTTTACATTGTCTGTGTTGTATGCTTTGGTTGGTTTGAATTTGGCAAGAATACCATCTCTGAAATTCCAGGAACAGTGACACATAGCACAGTTGGGAAAAGAGAAACATAAATTTGGGTTCTAATGAAGAACAACAGAATCTTTATGCAACAACACAGTCTGTACTAACACTGCCTTTTAATTCTTATAATGTAATCATAGTAAATAGTACTTTGAAACTGTTTGAGAGTGATAATGTATATCTCATGTAATAAAACCTTCATTTGAAGTTGAAGACATGAAACCACTACTTCTTTAAAATAAAGATGAACTGTAAGAAACATGAAATAGAGGTCATCAAAAAGGAACACTACTGTGCTCCTTTTGTTTTGAAGAGCTGATCTTTAAAATAAACCACCTGTCCTCAGTCCCTCACAAATTAACTTCAGGGCCAGCTCTCACAGCATCTACTCTAACTTGAGCAAGCTGCTCTCCATAAATCCAAGGTCATAATTTTTCTTCTTGTCCTCTTCATACCTCTTGGTCAATGCAGCCAAGGCTTCTGTCAGTATTCATGTCATGTATATGAATCCAGGTCCAAGGCCGTTAAAATTTTCCCAGAAGAACTAGAACTCACAGAGGAGCTGTTTCAGAATATTTGTGAAGATTTGGTTCAATTCATCTTATTACACAACAAAATTAAACAATAAAATAAAAAAACACCCAAAGATGTTATAAATCTCCCTTTGCATCATTCAGTGATGAAGTGTTACTAAGGAAATCACTGTCAGCAATGAAAATATACCCTGAAGATGTGGCAAGTTGATATTAAAATAAGTGTGCGTGCGTGCGTGCCTGTGTGTGTATGTGTATGTGCATGTGTGTATATAAACATATAACAGCCAAATGCGTAAGCAATATTTTGTGGAAGACCTGAAACATACTCAGCAATGATCTGAACAATGCTGAATGACTCAATGACTTCCATGCAACTGCAAACTGGCTCTGAAAATTGCCTCTATTCTGTTAGAGAAATGTCTGTACCCAGTGATTTCCAATTCAGAGGTGCTACAGGCAAAGGATTAGTAACTTCAAATAACTATGTTACAACTCAGAACCTATTGTGCATTCAAGTTTGCATTGTATGTGAAGTGACTTCTAGGAAAGATTTTACTAAAAAAGTGTAGAAATCCACATATGTAATACATCAGGAAAGTTTAAAAGAATAAAATATCACTCTTACAGACTTCTTTCCAGCAGATAAACTCATTGCTGCTTACATTCTTGCTCCTGCAGTATTCCCAGTACCTACAGAGAATATTTTCCTTAATTTCAGGAGCTTTTGAAATCTAGAAAGCAAGGACATTGATGGATGAAGGTCTTTTGGAAGTTTGACATTCAGTTTGTGAGAAGGGGATAATGCAAGCTGCAAGAAAGGGCAGAAGAACTCCCTAGTTACAGTGCCAAGAGTTGTTTCAGAGTCAGAAAGTTCATTCCAGGGTTCTAATAAGGGATGAGAGTAGAAAATAATTGAAATGTGACCTCGTCAATTTCACCTGATACAACTTTCTGGTCAAAAGACATAAAAGTCGTTTTTCACAAGTTTCTTCTGCTTTTTTTGACAACTGTTTTACAGTTTTAGAGCAAAATGGAGGTCATAATTAGATAGAGCTAGATTTATATTATTTGTTTTATTCTAATGCTGTGGTTTTTTCCAGACAACAAGGATCTTGTTAAACTTCCATCTTTAGAAGCAAAATGTTTCTAGAGAGATTAAGGAGAATGCTTTTTGCTTCAATTCTTATTTGAAGAGTAAAATAGAGTAAAGGTGACATTTGTAATCAGAATCTTTGTCAAGAACTTGCTTGCTCTTGTGACAAAAAAAATTATCATGTTATGTCAGCCAAAGTAACATTTGCCATACCTTTATGTGTAGAAATTAGCTCGTTTCAGAGAGGTGTTGTGATGTGAGGAACACTTGCAGGAGTTCTGCCCAAAGTGAATGCCTAAATATATTTTTGAGTATAAAGTGGTGGTCATGTCCAGGTGCAAAGAAAATACAGGAGAATACAGTTAATATCAAGAACTGAATTTCTCAGGTGTTGTCATAGAACACTTAGAATGCTAGAATGATAGAATAGTTTGGGTTGGAAGGGACCTGTGGTCCTACCTCCTTTACAATGAGCAGGGAAATTTTCAACCAGACCAAGTTGCTTAGAGTCCTGAATGTTTCCAAGGATGAGAATCTACCATCTCTCTGGGCAGCCTGTTCCTGTGTTTTACAACACACATAATAAAAAATTTCTTCCTTATATCTAGGCTGAATTCACTGATCTAAGACTTTAAAACCACTACACTTTGTTGTATTGCTACAGGCACTAATGTANTCGCTCTGTTCTACAACCTGGCTCTATTGGAATTATCATACTGGCGCCTTCCTCCCTCGTCCTTACCACGGGCCCTCGACGTTCCTGCTGGAACCCCCGCGAAGGCGCAGCGTTTCCCCCACGCTNTCACTGATCTAAGACTTTAAAACCACTACACTTTGTTGTATTGCTACAGGCACTAATGTAATGTTTGTCCTCATTTTTCTTATAGGCCTTCTTTAGGTACTGAAAGGCTGCTAGNCTGAGCCAGCTTTCCTGGGGCGGCCCACTTGCGTCGCACCACGGCAGCGGAGCTAGTCGGGGAGACTTTCGGAACATGGTGCGTCACACCCTCAAGTCCTTCTCACAGGGCTGCTCTCCATCTGTTCATCCCCAGCCTGTGTTGTAACCAACATTTGCTGTAGGCCAGATGAAGCACCTTGCAATTAGTCTTGTTGAACNAGACCACCCCAGAGAATTCTCTTCCCCAGGCTCCTGCTTGAGTCCTCTTCATAGCCTCATTTGGACTCACTCCAAGAGGTCCATGTCCTTCCATATTAAAGGGCAGCAGAGCTGGATTCAGGGTTCCAGTTGAGACCTCACCAGAGTGGAGCAGAGGAGGAGAATCAAATCCCTCATGACATTGCTTGGGATGCAGCCCAGGACATGTTTGGCCCTCTGAGCTGGGAGTGCCCATGGCTGGGTCATGTCCAGCCTCTCACCCACAGCACCCCTGTTGCGGTGCATGTCTTGTGCTTATTTACCGTGGTTTTTTTACTTTTGCAGTTTGTGATGTGTTTTGTACTTTTGTAATGGTTCGTTCCAGNTCAAGCTTTTCCAGATCCCTCTGGATGACATCTAATCCCTCAGACATGACAACCACACCACTCAGCTTGCTATCTTTTGCAAAACTCCTGAGTGTGCACTCAATCCTGCTGTCTAGCTCATCAACCGAGATATTACACAGGATGGGTCCCCACAAGAACCCCTGAGGAGCTCACTGATCTTCACCTTGGCTTTCAGCCATTAACCAGTACCCTCTTTTTTGTTTCACTACCATTTGCACCCATAAGAAAGCCCATGGGGCTAAATGTGTAAGTCAGATGTTGGATATAATTTATACCATTTACGTATTTTCCTACTTAAATACTGTATGCCAACAAAACAGAATGAGTTTGCGTGTGACTTAATGGGAACAAAAAAACCCCAAACCCAACAACAACAACAGGACTGTTTATATAGTACCTTTAAAGGCAGATTGCAGGGAATAAAATATCAGGAGCTAATAAGCAGGATGGTTGCCTTGTAGAAAAGGAACATATAAAATTTATCTTGATCTTGACAGGAACATAATTCTACATGGGTATCAACAAATTCCACATGATTTGCTGCTTACATGCTGTTACTCCATTTCAGATCAGATCTGACAATATTTGGGTTTTTTACTTCAACATGTTGAGCAGTTTCAGAATTTTTGTTCATTTGCTTATAAGCCATAAGATGAAAATAATGCTCTTTATAAACGTTTTTTGGAAAGTCATGTTCAATGATTGTAAAGTGTATAGTAAATAGAAGATAATTATTATTCTCTAAAAAATGGGGCTGCTAAGTAATGAGGTAGGGATCTTGTGCTACCTCAACAAGTCATCCTTTACCATGTTAATTAATAGGGAGAATTCTGAGCCCATACAGATGAGAGACTCTGATATGCTAAGAAGAAAGCATCATCTTAAGAAGTGAACTTTTTATCTCTGTATATGTATGCGGAGTCCTAAGTGATATAAGAGCAAGATCCTGATAGTTCAAAGATTTTGGATCTTTGATCGAGGTAGAACCACACCATGAAATTAAGAATTTTAAAGCAAATTTAACCAAAGAACAACTATGCACATGGAATAATGAAAAACTTTTAAATGCTTTTCCTCAAAAAAAAGCTTCTTAAATCCATTTTTTTCTTTTCCTCTGAAAGCTGGAGATTACCTTTATCTGTCTACTTGCTTCCTCTGTGAATTTCAAACAGCAGCAAAAAAAAGATGGTTCTTTGCTTTGGCCACTTATCTCGTGAAGAGTACTGCAGCACAGAAAAATATATTCAAGACTGTTTTCATCTTACATAATGTTCTCTAGTAGGGTGAACTTCTTTGGATATCTTTTCAAAGAACACTCTTCCAGAGATCCTATCTGTGGGATGGAACTTCAAGACTGACCAAGAAACCCGTGAAGGTTGCGCTGTCACATCTTTCTATCAACCAACAAGATAACCGATGAAATCCAAAGATCAGAGATATTTGTGAGAACAGGTAAGAAATTTTTACTGCATGGCAAGGAGAAAAATGGAATCAACACAAATTAGATCCCTGGTATTCTCTGGCAGAATAGTCCGACGTGGATCCTCTGGCAGCCCATCATTTGTTCCCAACCCTGGGCCTCAAACATGGGCCTTTCATGCATGTACAAAAGCCCATGTGCAATCCTCCCTGCCCCTAAACATTCAGTGACTCTCACTCTATGCAGCTATTTGTATAGATATATACGTTCTGGACAGAGACATACATGCACACAGGTTTATCACTTGTATTAAAGGAAAAACAACACTCAGTTAAATGGGGTCAAAAGCAAATTTTACATGTAAGTTTCAAAGTTCAGACTTAAACTTAGTCTATTAAAGAGCTATTAGAGCTATTCGAGTCACTTTCTTTTTGTAACATTTCAAAGATGAACTCTTTCCTTAAAGAAAAGACACCATCTTCTTGCTGTTAAGTAACTGTAAATCCATATATTGGAAAATTAGTGATGTATTGAGAAATGGGAACATGTTTTGTATCCTCAAAATAGCAGTAAATCTCAAATTAATTTCAGGTTTCTGTCTCACTCAGCAAATTTGCTTTTGGTTTCTCTGTGATTTAATTGGTGAAGTACAGCAATAGGATGTTTTAGAAATACTTGATCTCAGCTTGCATCCGAAAAGTGAGTAGAGAAATTAAAATTTGCTGCCATAGTCAGAGGAAGAGGTGGTTTCCATTATTCCTGCCAGAATGGGAATGGCACATTAGGGAGCTGCACAACACACTGGTGTGCCTGTATAGGTGTTGGGCTCACCTCTGAGTCAGAAAATTTGTGGGAGATCATGGCAGACAGTGGTTAAGGTGCCGCGACTTCTCTTCAGAAGCATCTTTAGAAAGACGTGCTCTCGGATGCACAGGCACTCCAGTCTCACCAGTATGATTATCAGCTCCTTTAGATCCCAGCTTCTTGGGTAACACAGAAGCAGGATACAGGGCCTCCATATGGGATTCCACAGAAAGCTTTTATTAAGCCTTCCTACAAAAGGTCTCAGGGACAAATGAACCGTGAAAAGCACACGGAGCTGGGTTTATATATACATGAAGGCAGGGGCTGGAGCAAAAGGGCCAGTGGGATACATAGAATCTACATGTGAAAGCAGGGCAGGCTGGGAAGTCATCCTGAAAAGAAAAGCTAGCTCGCCTGAGTTCCCCCTTCCACAGAATGCTTCTGGTTCTTTGTCTTTAAATTTTGCCCGTCCACAGGAATGCAGATCATTCCTGGGTTGAGGGCTCACTGCTCTCCACAGCAGGACTTAGGGCAGGTAAACTTTTACTTACTTCTGCTCCTGCTTCCCTGGAAACTTGGTGCCAGTCCTTCCACTCACTGATAAACTGCAATCCTGGAATGCAAGGGACCTCCCTGACGCCTCCCAGACTTGGAGGAGGTGTTTCTTTTGTACTGCCTGCTTTCTTGTCCACTTCCTGTACAAAACTGGTGTACCCTCCTGAACTGATACCATGTACTTAGCTCTTCAGCTTGGCTGTGGAGATGAAGGAGCAGTGACTTGTGCTTCAGCTAGCATGTTTTACGAGCTAGAGGTGCAAGGTGTGCTCTTCCAGCTTACCTGATAGTAAATGCTGGGCAACTGGAAAGACTTGTCCTCCTGGACCTCCCCTGGAGCTCTTGAGCTCTGCACCTGTCAGAACAAGCATCGAAGCAAGCTCAATAGTAAGGATGCAGCCATGCAGGTTTAGTACAGTGCTTGTGCCTGATTTTTGTTTACCTAATTGAAAAATTCCTCTGGGTTGCATGGCAGAATTGTGGCCTGACTATTGCTGTGTAACATATCTCTGCTAGGAGATGGACAGATGCCTCCTTGGTATGACAGAACTGTCTTTACAGATTGTTGATCGTACTCTCTGGACCACAGTGCAGGAAACATTGTTCTTTCTCACCAGTCTTTATTGTAATTCTTGTTTTTTCTCTTGTGCCTGTACAACTCCAGCTGACATCTGAGGGCTCTACATGCTAAATCCTGGTCCCTAGTATAAATTTATGAAATTAGAGATATTTTTATTTACTTATCATTAAAAAGAACCATTGCTGTGTTTTAAGACTTTTGTTCTGTGTGCTGTTATTTCTAGGTATGATAGCTAGAGTGAGTGATAGCTACATGGAAAAATAAAATTGTTTTTTTTGCCTATGCTCAAAGGCTGATATAGTTTAGTTCCATCTTTATATTTTTCAATCTGTATCTTTATATGGGTAGAACTGGCTTATGTTTAAAGGACTAGTTTAAGAATCAGAGTTTAAATATCAAAATCAGCTTCATATTTACCATGTAATCTTAAGCAATTTGCACAGTAAGTTGCAGAAACAGCAGATGTAGAAGAATTGAACTTTGAATTACCTTGTTCTCATCGTGAAGGTCTGGAGTGAAGTGCTAAAACTCTCTGTAGAATAATGCCAACTATATTAGGCACACTAACAGATTTTAAAATAACCTGCTAAGCAAATCCAGTGCTGTTGGCATTTTTCTGACTGAAGACAGCCAACAGGAAAAGTGTGGAGCAAGGCTGCGTTGTAGATCTTTGTCTATTCCACATCAAGAGCCTGAAATCCTTCCCATGTTCAAACCTGCTTTCAAAAACCCACAGGTCTGAAAAGAGGGGATATGTTCTTTTCTGTTATATGATAGGCTTGCATTACAGAGCTCAGGAAATCAGTTATATTCTAGATACAGGATTTATAGCCTCTCTAGAGAGAGAGCATGATAGCCCAGGATGCTGTATGCGTCACTTGTTGAAGAGATACAACTGTGCTCAAAGTGCAAAAGAGAGACTTTTTGTGAAAGCAGGACCTGGCTTTAAGTGAAGATGAAATTTATGTGTTTGTACCCTGCCACTGTTTTGCAACTGATTTTATATTGCCTTTAAGTGCTGTGCTTCTTACTATGAGAAACTGAGAATCATCAATGCTTTCCATTGCTAACCTTTCACTGACCTGTTTCTAAAGAAAGACCTAGCTGGAATTTGTAAGGAATTTGTCCCTAACATGCCAAGGGTGCAGCAAATACAGATTTGAACATCACAGCTCATTTATGAATAAGTATGACTGTAAAATAATTCAGAACTGTCATCACCTGTGAGACATGCTTCTAGGCAGTTGTGTGAATTGGATAAATATGCTATGGAGATTTCAATGCTGAAAAGTTAAGTGTTCAACTTAAATAGCTGACAAAACTTTGAGTATTATCTGGCTTCTAGGTGTTTAACTGCTGCCAAAATTTTTCTTTCAAATTCTCAGCTGCCTGATGGATATTGTCCTTTATATTATGAATAACGAAAAAGCATAGAATATGAACATAAATGCATCTATGATTAAAATATATATTCTAAAACTTGTACTTCACACGTATATATACTTATCAAGAGGTTAGAATTGGCTGAAAAATTTGTGTTCAAGATCACTTTTTGGCTTTAGACAATGATATATTTTTGGTAGCGACAGTAGTGAAAATACAACTTCACTGGGTAAAGAGGTCATCATGTTAATGTCATCACTGTCATCATCAGTAATAACAACAATAAAGTGTTACTATATTAGTGGAACTCTATATTTTACTTAAATTAAAATAGCTAATAAAATTCAAGATCCTTGATTTTATTGCAGTCTGCCTTGCTAATGCTTCTACTTTATGTATATAAAGTAGGTATTGTACTATTTGTTACTTATAAGATTCTAAGAGGAATTTTTCAAGAGCAAACCTCGAAGCACAATATAATAATTAGCTCATTGTAATTGATTTTGAAATATAATGAAAACATAAACCTTTCACTTGTGTTCAGTTGATAGTCTTTTGCCCTGAATAATGTTTGCTGGTACTGGCAGCTGCCCAAGTATATTTGCATTTACTGTGGCATCATTTAGTGTAGTATCCTTTATAATATTAATCTCTTTTGCACTATATATGACTAAAAAAAATGGAATCACAAGAATATTGTTATACATAACTGTATCACTGACTGGTCTGAGCAATAGTATAACCAAGATTGGTATTTTATTTGTTCCGTTTGAATTTTATTCAGAGGGTTGAAGTGTCCCCTCAGTCAGTTTGCAGCTGACCTTGTGTTGGGCAAGAGTGTTGATCTGCTGGAGAGTAGGAAGGCTCTGCAGAGGGGTCTAGACTGGCTGGATTGATGGGCTGAGACAAAATAGAACAAGTTCAACAAGGCCAAGTGCTAGGTCATGCCCCTGAGTCACAACAACCCCAGCCAGTTCTACAGACTGGGAGCAGAGTGTCAGGAAAGTTGCTTGGTGGAAAAAGACATGGGGGTTTTGGTCAACAGCAGCTGAACATGAGCCAGCTGTGCCCAGGTGGCCAGGAAGGCCAATGGCATCCTGGCCTGTATCAGCAACTGTGGCCAGCAGGACAGGGATTGTCCCCTGTACTTGGCACTGGTGAAGCCACACCTCAAATCCTGTGTCCAGTTCTTGGCCCCTCAGTACAAGAAAGACATCAAAGTGTTGGAGCGTGTCCAGGGAAGGGCAATGGAGCTGGGAAAAAGGCTAGAGGATAGGTCTTAGGAGGAGCAGCTGAGAGAGCTGGGGGTGTTTAGCCCGGAGAAAAGGAGGCTCAGGGGAGACCTGAATTATAATTCTCTATAACCCACTGAAAGGAGGGTGCAGCCAGGTGGGGGTCAGTCTCTTCTGTAACAGGACAAAAAGGATACAGTCTAAAGCTGCTCTGGGGGAGGTTCAGATTGGACTTCAGGAATATTTTTTCACAGAAAGAGTGATTGGGCATTGGAATGGGCTGCCCAGGGAGGTGGTTGAGTCAGAGTCTCTGAAGGTGTTTAAGGAAAGACTGGATTTGGCTCTGGGTGCCATGGTCTGGTTGACAAGGTGGTGCTCGGTCAAAGGTTAGACCTGATGATTTCAGAGGTCTTTTCCTGTTTAATTCTTCCTGTGATTCTGTTATCTCTGACAATGGGCTCAGCTGTAGCAAACTTCAAAATTAAATTCCTTTTGGGTCATTTAGACCTACACTATTGTGTTCTCACGCTCTTTTGCTCAAGTGTTGGTGTAGCTGAAAGCAAATGGGATGACCTTTGAAGCACAGCCACAGTGTTAGTAATATTACAGCAATCTTCTGTTTCATTTGAAGATCAGTAAGTTGCTAACTTTAACAGTAATTACTCTCTTATAAAAAAAAGAAAACTTTAAATTTTCCTTCTTTAATATTTTGGCTTTTAATATATATTTAAAATGCAAAGATTTATTCATAAGAAGGTCTTAGGGAGCTCAAGGGTATTGCAAAAGACCCCCAGAAATATAAAAGTTGTAAGTAGCAAAATCAAAACAGAATTTACATTTTTTCTCAGGTACACTGAGTCAAATTCTGTTTAGATTATCTGAGTTAACAACATTCTGATGAAAAGGAATCAAGACAAATAAAAAAACCGGACTAATACATGAAACCACAAAATCATAAACCAAGGAGTCTGGGTTTTCATTTTTTCAGTTTCATTTTTTAATTACAGTGTATGGACTGCCATATGAGCAAAATAGTTTTTGAAATACATAGATACATAAAAACATAATTTTTTGTTATCCTAGAGCTGTGAAAATTCAGTCAGAACCTAACTTGCCAACATCCACTGGGGGAGGTTAGGATGTTCCTGAGTTGTTAAAATTGGTGGGTTGAGGCATCCACATAAAAGTTGCTCTCTCTGCTGACAAATACTGTACTGCCTTTTTTTCGTATTTTGAAGTAATATTTTTAAACCAATGGCTTATTTATTTTTTTCCCCAAAGAGAAGTTAAATATGGAATGACAAAGGCAAGGGGGAAAGCTAGGACTATTTCAATTTTCTTGGAAATGCTTGAAACAATCTATAGGAGAGAACAGACCAAGCTTTCAAGAAGTTTTTTCTTCAATTGTATGAATAAATCCAAGCGCTAGCTGAAAAACCCTTTATTCTGACAAACTTAAAAAGTCATGAACTGATTACAGTGAATACTTTCACCTTGAAATAGCAACACTATCTTCTAAAATAAGCTTTTCCTACTTGTCACATAATGACTTATCGTTATAAGACCCATAGGCTTAATTTATGGATCAGACCTACTTTGGAAGTGAATAGCTGACACTTAACAAAAGTCTTGGTTATTATTGGAGAGAAGCTGTCTAGTGGTCTTCTAGAGTGAGTTTGGAGTGCAAATAGGTATTGCTACTTAGGCAGACTATTACCCTGTCATCCTTTTTTCCATGGATAATAAACTGTATCTTAAAGGAAGAGCCTAGATTAAAGAAGATATTTCCTCCTGGGCAGCAGAATCAGCATTGTCCTGTTTTTTGCAGTCTTACAAAATTTATAATTTTCATAGAAACCAACATTTCTGACATACTTGAAAAAGGAAAATCAGGTATTTAATCATGTTTTCTGAATGCTGTTAAGAGTTCAACTGGATCTAAGTTTGGCTGGCATGAAGTAAAATCTGCATGCCAGATCTGTAAATTACCTAATTATATGCATCCAATTCTCAGTATTATTGCAAGTGTGACCTTTTTTTCCTTCATACTGAGATGCCTGCTACAACTGAAGAACCTAAGAAGGTCATTGCTCCCAAGGTGAAGTCAGTCAACATATAATGTTTAGTTCTCTGCAAAACTTAGATTAGTGGAAGTAGAGAAAAATAATAGCAAAAAGCCTTGGGCTTGTCTTTACAATGTTTAAAAAAGTTTGTTCTTCTTATCTTCATTGTGTGGAATAGTCCACATACTGGTTTATTAATTAAAAAATATGTAGGTCATTACTAGGCAAGGGACAGAATTACTACACCAGTGTGGAAGAAAACATGTATTTAAGGGAACAAACTCCTTCTTTCTAGACCCCCATCATATTGGTCCTTTTTTGTGTTAGGCAGTTCTAGAATTCAATTAGAATATTTATGGGCCTCCAGAGTTAGTAGCTCAATTCCTTTTCATTTCAAAAAGGATTTGTAAAAATACCTTTTCTGATTAAAAGGGAAATATTGAAATATTACAGGAAAGACTGGCTTTGAATTTTTTTTCAAACACATCGAAAATGTGGGGTTTGGAAACAGCTTTTTTTTGGAGAGTGTATTTTTTGTTTCTTTATTTGTTTTCTTTTTCTTAATTAATTCTGCCTGATTTTGACATTCAGTAGATGTCTGCAAGATACTCATATAACATTTAGTCTCCTCAGTGCCTGGTAGACCCTGGATGTTCATGCTGTATGTAAGTTACTTATCACTTCTGAATGTAAGTTACTTATGTATGAATGTCAGCCCCTCTGACAAAGTTAGGTTTTCTGTCTAAAATGACAAATATACCTCGGTTTGTGCTACAAGAATTGCATCCTTACTTATCAACCCAGGACATAGGTATATGCTTCTCTAGTTAATAGAGAAGCACAAGAGTCTCTAACTAGCTAAGTATATTTTTAAAAAAACATGTAGAGACTTGATATTTCTTAGAATAGAGTTTCAGCAAGAAAAGGAACTGATGCTTGTGCCTTTTCTCATATTACCTTTTGTACAAGTTGACAAAGTATAGGTTTTCAAAACTTAGAAGCAAATTCTTCAGTATGTAATACTGTATGTCTCAGAAAAACTCCTGTGTGTTTGCAAAAACAAAAATCCAAGGTTGCACGTTTGTTCCTGTGAGGTGAGAAGTTGTATTCTGACCTTTCAGAAGACAGGAATGCTTACTATGTCTTTAGGCAAAGAGAGCTTTTTCCAGGAGTTGGACTAGGGAGTGGACAGGGAGAATCATAGAATCATGGTATGGTTTGAGTTTCAAAGGACTTTAAAGATCATCTAGGTCCAATCTCACTGCCATGGACAGGGACATCTTTCACTAGAACATGTTTCTCAGAGACCCCAAGCCTGACGCGGAACAATTCCAGGGACGGAGCATCTATAGCTTTTCCAGGCAACCACTTCCACTGCCTCACATCTCTCACAGTATAGAATTGCTTTCTAATATCTAACCAAAACCTACTCTTTTTCTGTTTGAATCCATTCTCCCTTGTCCTGTCACTACATGCTTTTGTAAAAAGTGCCTCTGCATCTTTCTTGTAGGTCCTTTCAGGTACTAGAAGGCCACAATTAAGTCACCCCAAAATCTTCTCTTTAAGGGCGAACATTCCCAATTCTCTCAGACTTTCTTCATAAGAGAGGTGCTCCATCCCTCTTACCATCCTGGTGGCCTCCTCTGGGCTCTCTCCAACAGTTCCTGTGTCCTTCCTGTGCTGGGACCCCAGAGCTGGATGCAGGGTTCCAGGTTGGGCCTCACCAGAGCAGAGCAGAGGGGCAGAATCCCCTCCCTCCCCTGCTGCCCCTGCTGCTCTGGATGCAGCCCAGGACACGTCTGGCTCTCTGGGCTGGGAGTGCCCATGGCTGGGGCATGTCCAGCCTCTCACTCACCAACACCCCCAAGTCCTTCTCACAGGGCTGCTCTGCATCTGTTCATCTCAGCCTGGATTGATACTGGAGTTTACTCTGATCCAGTGGCAGCACCTTGCATTTGGTCTCAATAAACTTCATGAGATTCCCATAGGCTCACTTGCTGAGATTTTCCAGGTCCCTCTGGATGGCATCCCATCCTTCAAGTGTGTCAACAGCTGAGTGTCATCTAAAAAATTTGCTGAGGGTGGACTTGATCCTGATGTCTGTGTCATTGCTGGAGATACTGACTAGCTGGTCCCAGTACAGGCCCCTGAGNTCAGCCTGGATTGATACTGGAGTTTACTCTGATCCAGTGGCAGCACCTTGCATTTGGTCTCAATAAACTTCATGAGATTCCCATAGGCTCACTTGCTGAGATTTTCCAGGTCCCTCTGGATGGCATCCCATCCTTCAAGTGTGTCAACAGCTGAGTGTCATCTAAAAAATTTGCTGAGGGTGGACTTGATCCTGATGTCTGTGTCATTGCTGGAGATACTGACTAGCTGGTCCCAGTACAGGCCCCTGAGAGACACTGATGTCCATTGGGACCATTGGCCATGGACCACTACCCTCTGGACACAATTGTCCAACCAATTCCTTTCCATCAAAACCATCTCTCCCTAGTTTATGGAGAAGATTGTTGTGGCAAATTGTGTCTCAGTTTTACAGAAGTCTAGATAAATGAATGATTTCTGTAGCTCCTTCCTTGTTCACTGACATAGTCACCACATCAGTGTAGGTAGCATATGAATTTTTCTTGTTTGACACCATAAGTAAGCAAGGCCAGAAGGGCTTGCCTATTAACACTGCTGTGCATAGTTTTTACAGCAGTTTTTAGAGAACAACAAGAGGGAACATGATAAAATAACCTAGAAAATGAAATGTCAGCAATTTGATTATTCTTTCATTCTAGGCTGAGTAAAGTTTATGATGGTAAACATACTTAGTAGAGAAAAATCACTCAGTCTAAAATAATTTCTTTTAAAGGAGACTTTCAGTCTAAATTATTAAAAATATTAGTGTAAAGTTTACTTGAAAAAATGTATTTTAAAATAGAGACATTATAATTATGTAGAGTCGTTATGTAATGATTGATTAACTGAAAACTTTGGGTTTCTACTGGGTTGCTGGCTGTGAGGTTGACCTAACAGAATATGCACAATGAAAGAATGCAGCAAAGGATCACAAGAAGGTGCGTGTTCAAGACAAGAAAATGGAAATCAATGTTTGTACATTTATGCTGCAGACATTTTGACTTGTTTATCTACTTTATTATTAACTGTGATGGACAGTAGGATAGAAGAGCCCTTGTGTTGAAACCTGACCTTTAACGAAGTGAAACATGACTTTGGTAGAAATACCTAAACAAATAAATAGAGAAATGTGCATATCTTTGTGCCCATTGCTCTCAACACTGCTGGAATGCAATTACAGTCACACTGTAGTGTGAGACAAGAAGCATCTCTCCATAACAACGGAAAAGAGCTCTTGTAGGAGAAACTGCAGGCTGCTTGATAAACAAGGAAAAAAAAAGGAAAAAATAAATGAGGAGACCGGATGGTCATTATAGGTCTGCTGAACCTACAGATACTTAACACTTTCAACAATGTTTTCAGGCTACAAGTATGCACAACATCTTTTAGCTCCTGTTGTACAATCTGATAGTACGTGCTGGGCATACCTGCACCAAATGGCTTCAAATTGTTCCTTATTGTCGTCTTTGTTTTCCAGACAATCTTCTTATTGACAAAAAACAAACAAACAAATGAAGAAATTAATTTCAAGTACTCAAGGATGCTGATGTCTACATAATATCTCAAATTTTTTTTTCAACTTTAATATTTTTTTTACTGTTTGTTTTTCTAGGACCTGAACTAGCTGTATGTTTTGATAATGTTATATATATATAGAAAAATTTTTAACAGTATTCAGCTAGCTAGAAATTACATTATATAATTGGCCTTCTCAGAACTCATAAATTTCCTATACTAAATGAGATACTAATAAAATGACTATGTTTAAAATAATTTATGATAAATATTTGTTGTAAGTCTCAAAAATCCCTCAAAGTAATGTGTTTTTTCAAAACCAATAATTTTGCAGACTTTGCTATTCATAAAATTGAAAACAAACCTTTACAAAGATTTTCAGCTGGAGGAAAGCAGTTTGAAATGCCAGAATCCCTCACCAGATTTTGGAAATGAGTCCCAGTTCTTCAGAAGTGTTTCACATGTTCTGGTTCTGAAGGTACATATTCTCACCATCTGGGAACCAAAGGGTTTTATCATTTCCATCAAAATATCTCAGAACAAAGTTTCAAGATGTTCTCTGTGACAAAAGTCACTTATTTGCACCTCAGTGTTTTAATGGTATCTACAAAAAAAGTATCTTACTGCAAAAGGCTAAGAAGATTCTATACCTTTTCAAGTGGATGGGACATAAGAAATAGTGTCTCTGATACTGGTGATACAGCAGGGAAGAAAGCAAAAAATAGTTTAATATTTGACATATAAGAACAGTTTTGTCTTTCTTTAGCCAAGCATTTTTCTGCATATTTAGTTCTTGAAACACTGTTGAACCAGGACTTCATCTTTTAAAACCACAGCATGATGTAGCAGTAGTGGAGAGAGTATTTTATAACATAAATGCATGAAAAGACACTAAAATAAGATTGTATGATTTTATGTCTTTAAGAATTAAAAATGTGTAGACAATTTGTTAAATGTCTTACTTGTTTTTGTCAATTTTTCTGTCAGCAGACAATTCTTTGCTTCCTCTATAATTCTTCTTTCAAACTATAACAGAAGTGGTGCATTGGCATGGGTCTAAAATGGAATGCTTGGGCAAATTCAGCTTATTGCAAGATACTTTGAACATTGGGGTCAATTGTCACATTCACATTCCTGGTCAATCACCAGAATTAAACAGAATATTTCAGATTCCCTATGTTTGTACACTAGTATTGACATAAGATTTCTTAAGAAACTCTGGCTTACATTTTGTATCTTATTTCCCAGGCAGAGCTGCAGCCTGAAATTTTGGTTCTGTTCAGATTCATCCGTGTAGATTATTGCTTCCCATTGGTTATGTATTCAGTGCATTTAAATTTAATTTAGTTGCAGGGAATCTGTATTCTCCTTATATAATTAATTCTACAGTATTAGCATAGGAAGAGATGCTTCTTGAATTGCTAAAGCACATCTCTATTTGTTTACAATTTACTTCATGGGAACCTTGCACTAGACTTAACACGCAAGCTATAAGGATTTCTTTCACTATTCTTTGACAGGCTGAGGACTGGAAATCAATCTTTGTTAATTGTTTTGTTTGGTTTTTTTTTAATCTAGAAAGCATTAAAATAAAAAAAAACCCAAATCCAAACCAAGCCCCAAAACCACAACCCAGCACAATGATGCGTAAGACGAACTTTAAATTTATTTATTAATTCATTTATTTATTTTAAATCAAGGGGTAAGTCTACACATGCATGGAGAGGCGCATATTGAATCTGACATACCAAGAGATCATTCCTCATGTTGTTACCATTTGTGCATGACAGATGATATACCAGTTGGCTTTTTTGTGGAAGACATGTGGCTTCATTCAAGGAGCTAGTGTGCATTTATTTGGTACAAAGCAGCCATGTGGCTTTCAGCTCTGGGTGTCACCATCCTGGGGTTTGCCTGTACCTGTGTGATCCTACACAAAACCCAAACACATGAAGAAAACCTCCAGTCCCATTCTTGAGAGACACTTAATGAATGCCCCCCTCAGATTTACATGAGCCCTAAGCCAAGGGATATGACTCTCCCTGAGGGACCTTTCAGTCTGGCTCAAGCCAATTATTTTTTCCAATCACTTTCAGTCACCCTTTATAATGTCTGCCTTTTCTATGATTCAGAAATTATCCAGGCTCACAATATAAAGATTATTCACTGCATTCCTTAATGAAAGAAAAAACTATAGTACTGAAAACAAATTATTTGTAAAATGTATTTTAAAAACCTCAAAAATTAAGTATCTGGAATCAGATCCACTTATTTTCCCATAAAAATTATTTTATAATGGACCCCTAGGCTTAACTTCAAGGAGAATTCAAATGTTTTAATCCAAAAAACATTAAAAGATTCCTATGTGGCAGAACAGACCCTCTAGGGGATTTCTCCTAAATGAGATTTCATCTTATAGTTTGTTATGTATCAAGTGAGGCAGTAATTTTGTTGCAGAAATCTTGAAAATACATATGACTTAATTCATAAACTTTGTCCTTTCAATAAAATCTCTTTCCTGTTGATATTTTAACTAAAACTCTCCCTCTGTATGTATACGCATGTGGGGATTTTTATGACAGTATTTTTCATTAAGACCTTGTATGTAGCATTGCTTTAATTATATAAAATAATAATGTCTAAAGAACATATTTATCTGTGCGCACTTTCTAAAATATTAGAAATATTAGTTTCTAAGATTAGCTGGTTTTCCCACCTGCTGTTCAAGTGACTGCAAAAGATCAAGAGCTGTGTAATCTGGAGAGTTCATGGAAATGAAGGAAAAAATTCTGAAAAGGGCAAACACAATCTGCTTGAAAGTGTACTTCACTTTCTATTTTTAAAATTAGATAGATGCAGTAAAAGAAAAAAAGGGGAACAAATTGGCAAAGGATCTGGCCAAAAGTGAATGAAAAAAAACCAGCAAGAGAAATCTCTGTACTGTCATACCTTTTGCTTTAACTCTAGTACTCTCATTATAGAGTTAGTTGAGCCCCTTTCCAAAGTATTGAAGGTAACATTAATTAGAAGTTTCAAAGCCACAGGCATATGGCTCCATGTTCTGAATTGTAGTGGTATAAACTGAGCAAGATTTTGTTGGCTGTAAAGACTTGGTTCTCCTGGAAGAAATATCTACAATACATCTTTAAATGTAACATTATAAAACATTAGGGAATCCATTTCTTGTCCCTAAATGATGTGCTTTCACAAGGGAAGGACTGTAATTTCATGTTGTTAAACTGAGTTGGGATTGAAGTGGTTTATTGGTTTATTAATGACATGTAATTAACTGGCAATCAATGAGCTATACAGAGATCAGAATCAGTGATGCAACTCATAAACCGTACATTGCAATCCCTTCAGAAGATGCTGATAAACATCCCCAGTCTCCCTCTGGTACTGATCCCAAGGAGGTGCAANGCCCAGCCCAGCCCAGCACGGCTCTCTCTTCACCACCCAGCTCCCGGGCCAGGCACAGAGAGGGGAGGCTGCTCACGGCACCCTGGGAGGGCAAAGGCCAGGACAGCCCTGGGTGACCTGTGTGGTGTCACACTGAGCTCTGATGGCATCTGCCCCTGCAGCACCATCCCTTCTGCCACTGCAGCCCTTGAGCTTCTCCTAGACCTCTCTTTAGGCTGGCTCCTTTACTGCAAAAGCCTCTTTGTAGTTTTTCCATGACTGCTTAATATGATTGTTGGTTTTCAGCCCCTTCTGTTGCCATGTTTTGGGCAAACACCCTCTCAAATATTTTCTGGTGCATCATTAATATGCACTGGCTTGTGTAGGTTCCAATTTGATCTCATGTTGTTCTGCAGCCTAGTTTGCCAGAGGAGGGCAAAGTATAGTTCTCTATAAGGCAATTGAGGAAAAGTATATGCAATAACTAATTATATACGCCTCAGATTTGAAACTGGTGAAGAATGATTGCTTTGGTAAAACATGAGATTTCAAAAAAAATTAAAAACAGATAAGAGAAAAAAAACAACCTGACTTTACTATGCTGTCTTTCAACTGCTTATTTTTGTTTCCTAAAATTAATACCTACTCTATTTCCTAGATTAATACCTACCCTTCAGAATGAGTTTACTGCCTTCTGATGCCATTCTGTGAAACAGGTCACACAGCAGAGAGTTCTCTTCCTAAAGGCATTATGTTTGAACTTATCTTTGCACAGACATAAAGAGATTTTGTCAGTCAGCCATGTTATGAACTCTTGCTGTTTTGGTTCCCCTTTAATATGCAGGATCTTCTCCATGGCTCACGTCAATGCAAATCCTTCTAGTGACTTTTTTACTCAACGATTTCCTTCCATACTTCCACTCAGGGAAAAAAATGTTTGTGTTCTGTGAGGTTTTTTTATTTTTAAGTAACACACTTTTTTTTTGTCTTGAAACATATAAAGGAACTTCTTTTCCAGCTTAAGGTATAAGTAAGTTGTTCAGTCACATCCTCCTTTGGTTTTTGTGTGCAGAAGGGAGCAAAGCAATTAACCTCTTTTATTATATTATCAATGTATTTGCATTATCCTTCCTTGGGTAACAGTCTATATAAATTAATACTGATATTTATTATTCTAATTCAAAGGTTATGGTGTTCTTCTCCTTAGAAAATGATAGTGTTAAATTCTCTCATTCTTTGCTTTACTGGCTTAAGGATATATCAGTGATCAGAATGACTTTGGGTAGAAAGTTAACTCGAGTTTTTAAAACTAATAAAAATTCCTGTGTAGTTTATTATAAGACTCAGGTTTGCATAAGAAATATAGCTAAAGAAACACTGATAGTGGGAGAAAATAAATTCCTGTAGGTAGTGAGTGTTTCTACACGGCTTATTTTATAAGATTTGCCTGCCTGTATTCCAACAGGATGCCATCAAAGTGGAAATTAAAATCACTGAACACTGTGTCACTGAATTTCCATCAATGTATCACAATTACAAAACCAGCTTCTGCTATATGAGTCTGATCTACTGTGAAAATGTACAAATTATTCAGCTGCTCCATAAATGCCTCATTTATTACCCATATTGAGAAATTCAGATGGGTGAATCATGAGTTTGACTTCACCGCTTTTCCCTGAATCTGATTACAAGTCCCTCTGAGTCATGTTTTCATGTAGTTTAAAAAGGTATAAGATACATTTCATTTTGAAGTAATTCTAATTCTGCCTGGGTTACATCAGTTATGCTAGAAAGGGATTCAGGAGGCTCAGAGTATTTTTGGCCTACATGGAAAGAAATCTGATCAGCTGAGAGATAGTCTGGTCTAGTCAGTAGCTCATGACATGGGAGGAGGCAGACTGGTACAGGAAGCACACCCAGACAGTGCTGAGGTGTACAGAATGAGACTCTCTCCCCACCCCCTTTCTTTCTCTCTCATCTATCTATGTGTATGTGTGTCTGTAGGTGTACCTTCAAATAGAGACAGTCTTCCATGTTTTGTGTTTATACTTTTGTGGGAAAGGGCGAGAAGTTAAAATAAACTGAAAAATAATTACCCCGAGCCTTCTTGGATATCTGTGAATCATATTTTAATCAAATTTGTGTGCTCTTAGGGTTTTTCTCTCTTGGAAAAGTCCTATCATCATCTAGAGAAGTAAGGATTGTAGGAGAAGGAAGACAATATAATGACCACCCATGTTTATTGAGAGAGAATTGGATTACTATATTTTATTCTTTCAGGCTTAAATTCCTTCTATATCAGATAATTTCTGTGCTCTGTCTTTAGGAAATGGCTTGGACTGGGGATACTACAGAGGTCTTCTCAGAGAGATATTTAGATTGCTGATACTCTGCTACCTCCTGAGTGCCCACATTACTGCCTAGAATTTGTCTCCTGTAAAGCACTACACTTTCTTGGCCAGATGAAAGACTGTTATAAAGGATGATAAATGCCATTTAGAAAGAGAAGCTTTTCATAATTGAGGGTGGAGGCGTGCTGTGCATCCTTTTGGTAATTCCTATGAGATAGTGAGGCATTTCAGGAGAAGGCATATAAACACAGAACTGGCCTGGGGCAAGCAGGCGTGTGTAAAAATCCACACTATCTCAAAGCTGCCAGACACCGTCAGTGGATAAGCTTTCCCTGAAAGGAAGGAAAACCTTAGTCCACAGAGTCATGTAAAGCAAAATTAACATTTATGGGGCTGATCTAAAGCCCTTTAAAGCTGAAGAGGATTTGTCCTCTGTAGACTTCAGTGAGATATAGATTGTACTTTGTATATAAGTGTTTTAGCAGTGCTTTTTGACTCATGAAAGTTATATCACTAATTATCCCACTTATTTGCCACTCATCCTCTTGTTCTTTCTTCCCTCCTTCACCTTTTTATTTGGGTAATTAAAGTTCTCCTTTGGCATTAAAATGAAATTTAGAAAGATAAAATTCACTGTAATCAAGACACAGGTTGACAGATAGGCCAAGACCCTACCATCTCTTGGAGTTTTTCCATGGTGATTTAAAAAAGGCTGTATTTTAATTTGCACTGAGATTTGCTGATAAATTAAACAGTATTTAGAAGAGCCCCAAAGCTAAACTTCTTACAAATTTTTCTCAGTGTCATGATCCTACTGACTATTAAAAAATTATATGTCACAACATAAAACATACTTCAGCTATTAGATTTTCTTATTCCATCTTATGGAAATATTGCTGCTTCTGAAACCCTTTGTAACTGATTTTGTAGAGCAAGACTGTCTGCTAGGATATCAGCTCAAGAGCTCTAGGCAGAAAAGCTGTCTGGGTGAGTAAAGGCTTAACATCATGTGGTATATCAATAGGTCATGACAAATAGCAATATGGGGCACTTCGCTGCCAAGTGATATTTATAATTGCTCTGATGGAGGAAATACCATTGCAAATTAATAGAATAAGAGAAACATTGGATATGGGGCAACTGGATGATAAGTCTCAAATGTTATTTCTTTGCAAAATATACTGAGTGTCATCTGAAAACAGAATTTTCTAGGATCTGCTACTGAGACTTGTCTGTACATTGGGGCATCAAGAATTTAACTTCAACAAATAGAAGGCTTCTTGCTAACCTCTCCTAGGTATTTTGTCTCAACTCTACCACACTCTGTGTTAGCAGGCAGGAGTTTTCTGCTTAGAAAAATATCCATATAGAATTGCAATCAGACAGCCAGTTTAGAGGAAGGGTACAGAAAAGTTGTGTTTGCTAGCAGAAGAAAAAAGAATGTTGCTCAATGACATATTAGGACTCAAAGGCAAAATACTTAACAATGCAGGGTGAGACCTAATAATGAAGGTATAGAGTCGAGCTTTTTCATAACTCCTTTCTTTTTTACTTTTGCCTCTGCTAGCGGTTCACTTGAGTTCTACTGAGAACTAAATATGCAGTATCTTTTCTTTTGTCTTCTAAACCAACAATATATGAATTTATTCCATGTTTATTGTTTTCTTTGCAACCAGATGGTAATTGTAAGAAAAATATATTTTTCTTACAGTGTATATTTTTCTTTCCAATATACCTAACAATATGTCTATCTCAATATAATCCAATATTTGCTCTTTAAATGTTGTCCTTTTTCCTTATAATTTTGGGATTGTATTTCACTGTAATTTCCTGAAGACAATAAATTCTTGACTAACATATACATGAACAGGACTGACATAGCTTTACTAGCAGAGATTCAGCAACCTGTCTAGTACCAGCTGTACTGATGTTGCTAGCAGCACAGAAAGAAGGTTGTAGTTTGTGGTTATATTAGAACACAAACTTACTGATCATGCTATGTGGTTTTTGTGTTTTATTTCTCCTGGGCTTGACTTACACAGTTTAAAATGTGTTTCTTGGACCAAATTCATTAAGGTATTTCTCTTGAAATAGTAAGTTGGTATTTTCTGCTAGGAGCTATGCCAACTGAAAAGAGTGTTTCTGAAATGTCATTTAAGCAGGGGCTATGCTGTGAATTTCCCTTTTCCCTGAAGGAAAAGTAGAACATCACTGTGTTGCCTCAGGAACAACCTGGAGATTGACTAAATCACAAAGGAAATGCATCCAACTTGTTGGTTTCCCATTTTTTTTCTGACATGTGAGAGAGAGAAAGAGAAAATGCATGTGCCTGTCCTTCACTGGCTGAAAAACAGCTCCCTAGTTCTTCTGCCTTAGTGCCTCTCTATAACAAACTGAAGATTGGGTCAAGGTTTGCTGGTACTTGCTTCAGCATGCCTGTTTCCTGCTCGCAAATCGGCAGGAGAAAGAGCAGCTGCACAAGCGCAAGATGGGGACGATTTTTTCTGGTAGCAGAAAACATTGATTTTATGGCTAACTGCCTTCACAACAACAGTGCTTAATGCTACTGTGATAGCTCTGTGGAGTGGATTGAGGGCCTGAGTACCATCTCGTGGGACTCGGAAAGAGTCTGCAGCTATCAATATTTCCTTGAGCCTAGACACACTGTTATTGCTCTGCTGCTGCCCCTTGAACTTATTTATATCTCCTCAGGAATTGCCATGAGTGTTTTGACTTCAGGTACAAGTGTCTTTCATAGCTGCAAAAGATTGTCCTGGAGGCTGAACTCATGCTCTTACACAAGAATTACTGACATAGGAAGGATCAGAACAGGGCTCTCACCCATGCAGTCCAGGTTATCCACTCCACGTGTTAGGGGTTAGTCATATAAAAAAATGGAAAACAGAAAGAATTTTTATTTTGCTTTTTATTTCTTTTCTTTTATTCCTTTTTTTTATTTCTATTGCTACCAGCATGTGCCCCACTTAAGCAGGTAAAAGCATGTTTCTGTTGGTGGATCTTGAAGAAGATTTCAGGGTTGGCTGAAAAAGCTCCACAGAGATCTCAGCAAAATAAAGGAGGGAAAGTTTCCTGTTACCTCAGGTGTCTTGTGCTCTGAGGTAGGCAGAGATTCTATGTCTTTGCCTGAGTTAAAGTGGCTTCCAGTAAGCTTAGCTTGAATGTTACCTGCAAGACTTATTATTTCCCAACCCAGATATCAGAGGACAAATTGATATGCCCTTCACAACAGGTGAATATTAATTTGCAACTTTTTGAATATTCATTTGCATTTTTGATTGTGCTGGTATAAGATTCTGAGTAAATCTTTAGGGCATGGGCATTTTTACTTCCAAGCAATAGTGACAGACACTCTGGTCTTCCCCATGGTCTGCCTGCCCCTTGCACTGAGGTTCTTCACCCCTTAATAGAAACTTCAGCACTGGATGATGCTAGAAGAAAAGGCAATTTTGTCACCTCATTTGGGCATAACTTGTGGGTGTCAACCCAACAACACCCTGAAATTGCTAATGCCTTGCTGTGTTTAGTTCTTATCTGAGGGGAAAAAAATTTCTGTACTATGCAAACCTGGCTGCACTATGCATTAAGAGTAAGGAACAGCTTCCCAGTGTATGTATGCTGAATAAGGCTAGCATCAGTTAGACACCCCAGATAGCAATGCTAGCAGAGTACAGAGAGAGTGCCTATCCCTATAATTCACAACTTGCAAAGCATGGTAAAATATAATTGCTAATGTAGCTAGCAGTCTTTATGAGTCGTTTCCAGAAGTGGCTGAGGATTTTTTATTGCTTTCTTCTCTCTTTGTAGTCCTGGGTCAAAATTAAAGTCTTACTAAGTGGATGAAATAAAGCATGACATTAATTTAAAAATAAACCCACCCAAATCTTAAAAATCTATTTACCTATTTATTTTTATCCTAAAAATCTATTACACCAGTAATAGAAATCACCTGTTGACAGAAGAAAGATATCTACCTTCCTATCATTTTACTTTAACTTCTAAGCTTGTTTGAGAATCTTTTGGCATATATTCCTGTCCATATGTGCACTTGTTTATTATACCATTTACAAAGTCCTTAGCATACAGATGACACAAAATAAAAATTAATAGATTCCTATTACTTTATTTTCTTTAATTCTACTTTTATTACAAAATCCATTTTGTTTTTGTCTAGAAAGAGTTTAGACATCAGAAGAATGTTTAGCAACTATTAAATGTAGATTGCAGCCTCAGTGCTAAAGCAAAGTAAGTCTATATAATTTTATAGCTTCTCAATTTAATGAAAATTGGTGCCAGATTGTTTAATCAAGAATTTGTCATTGTTTGTGCAAATAATTTAATATGTAACTATCAACAGTTTCTCACAGTTTTGTTAGCAGGAATCCTAAAGAAAAGCTTCAATAAAGCACAACCTTTGCAATATCAGGAGATCATTGCAGAAAAGTGTCAGCCCATTTGATGTAATTTTACAAGGAATGGATCATTACATTTCAGGTGAACTTAATGACACATGTGGCAGAAGCATTCTGCAGGTATTAAGTATATCTGACAGAAAATACAAATCCAGTTTCAGAAAAACACAACTGTAGTTTGAAGCTTATTGTGAGAGTGTTTGCAGCTGTGAGCTCTTTATAAAGGGTGATCTTTATGTTCCTCAATAATCTCAGTCATACCATTAAGATGTCCATCAAACTTGTGAAGCAGAAAGCCAGCAAATGTATAAATTACAGGCCTTTGGTAATTTACATTGACCTTTTAGGCATTAGGTGAAATATTAAGTAAAAAACATAAATTGCTGCACCCTTAAAACCTTCGATAACCAGGCTGGATAATGATGAGTTCTCAGAGAGTGGTTCAGTTGCATACAAAATATAATAAACAGTACAGCTGAGAGTACACATTGTTCAGGAAAAATCAACACAGATCAAAAAAACAGTGCAGTGCTCTGTTCTGACCTCTTCACCTTGACAACTTATTTTCAGTATGGTAGAAAGTAGATGCAAGCACAAGAATCCAGAATATCTATGGAGACTAAGAAGCATCAAATGAAGGTAAAAGGAATACCATACAAAAAGTTGGATATGATGAACTGAGAAGGAAATGTCAAAATCAATATAATCTAAAGCTCCACATGTGGCACAGGAGTTTGAAATGTTTTCTTATGCTCTTGTGCTTCACATAGAGACCTTAGAAGTTTTTACTGCTGCACAAGTGGTGAAATATGTTCCCTATTTTGGATTGATAATTATAAAAGTATTACCATTATGGTTCAAAGAGAATAAACAGCATGTCTTTAACAGCTCCTAAGCATTGCCAAAATTGGTCTCAAAACCCCAAACTTAGAGATAGATAGTAGTTTACTTCCTAACAAAGGAAGCTATTGTTATTAGTCTAATCTGAGATAGCAGTTACCTCTTCTTTAATTGGACTTCTGCATTATAAGCATTTGAAAAGATTTCCATTTTTGAAATAATTTCTTAAAGGGATAATGGATGTCCTTACTTCTTAGCTTATTGACTAAAAGGCTTTTTCTTGAATCCTGCAGAAATGGCTACCAAGAAAAGGACATGTCCTTTCTTTTAAACATATCTGAGAACATGAACACAAATCATATATGGAAGCTCTGTGAACAGTCAATTTTTCAAAAAAGAAATTTCAATACTGTCATTAAAAGAAGCATGAAGAATACTGTCATTAAACATTTTTTAAACTCTTTCCAAACCTTAAATTTAGATTTGGATTTGGTTAATCTTTATTTTGTTTTTCTGTGAACCAGTCCAACAAATATACCATAAACTGTATCTAGAGGAGATTCTCAGGTTCCTATCTGCATTGCATCTATTTGTAACTGACACTGGCACTGGGTTTTTACATTGGCAGTTTGGAACAAAGATCAACATGAAATCTCAGGGTTCTAGCTGAAATTTAAGTTCCTGCTGCTTATAGTTTAATAAAGGCCAATTACTTATTTAAAGTTAAATGCAAAGATTGAGAGTTTGTAGGTCCTCCTGCGGGTTCATCAAATTTGCAAAACATCATGCAGTGCAAAGTTATCATTTGTCAATTTTAATTTCACTGACAGTATGCATCTGCATGCATACCTGCATATACACATGTCTGCCAGCAGTGATTGAAAAAGACTGTCTTGCTTTGCTACTTTGTATGAGTTACATGACACTCCTTTTCTTGTCTGTCTATGGGTTGAAGTGTACATATGCTTTCCCCTTCAGTTCAAGTTCTGTGAGCACATCAAACCAGAACAATACATAGAAAACGTTGAAGGCTTGCACATTATGTATGCACGCTTTCCTGTAGGTCTTAGAATTATAGTTACAGTGTTTTTTTCTGCTTTCAACACTTACTGAATGAGAGCTTTGGGATGAAGTTTGAAAAACTGAAATGAACAGAATTGTCATGTATTTCTCTACATGCTGGTATTCAGCCTTAGGCTATATCACACTTGGTGTAGACTTTTAAAGCAAGGTTTTCAGGAGGAAGGAGAAGACTTTCTTACCTGCCTTTGCTGCTGCCAGATTCAATGCAATTCAAATATAACTCAGCCAACTGAAATTGCACCAGTTAGATTGTTTTTTTATTTTTCTTTCTCTTTTGCTTGGGTCATGCTACTAAAGTCTAACACATGTGGATTTTTTGATATTTTTGCCTTTGTAACTGCTTTTGGTTTAAACTAACCTTTTCATGACAGCCTGAATCACAGTATTGTTGGGAAACTGTTGTGTTGGGAAATGGAAATGGTAACTGATCAGCTCTGCTCCAGAAAAACTATCGCCTATTCTGAGTGGTAGTTTCTCAGGTACAGCTTATATTTTGTCTTTGGTTTGGTGTTCTGCTCAGGTGTCCCTGTCAAGACTGTAGGATAGACATGACACAGTAGTTAATACATTGACAATCAACTTAGTGATCAATGCTGTGCTGTAAAGGAGGTCTATACTATGCTTTATGACATGAATAAAGGAAAAGCCTAGGCCTGCTAAAGACTATAAAAAATACATCTGCTAAAGTTTCCTAAAGAATTTCCAGGTTTCATGAAGATTTTTTGAAGATTCTAGAATGCTCACAGGCTGTGTGAGTGTGATGGTTTCGCCTGCTTAAGGAGAGGGAATGCAGATCAGCCACAAAACTCACCATATTAATGGGAAATTATGTTATACAGTGTACACTTCCTTCATCTTTGTCCCACAGTCTTGACAAGACAACAGTTTTTGTAAGAACTCTGTATCAGAAGAGAAAAATTTGGAAAACATACTAAAGAATAAAAGCTATAATTCCTTTTTTTTTTTTTTTTTTGAGGGTTAGAAA
>VYXF01007279.1:85921-100023 GCA_013397295.1 Polioptila caerulea
TCCAGAGATTTTTTCTTATTTTTTTTTTTTTTTTTTTTCAAATAACTTTCTATTTTTCAAGGAACAAAGCTGAAAGGCTTATTTTTAAAATCCTTCTGAAGAGGTAGATGAAATCTGGATAATGTGGATAATGTAGTGAATTGTGAGGTCCAAAGGTGTAGCTGGAAAAGGCTAAGGTTAAAAGTCACTTAGCAGAATGTAATAAATTTTCTCTAAAAATCTACTTCACAGTTGTAAAATAACACTAAAATAGATACACAGAACATTAAAGTACAATCTTAGAGCTCCTGTGGTTATGGCAGCCTTTTAAGGGACGGATTTTAGTCAGCTGAGCCACATTTTTCAAGGAGATCTTTCTGCTCTTTGGTGTCACTGAGGTAGTTCCTGTGTGTATGTGGCTTCTCTGCATGTATGTGGGGCTGAGTCTGGTTTTCCCCTATATATCCTGCAGCTACTCTGGATGTTAGTTTCTCTGTAGGTTATTTTCTTGTGCATGGAGAAATAAATGAGAGATCGCTGTGTCTGTGTGCAGGAAAGCCTTAAACTGAAGGAAATTACATGTATGAGACAGAATTGCAAACATGTTACATGAATTTCAGAGTGCATGACAAAACACTTGCTTTATTCCTTCTCTGTACAGATGTTTATGCCCTGTACAGCACATTTGATAGTACAAAATATACATTTTCTTTTCCAAAGCATCTAGAACATGCCAAGGGTTATGAAGTTCTTGAAGATTTTCAGGCATCTGAGCTGAAATAAATTCAGAATTTACATTCCTTAAGGATAAGTGGACTTATCTTTGGTTAATATAAAATCTAAGAAAGTTTTTCTGAGAACAAAACTTCCAACAACATTTTCCTTCAGACTAACTTCTAATCTAAAATTTGATTTAAACTGATTAACATAGTTGATTTCAAGTTGATTGTATGTGAACTGCATTTTTGCAAGTTGTTGATTTGCTTGACTGAATTACTGAGGCTCTGAAACCAGTTTTGACTTTTACTATGGTTGGTAATCATATCATAATCCTATGATATATGAGTTGGAGGTATCTCCTTTGAGATCATGCAAGTTCTATGCCATTTGGGAAGAGGGGAAATTTCATGGAAAACATACATCTAGATGTATTGAACTGATTTACAATAGTTGGACACTGGAAAATATTCCAGGTTAGAGTAACTTAAATGGCCTTTCTTGGCAGAGAATTATTTATTTTATCAAAACTAAATGGGCTTTGCTGTAGACCATTCTAATTTTACAAAACCAGCATTATCTAGGAGAAACATTGCTTTGAAGTAACTTATTTTCTAGTATCAGTCAATAACCTAGCACTAAGGAAATGTGCTGATAAAGGTTTTGTAAACAAAGTTTCTGAACTATTTCCTAAGATACTGTGTTCAACTGACATAACTGAAGTTGGTAAGACTTCATGAAAACTTTTAATTTTAGTAGACATTTATCTCAAAGGAATTACACATACATTATTGAAGTAAAACTTTATATAATCTCTAAAACAAGTACTCTTTAATATGTAGGGAAAAGAAGGCAAACAGATTTTCAAAACAGTATGAAGTATAAATTGACCTTGCCAATAAAATATTTTGTTTAACGATTAATTACTTATTTAATGACTTATATAGTGATTATGCTTATGAAGAACTAGTGAGTTAGTAGAGACAAAAATAGGTTAATTGGTTGGTTTGTAACTTCCATGAAGTATGAATTGAAATATGATTTAAAGAAGATATTTGCATTTATTAAAAAAAAAAAATCCCCCAGTTTTTAAAATTTGCACTGGAATAATTGTATCAATTTCATTACCCCTAGCTTTATATGTCAATATAAAGGCTAGGAGTTTTGGAAAATGGATTATACTAAGCAACACTGAAGCTTTTCCCTGTAATTTTACAACCAGATGGTCACATAATTGAAGAATCCTAGATCACCCCAAACGTGTTTACTATATAAACACACTTGAAAATACTACACTTCTGGCAAGCCTAAAACTGCTTTGTTACCAGTAGGAAGCTTTTCAACAAGAATCAGTCAATGCAATGACATCTGTGTAAGCTGTGCTTCTTGACAATAACAGGTCTGGAACTTCACGCCAACTTCAAGTAGATCAAAGACGACAATTTTTTCATAAAAATGAGAATTAGTGCTATTCAGGAAGATAAAATCAAGTTTAAGTTAAGTTAAATGGAAAATTTTTGTTTCATGTAGAGAAATTAACTCAAATTAATCCAGGTTAAGAACCTGGATCCTTAACCAAAGTGTACTTGTAATTTGGTTGAACTATACAAATTATCCAGCTGCACTCAGCTTGGGGATCTCCATCACAGGAAAGAATGAGCTTGTTGGAGACAGTCTAGATGAGACTGTCCACAAAAATCCACAAAATTTTATTGTAAATATGCAGTCAAAAAGGTAAAAATAAAATATTTCTGGTACTTGTAACATTTTATATGTCAAAAAAATTTGGATTAAAAAAATGGGATTAAAATCCCATTCATTTGGTAGCATGAACTTTTGTTACTATTCTGATTGCAGTGGCATTGGATGTTATCACAGCAACAACCAAAAAAAAAAAATCATAAAAGAAAAAATAAAAGGAGAAATGTAATGGACTTTGTTCTCATTCAAAAACAGAAAGTTGCTACAAGAATGCTAATGGGGTGTGTGTGCTGACAGTCAAAGAAATGTGTCTGGTACATAACCGGCAGCATAGAAATGCCTGAATAATTTATTAGAGGACTTGGCTATTTATTTGAACTTAAGCAGAAGGCTATTATATATTTACTCCAAGACAGATTAACACAGTTAAGAACAGTCTTGTTATTTTTCATCCAGTATGGGTGCTGGGCTTGCTGTCTGATTTTCATGTGCCATAAGTAGCTTGCCTCTGCCAGACCTCTGTTTGTGATTCAGCTGTCATAGATGTTGCTGTGACTCTTCCCTTTCACTTTGAGGAGTCTTGGACTGAGCTGCTAAACTACATTTTCCTTCATGAATATCAATGGAAGTGGCATGTAAGTGCCAGATTTCATTTTATTCTTAATGCACCCTGCTGGATAGAGTACATGCTTTGTTCACTCAATGAGTATGAAATACCAAAACCTGTCAGAGAGATATCAGAGGCAATTATAGCACATTTAGAGTACTATGCTATGAGAAAGAAGTTTCAGAATAACTAGTAATTTATTCCATGCAAATTGTTTCAACTACACTGTGCAGAATATATAATTGATAGCAATTGATATCATAACAACATTAGCAATATTACATTATCTGTTAGTTAACTCTAGGTCTGCTTTATTTCGCTGGAATAAAATGTGACTATATTTGTTTTTAGTAAAGACAGAGCCCCTCACATAGAAGCCAGAAAGATTTGTATACTCTGCATAAAGAGGTAAGTACAATCTGTGGTTATATTTCTCATAAAGTGGATTTTTTTATCTTTTTGAGTTTTTCCGGACAATAATTTGCCATTGTTTTTTAAGGTACTGGTCTGATAAATGGGGATTTGTAAGAGAAAACTGGTGATGGTCAGTTTTGGGGTGTACTTCCCTCCATGAAAAAATTGGAAACAAGATATTCCATTAAATTTAGCATACAGAAATGCTTATGATGGTATAATAAAGAAATAATACATTTTAAGGGATCACAGAAATTGAATAACTGATTTTAAATCTTCCTTTGACCCTGATTTGTGATCTTATCATCTGCTTGTTCAGAGTAAATTAAAAAAGATAAGTGACCCTTTCTGTTGCATACAAATCAGGCATTATCAAAACAAGTATGTACAGTTCATACACTCAAATTTAAAATTCAACATATAGAATTGGGCAAAATGCAGAAAAGAGTCACAGAAGAGTCACTTCCAAGAGGCAGAAATAATGTTTATCACAGAGATACATAAACAGTTCACACTTTACATTAGAGAGAAAAACCTGAGAAGTGACTTGATTGCAGTTTATAAGTACTTTCAGAGAGAGAAAAAGCCAATTGCTTAAGTACTTTGCAATTTTCCAGGCAGAGAAAGATGTAAAAAACCCCAGGGGCAGAAGCTGGAATGAAACCAAGGAATAGATTTTGAACAGTGAAAGTGATTAAACCCTGAAATAAGCAGTAGTGGATCCTTCACCCCTCTAAAAAACATCACCTGCATTCTGGAAGGTATTAGCTAAAAAACAAGCTACCAAATTTCATGCAGCTGTATTTGAGTGATACAAAACAAGCTGGTATGTGCAATAAGATCATCTGATCTCATGGCCCCAACAGCAATTAGGAATGGGGAGAGAAAAGGAAGAGTTTTGAGCTGCTGTCCTACCATCAAGCAGGCAATAAATTTAGTCAATGCAAACAACATTTTTGCCCTCTTCTCTCTAATTGCCTTTAGAGGTAGCAGAAAAAGAGGGAAGGTAAATACTACAAGGGATAATTTAGACAAAGAATCAGTGAAGGATGCTATGAATTACCCTTTTGATTGTCTTTATATCAATCAGAGAAGATGTATAGATGGATTGGTGTGATACTTCTCCAAATAGTTCCTTGGTAAATTGAATTGTGGTACAGAAAGCTCTGTTTCCTAGGGAGAAAAACAACCCATCTTCTTCTATGAGTTAATTCATTAGGAGTCATCTCTGAATTCACATAGGGTATATATGGTAGGTTATAAGACACACTCTATCAACTGAATCATTTTAAGAAGTTCTCTGTAGAGATTTGGTATAAAACAGGACCACATACAGATCGAATGGTTTCTAGGTTTTGCAGCAGCAATTGTTAAAAAAGAATTTTGTAGTTTCTTTTCTCTAGAACTGTATCTGCAAAGATAGTCTGATTACTTATCTTTTTGCCTGTCAGCCCCATAAAAATAAGTTGTCACTGTGGGCAAAGAATAGATTTTAAAGGAAAATAGTAATCTAGTAATCTTGACGCTAGTGAACTGCTAAAAAAATACTCAATGAGAAGAGTGTGAAAATCTTCAAAGGACATTTGCTGGAGCGTATTTTCTAGTTACAAGCTGCAGTGCTGAGTTGAGGTGCATCATTCAAAGAGACTGAGAATCTCCATCTATAAAAAAGTAAGGGCAGATAATGGTTATTGAGCATTTAGCCCAAACTACTTATGTTTTAATTAGGCAGATATAAGTGTCTTTAAAAATAAGAACTGAGACTTGTACACCTGAATTTGGAGTGATATAAACTTTGCATGGAAATAACCGAACATTTAACAATTATTTTCTAAAACTTAAATGCCTTTAGTAAAATAATATAATGAATGGGTGCAGGGGGAATAAACATCCCCTTACCAGCAGACTCGAGTCTACAGAACCTCATATTACTCCTAGGAATTTTTGGAGTTGAATCTCAATCTGTGGGTCTTGAAAAGCATGAAAACTCCCAGAGATTAACAAATAGAATTTAAATAGATTAGTGAAATGATGTTGGATACCTGTATTGACGCTATTATCTTTGTGTGGGAAGAGATGCATTTATTTGCAAGTTCAGTTGTCTCAAAAATAGTTATTATTTTTGGCCAACACTTACAAAAGTACCTACACTGTTACTGTTAGTCTGGCTTACTCACATAGAAAAACTCATCTTAGTATATGAAGTCACTTGGACTACTTAATTTTTTTTTAATTGGATACACCAATTTCTAGTTCTTAAAAACTCTAGTCTTGTTTTTAAATTTAAAAGCAGTTCCACCTCTGGGTAAAGAAACAACTTTCCATTGCTTCAGGAACATATGGTGGCCTGTAATTCTATGGATGAGAGATTTCTTCAAGCAGCTTAGAAATAGTAATATAGTAGTGCTGTAGTACGCATGTAGTAGTAGTGCTATAAATATGCATGCTTATAAACTATTTCTAATTACAAGGCAGTGTAACATTAAAATTGAGGAGCATCTCACTGGGTTTTCCTTAATATATAATCTTTCTGCCTTTATGATGAATATATGCTGTGATATAAGTAGCCAAAGAATTTGAGACCAAAAAAACAGGGCTGAACAAAAGATGCCATATAGATATATATAGCACTGGTAAACCATGACAACATCCAGTTTGCTGATTAGAAAAAAAACCTTGCAGCCAATAATTTCCTTTATTGTTTTTTGTCTATCTCAATTATTATTATATTTTTATGAGATGCAAATGAAATGTGATGAAATATTCTAATCCTTCCTAATATGAAAAACCACTTTAAAATAAAGTCAAGTATTAAATATGAAAGTTAACCCAACTGTTTTTTGTCAGACCAAAGATCAAATAGGAGACCAATTGTCTTAACTCTGTTTTATTATAGGACTGAGTCTTTTCAGGCTTTGAAACTGTCTGAACAGCTATAAGCGTGTGCTCAAGATTTAATAGGTGATATTGAAGAACATATTGCATGGCTGAATACAGGACAGAACTAGAGCTTTTTGTTGACATAACAATTCATCCCTTCTGTTGACTGTCAAAGAAGGATATAACATAAGCAAACACCACCAACACAAAAAAACCTGGCAATTAGAAAAGGAATTAGTTTTCCTCTTCAAAATACTGTTGAAGATTTTTGTTATTTACCTTATCCAATCTTTACCACAGAAATACATCTCTAGAGGAAAACAGGCAAAATAATGACAAAACACTCAGGGTAGTTATTGACTTCTGATGCTGAAATTTACTTCAAGATAATCTCCACACTAATGAAATCCTCTCAATGTAATTATTCCTCTTGAGGAATTTTTTAAACATTTCTACTTTTATTGACTTGTTCAAATGGACAACTATTTTGTCTTTCTCTCTTCTCCAATAACAATATTGATTTTTAAAAAAAATAACACAGTCAATCAGTGTTCACTGAATTTGTAAGTGAAAAAAGTTGCCTCCTCAGAGCAAGTTCAATTTTACTTTTAGGGTGCTTTTTTCACCTGGAATTGATTATAAATTCATACAGTCTGACTCTATTAATTGTTAAACTGCTGTATTGGTTCTGCATACATGACAAGGTTTTGGTAGAAGGGAGGCTACATGGATAACTTCTGTTGAGAAGATGCCAGGAGCTTCTGCTATGTCTAACAGAGACAGATAACGCCAAGACTTCAGTCATAACTGAAGTCATCAGCCATGGTAGTAGCACCTGTGGGACCATGAAGTTAAGAAGAGGAAAAAAACAGCCTGCTGGAGAAGAGCACCCAGAGGAGAGGAATATAAAAGAGCAACAGTCCTCCAGACATCAGTGAAGATGGAGTGCTTCAGGTTTTGGAGCAGAGGTTTGCCTCCAGCCCCCGGACCATGGTGAGGCCGTTTGAAGACCAGCATAATGGAAGGACCCATACTGGAGAAGTCTGCTCTTGAAGTTCTGTGCCTTGTGGAAGAGACCAGCACTGAAGCAGTTTGTGAAGTACTGTAGCCCATGAGAAGAGTTCATGTTGAAGAGTTACATGGAGAACTATCTATCATGAGAGGGACTCCACTGTGGAGCAGGAGAGGAGTGTGAAGAGCCTTACCTGTGAAGGAGAAGGAGCAGCAGAAATGTGATGAAGTGACCAATTAATCTCCTTGCACCACTGGAAGGGTGTGGGAGTGTAAGGTAGAAAAATTTCTAGTGAGGTTGAGCCCAGAAAGAAGGGATTTTTAAGGTTTGGGTTTTATTTCTCATTATCCTTCTGTAATGTGATTGACAAGAAAGAAATTTTCCCAAATTTTTTCAGTCTCTTTAGCTGAAGTAATTGTTGAGCAACCTCTACCTCAGGTAGAGATTCTCATCCTCTGCCTGTTCTTATCTCAATGCAAGAACCTTTTGTTAAACTTTCTCTCTGCTTTCTATCTGAGGAGAGGAGGGATAAAGCACTTTTGGTGGGAACTTGGAGTCCAGATAGGATCAACTTCCTGCAAAATAAAATTTGTTATAAATTTTAACCGAATCTTCTGCAACAATTTAATAGAACCGATGCCTTCTGGAGGCTGACCTGGAACAGACACGAGACAGAGCAAAAGGATAAAGTAGGTACTGATTAAAAGGCCTCAATGGGTACACTTAGGCAGTACAAGAACCAGTCTGGGCTACATTCAAAATGCACCCCAAAATGGTCACAAAATAGGTGACAGATCATAAGGTCTCACACTTTTATAAGTTCTGGTCCATTAGCATATTGGAGTTAATGTCCAATTATAGCTTCATGTTAGGAAGTTCCATCCTCCTTGTTTTTTCTTTTCACTTCACCTTTGTTTATGTTCTTTGTCTTGAAATTTGTATCAGTCGCCCTTGGTTCCAAGGTAGAAAAGGAATTTTTTTGTCCGCCTACTCTGCGAAGAGAGCTTAGTGGCACTTAATATGAAAGCCAGAACTACACTCTAAAACAGTACAAAATCTGGAAAATATGAAAGCTAAAACTTAAGGCATAATTTCCACCAAATCAATGTTATTTGCATTGATTATATACACATTGTATAATTCAGTAATATCTTTGGAGACTATTAAGTAGCCAAGAGCAAAAGTGAAAGATGGCAAGCAGATTTTGCCAGACCGAAAAATTAAAGCAAGCCATAGGACACTTTTGCAAGTCTGAAATTAGCATCAGAATGCTAATTTATAGCATCAAATGGTGTTATTTCATTAAATAATCACATTTTGTTATTTCATTAGAAGAGTTAACATTGTAGTAAGGTACATTCTTTATACAAGCCTGAAAGTTTTATATTGTTTAATCATACAAGGATGATTTTATACATTTTATAGAAACACTTTGTTTTATTATTATTTGCCAGTAAAGCATGCGTATGTGTGATTTATATTGATCATAGCAACATACGCCTGTTTTCACATGGAAAATGATGACTAATTGAGAATTGCCTTGTGGGCCAAATGTACCTACATGTCTCTTAGCAACTAACTTTTAGGCAGGAAATGCAACCCAATGGAGACTATAAGGTTATAATATATGGAGCCATGCGTATGAAACTAAGAACCAGAAATTCATGGAACATTTGTAGACAGTAAGCCCATTCAGTTTTTATTCTTCTACAGGTCTTATAATGTGGGTTTTTTTCACTGATTCATCTTTTAATATAAAGTTTGCAAAAATTTCAAGGATTGCTATTTCCTACTTGAAATGCTTTGCCTATTAAGCATTTTCTTCCTCAATCCATACGGAATGGGAATAAAGGAACAGTCTGTTATCTCTGTTTCATGTAGTAGAATGAAAAAAAAACCCAACATAAATCCTGCAGTATTCTAAAAGTTACATGAATCAAAATATGAAATCTGCTTTTAATTCCATTTAACCTGCTTAATTCCACTTAATGCCCACATGCACACGCAGAGAGTCTGACAACACTAGTTTTTGTACTTGAACTTACTTCTACTTGAAGCAAGGCGGGTAAAAATTTACAGAAAAGCGATGACAGTGTCACCAAAAAGAATTCTACTCCAAGGTGGCATTTGGTTATTTACACGTAGGTGCCAGTCGCCACGCAAGTGAGGATGATCTGCTCTGTTCTGGAGAGACAGCATGAAGCAGCACACCTCCCACAGCACTCAGAGGTCACATACTAGATAAGGTAACTGTTACCACCCTGTCTAAGGAAAAGGAAGAGGACTTAAAAACAATAGAAGAATTTTTTGTTGCAAATTTCTGAGTTTGATGATATGTAATAAAGTTCCCATTTGTTTTTAAAACTGCTTTTTCTTGGCCATCTTTATGCACATGTATATAATTAATTTTTGGCTCAGAGTAGACAAAAATTAGCTCAATTTTTGCTGGTTGCCCACTGTTCTGGGTTTGGAAGTTTATATACCAGGCAATTTTGATTTCCTTCTTTTACCACCCTTCCCCCAGTTGTTGTGCAGGAATTTTGTGGCCAATTTAGCAAAAGGTAAATGGCATTGGTTTGAGCAAGTCTAAATGCAAGTAGATGCTTTATACACAACTCCCACGCAGCTCTGCTATCGCACTTCAATCCTGTTCTGTAATAACAACTGTCTAGTTTATTTCTAAGCTGCTCCTGAGCCAGGATGCTTGCTAGACATGCTAAATTGTACAAAATTGTGGGTTTATGCTGCAGACAAATGAATGTTCTACTGGGATTGCCAAACACATTTTCAATTCTTTGAATTTGGTCTACTTTGCACAAATAGAGCATTGCTAGCTGGCTGCCACACACTTAATGCGAGAAACTGCTTTACCTTTTCAATAATTTTATTATTTCAATTTACTTTTGCTGTTTCTTCTGACATTGGGTGCAACTGTGCCTGTCTCTAGAATGTTTTTTTCCTCTTTATTCTTTCTCTTTGTTCTTTATTCATTTGAAGCATCATGCATGGCTAGTGTTGGGCAGCATGCGTGTTAAAAATATAAGCTGATTCTAAATGTTGGGAAAAATTCCCCAAAGCAAATTCTCTCCCAAGAGCTTTAACCTCCTCTAAGTATTTCCTCTTGTGTTACAGTACTCTTTCTAGAAGACCAATGTTCTGTTTTAGTGATTTCCTGTGGCATCCCTCAAGAGGCATTATATTTAACAAAGAGAATCCTTATGAGAGCAGTATTGAACTAATAATGATAAGAAGTACTAGCTTGAGAAACAGGCTTATGTGGTGGAAAAACCATTGTTTTACAGTAATGTCTGTAGAGATTGTATTCCATTTTGACCATTAAGGATGGCCAATAAATGGAGGAATCTGGCGATCCTCAAATATGTTCTTTGAGCGATGTCTCTTTGAGCACGTGACACTCAAAAATTTCACAGACAGGAGTAACTGGAAAAACAATTCATAACAGGATGCCTGTAGTGCGTGTGATATGCTACACTTAAGGGAAGAGAGCACCCAATTGTAAATGCTTGTGCTTGAGAGAAAGGACAAAAGTCAGAGGGTCTGCAAAACCAGAAGAATAAAAAAGTTTAATTAGTAAATAACACACTTGGTGTGAAAATAGGTATGTTAGTTCCTGATCAACTATGTAAGCACACAGCAGAGTGTTTTGGATAAAGAGATAAGATTAAAAGGAAGTGAGAAAGAAAGAGATTAGTTAAAGACAGGGAGAAAGAGGAGGGGTGAAGAAGTAGAGAGAAAGAGGGAGAAAAAGATAGGAAGAGAGAGGAAGGGAGGGAGAAGGGAAAGAGGGAGAGTGAGGAGGAAGGGAGAGAAGAAGGGAGAAATGAGAAAGGAAGAAAAGGAGAGAGAAAAGGAAAGGAAGGAAGGCAGGAAGGGAGGGAAGGAGGAAGGAGGGAAGGAGGGGAGGAAGGAAGGCAGGAAGGAAGGTGTGGAAGGTGCAGAAAGAAGGTACAGAAGGTGTGGAAAGAAGGAAGAAAGGAAGGAAGGGAGGGGAACTCCTATGACAATTAATTATCATGATCAGTTGTTTGTTTTAGACATTTTTGGATATGGGTTGAAGGGCTTTTCTTGATCTCTCCTACAGTCCATGTCCACTTCTTGGCCTCATTCCTGAGCTTGTGCTAGACTATGTTGTGCCTATCTCCAGGAAGATGTTTGCCCTGGAAAAATGCTGCCATACTTCTGCACGGCCCTCTTCTCCAACCACACCTTGTTCTTTCTCACAGCATGTTAGTACTAAGTATGCTTGGTTATTGCCAAAAATCTTTGGTCATTGCTAACAATCGTCATCAGTTATTACCATCAATCCTTGGCTGGCTCCATAACCATCCAGCTATTGGTGTTTGAGACTCTAGCATTGACCGCTTATCTTCTGGCACTCTGCAGTGTTTGCTATCTTGTTTACTATTTCCACTCAGCAAAATAAGGGACCAGCATCTTGGAACCTTTGAATGCCTCTTATTGTAATATATCATTGTGGGAAAAAGACTGGGGCAAAAATTACCTTTTAACAGGCAGAAATTCTAGTCAGGATGTCCTACACCCCCATCCCCTGCCTCAATATATGGTACAGGGAAAAATGAGGTTGTTATTCCCTGGATAGAATGTGGTCATCAAATCAAACATGAAGGGTGTGAGGGTTTGAGGAATCTCCCCCTTTCACATGACAATCTTCTTTCCAGAAAGTAACATTTAAGATTAATGCAGAAATATGTTAATTAATACACAGAACAAGATCTCAACACAAGCTCCATCTTTCAAGTCAGTCTTCAACTACTGTATATTGAAAAAGATTAAGGTATTTATAATTTCCTTTTTAAAAAAGACAAAAATAGCAACAAATCTTCATTCTTCAAACTCTTGAGTCTTTAAATGAAGTGGCCTTTTTTTGTTTTTTTTCTGGAAAGGATCTATGGAATGAAACCAAACAAAGGAATTCAAATAATATATATCTTCAATATAATTCTAGTGGAATTATTTAAAAAAAATAGGGACTTCAAAGCTCCTTTTTTCCTATACTCTGGCAATTTCTAAAGTCTCAGCCCACTATTCCTCTCCTAGTTTGCAAGATGGAATCTACGTATTTCACTAAGGTTTCTTCTTTTATTTCATAGAGCATCAACTCTTCAGAGAAATAAACAGGGTTGCCAGTTGGATCTGCCAGAATGTTTTGGGTAAATAAGCAAATTGTGATGTTTAAAAACAGCCTGCAACAGTGTACTGAATGATTGCAGACAGAGTTCAGGAACCATGGCTACAAACAGGGACAAGAAAACAGCTACACCAGGAAAACGGTATAGCTTTCTTATAATCTTGGTAAACAGCACAGTGCAGAATTAACCAATAAGGAAACAAGTCTGAAAGCTCTTTTCCTATGGACTGAATAGGATGCTAAAAATCAGACTTAGTTATAGATAAATATGTCTTCTATTGTCTCGAGACAATGAAAGAAACCTGTGTTTCCCTCAGAATAGGAACTTTTACTTTCAAATAGGTAATTCAGATCCCAGATACTGGAGTTGCAATGCTGTGCTTTATTTGAACTGGAAAGATGGCTAGCAATTGGGAAAGAAACTATGAGCAAGGCATAATAACTCTAGCAAAAATATTGCCACACTTGTAATACAGTTTTAATCAAATATCGATTTCATGTTATAAATCAATTTGTATCATGCTGCCTCATGACAGTATAAAAATAAATATAATTAATTTCAGCTGCAATTAAAATAATTGTTGACAGAAATAAGATGGCATTTATAGACTAAATAGAGGAAACTTTTTGCATTTATGTCCTTTACTAGAGTATCTTTATATGTGAGACTGCAAAATATTTTCTTAAATAATAGTAAGACCATTTTCAGTATTGTTAAAATCCTTTTTTATAGAACCTTATATCCTTTGAGCATATCTTTTGAGCTTTTCAGCGTTTCCTATACAGCCTAATATCAACTGTTAGAGCTAGGCATAATGCAGTTATCTAGATATACACAACACCAATGACTTGCAGGAACTAAAAACAGAGAGCAAGGGAAATCCTGGTAGGTGCAGCACCATAGTCTCTAATTTCTAACATTTTTAGATGTAATTTATGCTAGATTCTTCACTTGGACAACCAATACCTGAATTCCTGTTTTTTTACTTTTTCACCCACTTTATAATTTCAGGTGTCTCAGGTCTTATATAGAAAGAAAAATCTGTAAGAAATGTGGATAAAAAGTTCCTAGCACTTACATATACGGATTTTACTTACCCGAACTCATTTAAGATTCTTTTGAATCTCATCTGTCTCTCTATCTATTTGATGTGAATTTTGTAGGAAAAGCTGGCATTACTCACCATGCTACTTTTATCCTTATTTTTGTATTCATTCTTATGACTGTAACTAGTAATTAACATCTATTGTTCTACCTCACAGGGTAAGAAGAAAGTGAAGATAAAATAACTCAGGATAGTTAAAAATGTATTGTCTCACAGTGCACAGGCTTTTGGCCTTTAATGGAATAATTGTTAAAAATTACGGCTGTATTTTCTGGCAAGGAGTTGCAAAATAATGTGAACAATTTATTGAAAAAAAAGAAAATTTTTATTTGCTACCACTTCTTAAGAAGATGGCATTTATGAATCCTCCTAGTGGTAGCTGAGGATTAAAGCAAAAGTAACTATCTCAGTGAGTTGTGGCAGAAGCGAGGATAGAACAGGTTTTCCTGGGCAGATCCCTTGCGATGCTATTCATGCTACTTAAATTATACTCCCCCCTCCCCTCCCCTCCCCTCC